>QEPC01005117.1:7741521-7784262 GCA_003113815.1 Sphenodon punctatus
GGGGGGGGGGGGGGGGGGGGGAAGGAGAGAGATTGGGATCTCTTCAGGAACAGAGTCTGTGGTGAGTGGTGGAGTGCTGTGAAGGCAGAAGGAAGTTATCCAGGTTCAAGGGATAACTGAAGGAGGCTGCCTCTAATTTGTAAAAGCATTGAGGAACCACAAAGTGGTGTCAGGAGACAGCGGGGTTCATCTTTAAAGCTACCAACATTGTGAACAACGAGGACTCACCTTACCTTATCAAGCAGGATACCAACTATACTCCATGTTCTCACCTGTGCGCATATGATATTGTGTTTTCCTTGTTTCATTAAACTGTTTATTCTTATGGACCTCTGGGAGTTCAGACTTCATTGATTTTTTTTTTTAATATATAAACAGAGCTTATAGCCACTATAAGGCCATCCGTCACACCACCCTAAACATGACACATGCGTACTTTTGAATTACAATTCTTCCTATATACTGCAAATTGACCCAGCTCCAGTGCGGAGGTGTTATGTTTGTCACACAGGGAGAAGAGGTACCAGGCATGGGCATCCGTGTCCAGTATCTTTGTCAAACAGATAGTGTAGCGCCAAAGCCTTTCACAAGGGCCATCCATGATGATCAGTGCTGCTATGGAGCCCAGGAATAGTGGGAAAGAAATGAACTGAAGGAGATGGCTGAAGCAGAACTATAGCTATGCCCCAGAGGAGTGATGTCAGGACATGGGAAAACTATAAGTGGTATGTTCCAAGTTGGGCACAAGATGGTGCCAAATACCTGTGGCCGGACTGGGGGAGAGGATAACGAAGAAATATCAATACATAATAGAATTGGTTTAAGCCACAATGCTTGGCCCATTGCCAAGATAGAAAATGTTTCAGGGTTCAAGTCAATATTAAAACAGCCACCCCATTTTTAATAAATAAATAAATAAATAAATAAAATAAAAAAGACTCCATGTCACCCCATCTATACCCACTTCAGTTGTCAGCAGGTATTTGAGTACAACCCATCACCAAAACATTCAACTATATGGGGAAAATAAGGGAGGGAGGAAAAGAGGGGGGGGGGGGGAGAGCAATTGATGTGGCTTTGATTCCCAACTGAGATATTAAATATTTATAAAAAGCTAAAAGGAACAGTGCAGTAGCTGTATTCATTTTACATAGGCAAGAGACTCTCAGACCTGAAGTGAGCAGTTAGTTCCACGTGTGATCGAAGTGTCTGGCGGCAGGATGTGCACTTCACTTGGAATGGAATCTCTTTACACAAGGAGATTAGGAGATTCTTTGCATAGGATGGGAAAGCTAAAGGAAGTGGGGTCACCGTCTCTTCTGTAAGGAAAGAGAAATTAAGCTGACACTTGAGTATATAGCCTGTATTAGTTAATAGCTTGTAGAAAATGGCTGCTGATTCTCCTTGCTAGAACTCCTTCACTAGCTCCCCACCCTTTCTGTCATCAGATCTACATTTGCATCCTCACTGAGCCCTTTCCTCACTACCTCTCTACTCTTTTTGATATATTTAAACCAGAAGGGTAATCTGTACAAGGATACATGTGTAACAAACTTTTTGGCTGTACTCTTCATGCTGTGTTTTACTTTTAGAACCAGAACCAAGTCTTAGCAGCTGTATGGATTACACCTAAACCCATTGTGGCTATGACAAGAACATAATAACTTCGATTATGCAGGAGTGTCTGACCCCCGACCTCCCCTCCTTTCGTAAAAGCTGCAAGACCTGCAAATTGAAGTGACCTGTCTTATTGGGGTCCCCATCTGGCCTACTATACTTTATTATTAGTGATCTGCGAGAGGGACAGAACCCATTTTGGTCTCCGTCTCACACACAATGGTAGTTACTCTAGAGTACTTGATTCCTCCATTTTATTTTCCTACAAGCAGAAAGAATCAGGAGTTAAATACCTCTTCCCTTCCTCTGACCCCTCTGCTTGGAAACTTACAGGAAGCGTTCAAAAACATTAATAAATAAAAAACACAAGGAAAAACACAAATGCAGAGGTACTGACATTTCTGGGACACAAGGGTGGAAGTAATTACCCATCTGCAGAATGTCGCCTTCACCAGAATACGGAACTACCTCTGCTCTTTAAATCCGCTTCTTTGCAGAGGCAATTATATCCTCTTTAACCTCATTTTAATCTCCTTGCTCATGGGAATACACAAGGGATTAAAAGGAGATCTGAAATACTTCCCTGACAAAAACCGCTTGAGAATAAACCCAGACTGAAGCATACTCACTCAAGCCACACCCCTCTCCAACAAAAAAAACCAACATACGAGTGAAGCTAATCTTTTTCACACAATTCTTCCCATGGTAGGGAGAGGACTTGTGTGAATGCACTCAAGAGTTTATAGGGTGGGCAGGCAGGCAGAAAAAAAAAATCTTTGATGGTCTAGGCAGATTTGATATGGGATACATGAAGGCAAAGAAACATGGAACCGTAAGTAACTTTTTCCCTTCAAACAGGAACATGTCTTAAAATCCATCAGAGCACATATGAAAATATAAGCTTGGTATGCACACTGTTGGCATGCTCTCTCAAAATTCAAATTTGTATCTTGAAGTGACATTGTTTTCCTATTGGGCATTTGTTTCTCTCCCCTCACACCAACTATATAGCTAAAAGAAAAGAAAAATATATTTAACTCTAAACATACCACTTAGCTTAAAAAACTGGAGAAAATGTTTCTTTACAGACATATGCTGTAGGCACTCATCTCTTAAGCTAAAAAGCAGGAAGCAGTATGGACATGCAAAACACCGAATAAGCTGAGGTGGAAGATTTATTTTATGGCCATCATCTTGACTTTCCTGAAAGACAGAACAAATAAGAATGGATTATTAATATAAAAGGAACTGCCGAGGGAAAGGACTTTATTACCTGTGTTGCCATTATATGCAATGTTGAGAGATTAACTGATACGTAAATATGCACCCTGAAGTTGCAATGCTGGCAAATCCCTCAGAAGCAAAACAATGGGAAGCAAGGGAAAAAGCTGGGTGTTAGATGCAGAAAAACCATGTTCAGGATTCAGTAGGTGGCATTTTGCCTTCTTGACACTGAACACATTCACTCTTTATGTTATGACCCCTCCCCTACGAATTGAGAGTGGGGAGTGACTATGGGAGGCACGAGTTTCTGATGATTGAACTAAAAGAGAAAAGACTCACTGTGCTGAGACACACACTAACCTATACGAATGTTTCCCTCTATGACTAGTGCATATGAGATCAGACATCCACAGCCTACCAGATGTCTCTGAGCAGCAGAATTGCTGGATGAACATGCTTGTTTGTTGGCCAAGGACATGGAGCCACAAGAGCAGCCTAAGGTCCCCTGTCAAAAGCCTCTCCCTTATTGCAACTCCACCAGATTAGAGAATCTAGGTCCAGAAATACACCACTGATAGCAAAAATTTATAAAAATAGGTTAAGTGCCATTGTGAAAACATTGCTGACTGCTAGCAAAAAAAAGTCACCATTCATGATTCTAATCCATACTTTCTAACTAGGACATCTTTAAAAAGAAAAACGGTGTTACTGCTCCTTCCAAACTGGGTTTATTATTGAGAGAAGAGTTGAAAAATGGTGAAATACACAGCAGAAGCCAACAGAACAGGGTTAGCTGGGAACGTTAGCCAAAGTATCACACTTTCGTATACACTAATCAAACACAACACTTACCAGAGAACTTGTATTCTCCCAATTTGTCTCTCAATAAGCCCTTTAAGCTCCACACTGCCCTTCTTTGCTGTAACCTTTGTTGCTTCTATTCCATCATTCTAGAATGGAGTATAAGAAAGCCCTCTATTCCTTAGCTCCTAGCAACCAATCCCTCAGTTTCAAGTAGATCCTTTACGTTTTCAGAGTAAAAGGCTAAGCATATTCTCAAAATAAAAAAGGAAGGGGGGGGAAGGGGAAAGAGGATCAGTGTGGGTCTATGAAGGTGAGAGAGAAAACTATGGTAACTGTTTATAGGAGGGGGGCCTTTCTCCATCATTACGTTAGGTCTCCACAGAGACTGTAAGAGAACAGTCAGGCCACAGAGGTTGCCCGTGAAGAAGAATTCACATCTTATATAAAATTGGCAGCTTCAAGATTAGATGCAATGATGAAAAACAATTAATGGAGGTGAGAATCAAACTATTTAGCAGAGCCAGTACAGTGCAGGTACATGCGGTTGAATGGTCAGACAATCTGCTAGTTCACAACATGAAAGGATACAGTGATTTTTCCATTTCTACAGCTTTTCAGGTAAGGTATTAATCCAAGGGCTGCCAATTCTAGAGCCAGGGTAGTGGCTCTATAGTTAAGGCGGTTGCGAACTTTCATTAAACAGCGCCTATGCTGTTCAAGGGAATTTGTGGAGCAAAAGCTTCCAGTGGGCGACCTAAAGTTTTGATCACAGTTCTAGGATTTCCCTCCCTGTGTACATTTGATTTGATGGCTTTCACAATTTAAGGGGAATGTCTAGTACATGCTGGTGCTTTTGTTATGGGGAAAAAAATGGTATAGACTGTGGTTCCTCTAAGTTGGAGGGGGAAAAAAACATGCAAGCGGCAGCAGCCGGCAACAGAGTGGGCAATTTAAAACGTGTCGGAAAAGCTGCGGCATCCTAGGAGGAGATGGAGAGACCCTGAGGCAACGAGTAGGGGCTCTGCACACAGCCTCCTCACCCAAACACACTGGTTGCCTGCCTGAGGGCCCCCTCAGCAACAGCTTGGGCAGGGTGTAGGGGAGAGAGGAGGACCCTACTACCTTTGCCCACCCATCACTGGCCGCTCCTCATCAAGCTTCTGCTTCTCCGCCAGCCACCTCCGTCTTTACCACCCATCCACCTGATTCCCCCTTTGGCAACAGCTTGGGTGTCGTCGAGGAAATGCAGTGCCTGCCTGCCTCTCCAGTCTGCCAGCAGCCGGGCCACCAGATTCCACCCCCTCGGCAACAGCTTTGGGTGGGAGGAAATACTGCCCCCCACCTGCCTCTCGCGCAGCAGCTGATTTCCCTCTGCCCCCCACAAAAGCAGCAGGGCTGGGTTTACCATGCTGACCTACTCTTCCGGACACCTGAGGTTGTTGCTCCCTGCTGGCCTGATGCTGCTGATGTCTTTACTACTGGGAACAAGAACAACATCTTCAAAGGTCCTGCAGAGGAGACGGGTATGAGCAGACACACAGCAGGGGGCTGGAGGTGTGAGAGAGAGATTTGGTCAGTTTGAATGAGTAGTGCGCGTGTGTGTATAAGATGATCAACTTGTGTATGTGTGAGACAAGTTGGTGTGTGTTAGAGCATGTGTGTGTAGTGAGCATGTGAATGAGTCAGCATGAGATCAATTGGAATGAGTGTGAGGGGTGAAAGCATGTGTGAGAATGAGTGTGGATGAATGTGTGAGGTGACAGCATGTGTGTCATGTATGTGATCAATTTGAACCTGTATGAGGGTGCGTGCGTGTGTGATCAATTTGAATGAAGGATTAGAGCATGTATGACTGATCAATTTGAATGTGTGTGATGAGTGAACACGTGTGTGGATGAGCGTGTGGACTTTTACACACAAGACATGTCCACACAGTGGGCATGGTTGTGCGCATCTTGCATTACGGTGGTGGCATGTGCACTCCCACATAACACTCACCTCCACCCATTAACCCTGCACAGAACCACCTGTGAAAATGCAGGTTGCTCCGTGTGGGGGCAGGTGGAGGATGTGGGGGGGGGATGGGTGAGCACCTGTGTGCACCTGCAGTGTTCTTGTCTCTGGGGCCAGCTCATGCGTTAACATTATGCAATTAAAGTTTCAACAGAAGGGGATATTAAGCAAAAAACCCTGTAGTTTAAGAAAACTGGTTAAGGCAGCATTCCAAGCTCTAACATTATAGTAAATTGTCATATTAAGGCAATTAAAAAAATAAATGGCTTAACTGAAATTAAACTGCATATGTGTGATATGGTGGCTGACTACTTATACGTGATAAGGAATGTATGCAGTTTAATTTCAATTAAGCCATCATTTTTTGTTTTTAAATTTGCCTTAACATGACAAATGACTGTCATGTTAAGAGTTTGGAATGCTCCTGTAACCAGTTTCTTAAACTGTAGGTTTTTTGCTTAGGTATACTTTCTAAAAATCTAAGTGGTAGTCAAGCGTTATTTTAATATCCATCTCCTAGACAGCTTTAGGTTTTGGGAAAACGCAGAGGAAATAAGATGAAAGCAGCACAGTGTTAATCAGAAATTTGGTGTTACGCCTAATCATCATCAACACAGATAAGACAATGGTTCCGAAGCTTTTTGCCCAAGAGCATCCATTTTGAGATTTAACTATAATTCAACTGCCCCAGGCAGCAATTAAACACAAGTACAGTAATATCAGTTGGGACTGTGATCCCATCCACAGATGGCATGATGCTATTCAGTGTCAATCCCTGGTGTAAATCACCTAACCTAGAAAGACTGCAACTTCCAGGTAGTAAAAGGCAAGAATCAATAAGAACAACCGCCTCAGCAACATGTGATTGAGCACAAGAATCCAAGGGCTCAAGGGTTTCAAAGGTTGATTCACACAGAATTGCTAGGTTCCCAATGTGGGCCATACACGTTTGCTATGATTAGCAAAGACTGTATATTAGAGGGCAGGAGAGAATGGCAGAGAGATGGATAGTCTATTGGATAGGGAAGGCTTTGACTTGGAAGATCTAGGTTCAATTCCTGGGTCAACCAGCAAGACTATCAAATCACTAAACCTTGCCTCTTCCTCGGTCTCATCTGTAAACTGGGGAGAACTCATGGGTATAACACATTTTACATCCAAATGTGCTTATAAATGTATATATCCCCCCTTCTACTTCCCCTTATTATAAGGAAGATATTTGAGGAGTATTGGAACAGGATATTTTCAGGCTAAGAGACGAATACCCACAGGCCTCTGATATCATTGGGGGATTGGAATGCTAGAATAGAGATGAGTAGGGAAGACTTGGAAGAATGCTCTGGCATTCCCTCTCCGATACCAAGTAGGACATCGAAAGATGAAGTAGTAATGAACATGGGACTTCACATGTTGGAACTGCTTTCTAAACTAGGCCTTGTAATTTTAAATGGTAGACTCCAGGACGATCTAGAAGGAGATTTTACCTTTTTGGGACCTCATGACAACAGTGTTATTGATTACATATTAATAGAAGCAGTTTAGGGGGTGGGTTAAAAACCTTCAATTTAGAGCCAGGCCTGAAAGTGATCATTTCCTCCTAAGTTTTAGTATAGGAGGTATAGCTTATAAACAGGTCCCCTTGTAAATCTTGAGCCAGCCCATTTTCATCAGAGGCTAAAACAGTGGAATACCCAGTTGTTTATCAAAATACAAGAACTATCAGACAGACAAGATTAAAACCTTATATGAAGATATCCGATTTGATTATACGGAGGAATCCTTGGTTGGGAAATATTTCAGGATGCTGGACTATTTTAAAGAGAATCTCATACCTACGTGTAAACCCTACTAACTGCAGAAGACGACCTGGTTTGATGGGGAGTGCAGAAACGTAAAGAGTGCACTGATATGAGCTAAAAATGACTGGGCAAATCATCAAGAGCAGCTTCTTTACGATTATCATGTAAGTCTGAGAAGAGGTTACAAATGCTTACTAGAAGAAATCTATTTATTATAATAGGATTTGGGCAGCACTGAGTGCGGCAGGGCGAGTTGGGGACGTATCAAGATTCTGGAAAATTTTGAATTCCATAATAAAACCTTATATGCCCTATCTCCCCCTGCTAATATCCAGTGCTGGATAGGAAGTTTTTTCCAGATCCCTGTACGAGAAGCCGCTGATGGATCAAGATGATGCTATTATCCAACAGTTTAAGAGCATCAATGCAGATTTACATGAGTTTAGTCTGCCAGTTGGAACAATTAAAAATACGATTATAGCCCTGAAGAACAGCAAGTCACCTGGCCCGGATTATATCACTGCTGAATTATTGAAAACGGCACCAAGTTGGTGGGTGGAAATATTGGGGAAGATATTTAATGAAATTAATAAGTCTGGCAAAATACCTAGAGCATGGGGCTGTAGTTGGATAACCACAATATTCAAAAACGGGGATAGTCGTAACCCAGAGTGCTATAAGCCAATTTGTTTGTTGTCTGTAACCAGTAAGCTTTATTCCAAGACATTTAGTCCATTTAGAAAGATGGGTAGAAGTAAGGAAAGTTATCCCGAGGGAACAATTTGGTTTTCGCAAGAAACATTCGACATTGGACTGTTATTTTAGCACATGTACTTTTTAAATATACCAAAGTTAGGAAAGGAAAGCTGTATCTTTGTTTCATAGATTTTACGAAGGCTTTTGATTCTGTCCCCCGTAATATCTTATGGGGAAAATTGAAGATAGGGGATTAATCCAAACTTATTAGCCCTTACTGCCAAAATCCACTCTGACAATGAAATTTGAGTTTAGCTTGGCAGGGACGGGGAGCTCAGTGCACCCATACCAGTCAGGTGTGGAGTGTAGCAAGGTTGTGTATTGGCACCGCTGCTTTTTAATCTTTTTGTAGCAGATATGGTCAAGTATTTAAGCCAGGGAGAAAGCCATCCGCCAAAAGTAAAATAATATGCATTACATTTATTGCAATATGCCGACAATGTGGTATTAATATCGCAAACCCAGAAGGGCCTGAAAACATTGATTAAGAAACTGATGGAATACTGCGATGCAAATGGCTTTTAATCTTTCAAATGGCTTTTAAGTTTTAATACTGATAAATTTCATATTATGGCTACTGGAACAAGGACCTCAAAAGCAAACTGGGAAATTGAAGGGAAAACTTTCAGTAGTTAACAAATGTGTTTATTTGGGCATTACTTTTTCAAACAGAGGCACGTGGACGCATCACATTAAAACTAGGGCTTTAAAAGTAGCCAGAACTTCAGAATTAATTCTTAAGGCAGCAAGTGCTTCAAAGGGAGTGCCAATTTCTACCACCCTTCAGACGTATACGGTAAAGATCCAGGCTATGGAATCCTTTGGTATGGAAGTTATCCCGTTCCCCAATTTGAGGGATAGGAAAGGGTCCAAAGCCAATTCCTGCATCAAGCTTTAGGAGTTGGAAACAGCATACCAGGTGGGGTGGTACATGCAGAAACAAGAGTTCTCTATTGATTGTCTGGGGAAATTGGCCTTGACTAGATTTTGGTCGAGGCTTTTGAGTTAGCAAGAACATGCTTTAACGGCACAATGTTTATTAGAACAACTAGAATACTCAGCGGTGAGATCATATCCTTGGCTGAGCTACCTGTCTGCTCTGCTACGTAATTTGGGATTCACCTTTAGATCTCTCTGGGGAAAACCCATATGCGTGGCTAGCCAGGAAATATTCCAGAGGATAAAAGATCTCTCTAAACAAGGAGGCATGGCTACTGTGAATCAATGGAAGGTTGCCCTGTGGTTGGCCCAAGTCAAACACGTGTTTTCACTTGAACCTTACCTTTTGCTAGTAACAAATCCAATATTACGCAAGAGTTTTACTACATTGAGATTTCAATTGATAATGACAGCAGTTACTGAGGGAAGATATGGGAAAAAGCCATACCACACTCCTTTATACACTTGTAGCCTAAATGAAATAGAGTCAACGGTACACCTTAAATTGATAGTCTATTGGATAGGGAAGGCTTTGACTACGAAGACCTAGGTTCAATTCCTGGGTCAACCAGCAAGACTATCAAATCACTAAACCTTGCCTCTTCCTCTGTCTCCTCATCTGTAAACTGGGGATAATTTACGGGTATAAAACACTTTACATCAAAATATCTGGAAACACATTAAAATAGTTTGTAAAGTGCTGCCTGGGAGCTAGGTCTCATTAACATAGGTGAGACAGTATGTTAGAAAGGCAGAGAAAGTTTTTGTTCAGTGTTAGGGAAGAGATGGGGAAAGCAACAGATTTGGATTTTTCCTCAAATATTCTGGTAATTACAAACATCGAAAGTCAACAAACAAAGCTGAAGCTAGTGGAGACACATATCAGCGGTAAAAAGAGATTTCAGAGCCACCACTGTTCTTTTCTTTTGTTCCCCTTGTGGTTAATTACAGCCAATTTCCTTTTTGTTTCTCAAGTTCATCTGCTTGCTTCTCCTTCACCTCCCGCTATATATACACCTATTATTAGGGCCGGCCTTAGAATTTGCAGGGCCCAGGGAAAAGAAAATGTGGGGCTTCTGGTAGCCCAGCCCCCTCCCCTAACCCCCATTTCCCTCAGGGACACCCTCCATGGGGCCTTGGAGATGGTCATGTTTGGTGACCTGCTGGGAGATAAGGGGGCACTGCACCCTGTCCTGATGAGAATGGGGACCGTTGTAAGGGCTCTAGAACTAGAAGGGCCTGGCACAGTCATCCTGAGTCTCCCCATCATAAGGTCGGCCCTGCCTACAAGAGATGCTGAACAGCCTGCACAGTTAAACTTGCCAGGCTGTGCAGCACTAGTCAGTAGCGTGTATCAGGCTCTAGTTGGTGCCAACATGAGGGGAGAGCATATTAAGCTAGGCATCAGCCTGACCCAAATTGCTTTACAAGGTACTGTAAGACTTAAAGGACCCAAAGCAGCAGCACAAGGATGCCTAGAGAAACCACGTGGCAGGGACTTCTTCAACATCTGAATGGATCTACCGCATAAACCCCAAACTGAACTGTAGCAGAAGCACCATGGGAAACAGAAATACAGAAGTCAGATCTCTCCTGTGGTGCTGCCACAGGAGCTTTTTGCCGCATCTGAAGCTACACCTAGTTGCTGCTGATGGTTGGAAAGTATGGAAGGAGACTTAGGAGGGTCAAAGCCCACACCAGGCTTGGAATGCAAGTCACATTTAAAACATTAGGTTGCATGGGAGCATTTACAGAAACATTAACATAGTCTGAAATGTTCTAGTGACAACAAAAATCTTGTTAACTTTTTGGAAGGTTAGGGGGTTGGACACATTAAAATACAAGCTAATCTGTAGCAGTCATTTTTGAAAATGTTATTAAACCCTTAAAATTCTTGCCTTAGACAAGACGTGTTCACTATACTGCTGTGAAGTAACAAATCTTTTGTAGCAGACTACACATGCAAAGGCATTTGCTGGAGGTCCATGTAGTGTAATTGTTGGATCACATGGAGAATGGTCAAACCTATAAAGAAAAAACCCAGCATCATTCAAAAATCAGCATCTATAAGAAACATAACAGAATTGGGTTTTTTGGGGTAGGGGGTTTGCAGGAGTATTTTGATGCATTAGATCAATAAAAAAAACTCTTCAGCTCTGCTGTTCAGTGAGGAAGTGAACAAGCTGTGTAGCTTTGCTTAATACGGACCAAATCATTTCAAACAACTGTCAAGGATAGCCACCAAAGACTGCTCATTTCAATTCCTATTTTGAGAAGGATATCAACAGAAAAGCATCACAGTAGCAGGAAAAGGAGAATTGGTTACCTACCTTTGGTGAATTCCTTTCTCTCTTACACTCCTGATCCTCCTCCGCTGGGTAGCTCTGCTGCTGGCCGATAGGAGGCAGATGAATAGATTTTCTTTTTGCGCATGTGCGCCAGGAGCTACCTGGTCTCTCTTCAGTCTGTAATCTAGCCGAGTGCCCCTGGAAAGTATTTCTTATCTAACAAAAACACAACTTAGAACAAAGACCCATGCGGTACATTTATGGGATTTAAGTGAGAATAATTTGAAAAAACGAACTAGAGCCCAATGGTGGCCCTTAACTTGACTAAATCAATACAGTTGGATATATGGTGTACTCTATGCTGTTTGGCAGGGAGGGTCGGAGGAGGATCAGGAGTGTAAGAGAGAAAGGAATTCACCAAAGGTAGGTAACCAATTCTCCTTTCTCCTCTTACCTCCTTCTCCTCCTCCGCTGGGATGTACCCGAGCAGTCCCCTCTCGGGTGGGAGCCGGCAGCACTGGAAGAGTCCAGTACCGACTGCAGTACCCACTTGCCAAAAGCCGCCTCGGCTGACTGGAAAATGTTAATCTTGTAGTGCCTCACGAAGGTATGTAGGGACGCCCATGTCACGGCCCTACAAATCTCTTCGTAGGAGGTTTGTGCCTTAAAGGCATAGGAAGTGGCCGCACTGCGGACAGAGCAGGCCCAAATCTGCAAAGGGGGAATCCTCCCGCCTGCCTTATAGGCTTCAATGATGGCCTGTTTTACCCACTTAGATAACAAGGTTTTTGAAGCCTTGAAGGCCTGGGCGAATGTTAACGAAGAGGGCTGTGGATTTTTGGCAAGCCCAGGTTCTGGCCAAATAAATTTTTAGAGTCCGTCAGACGTCCAGTTTGTGCCACGCTTTTTCCCTGGGGCGAACCGGGTTGGGGCAGAAAGAAGGGAACACCAACTCTTGGGCTCTGTGGAAACATGAATTGACCTTCGGAATGAAGGCAGGGTCCAATCTGAGTGATAGAATTGGTGCGAAAAATGCAAAAGTTGTCTTCCATGGACAGTGCGCTCAGCTCTGAAACTCGTCGAGCTGACGTCACTGCTACCAGGAACACGGTTTTGAGGGTCAAAAGGTATAAGGAGATATGTTTGAGAGGTTCAAAAGGCGGCTTTGTTAATGCCTCCAAGACAAGGTTTAGGTTCCAAGAGGGTACCCTGTGCACAACCAGAGGGGACAGAAGTCTGGCCACCCATATGAACCTCCTGACGGGTGGATGGGAAAAGATTGCCCTGTTGGTTGCTGCTCTCAGCACCGAATCTAATGCCGCTGCCTGTCTGGCTATAGTGTTGGCTCTGAGCCCTTTATCTAATCCCTGTTGCAGGAAGTCTAGCACTTGGGGAATTCCTACCTGTCGAGGGTCTAAACCTTTTTGCCTTGACCAGGAGGCGAACATTTTCCACGTGTTCTGGTATGCCCTCCTAGTGGATGGCCTTCTGGAACTCTGAAGAGTATCGAGCACTGGGTCTGTATATCCCCTTTTCTTCAGAGCAGAGCGCTCAATCGCCAGACTGTCAGCTGTAAGGTCCCAATATCTGGGCAGGAGATCGGTCCTTGATGTAGAAGGTCTGTCTTCAGCGGGAGCCTTCTGAACTGACCCTGGCTGAGGTGGATCAGTTCCGAGAACCAAGGCCTCCTGGGCCACCAGGGTGAGATCAGTAACAGAAGTGCCCGTTCTCTGCGTGCCTTGGCAATGGTCCATGCAATCAGAGGGAATGGTGGGAACACATAGAGCAGTCCCTTGGGCCATGGGTGGTTTAGTGCGTCGACTGCCTCTGCATCTTTGCATGTCTCCCG
Organism: Sphenodon punctatus; assembly: GCA_003113815.1. NCBI lineage: Eukaryota > Metazoa > Chordata > Lepidosauria > Sphenodontia > Sphenodontidae > Sphenodon > Sphenodon punctatus. Next base: position 7,754,811 of record QEPC01005117.1, read on the forward strand.
TGACATGAAGCGGGGCAGTTGAGTGTTGGCTCTGGTGGCAAACAAGTCCATAATGGGAAGGCCGAACCATTCCACAATGTCCTGGAAGACTGCTTTGTTGAGCATCCACTCGTGGGGCTGTAGGACTTGGCGGCTGAGCCAGTCTGCTGTCGTGTTGTCCTGTCCCCTGATATGGAGAGCTTTCAGGGATGACGAGTGAGATTGGGCCCGCCGGAAGAGTCGGGTCGCTTCCTGATGTAGCTGGGGCGACCGGGATCCGCCCTGATGGTTCACATACGCCTTCGCTGTCACTTTGTCGGTGTAGATCAGCAAGTGGCGACTGGTCCCAGAGGTAAAGAGTTGTTGAAGGGCCAGTCGAATGGCCTTCAGCTCCAGGAAGTTGATTTGGTGTTGCAAGTCCTTCTGTGACCATGTCCCTTGCACCGATCGAGTTGTCGTGTGGGCTCCCCAGCCTGTTTGGCTGGCGTCTGTTGTTATTATGTCCCTTGTGGGCTCCGTGAGAGGGACCCCTTGTAGGAATTGCACGGGGTCTAATCACCAGGACATGGAGTTCTTTAGGTGTCCTGGTATGTGTACCCAGGGATTCAGCCAGCCTGTGAGCTCTCGTTGAAAAAGGTCCTAGCAGCCTCTAAGGGACGTAGGTGGAACCTGCCACACGTCACCTGGGCTGTGCATGAGATCAACAGCCCAAGCAGTGATGCCAGTGTCTTGAGTCTCATCTGGTGTGATGACTTGAGGGTCCTTACCAACTTCCGGATCCTCCTCGTCCAGTCTGGGGGTACAAATGGAAGGTCGGAGCTGGTATCTATGATGGTGCCCAGGTGCTCTAGTCTTCTCGTCGGGGTGAGGTGACTTTTCCCTGTTAATTAGGAACCTGTGTTGTTCCAAATAGAAGATCGTTCTGTTGAGGTCTTGTATGGTCTTTTCCGGAGAGCGGGCCCGGATCAGCAAATCGTCCAGGTAGGGGTGTACGTGAATGCCCTCCGTCCAGAGGTTCGCTACCAGTGGTATCAATACTTTGGTGAAGGTCCTGGGTGCTGAGGACAGTCCGAACGGAAGGGCCCTGAATTGCCAGTGGTGGTGGTTGTACATGAAGCGGAGCCACTTCCTGTGAGTCGTTCGAATTGGGATGTGGAGGTATGCATCCTGCAAGTCCAGGGACACCATCCAGTCGTTTCTGTGTATGTTGTGGCAAATGGAGGTCACTGTTTCCATTTTGAACCTCTTTTTTGTCACGTGCCGATTGAGGGCCTTTAAATCTAACACTGCTCTCCATTTTCCTGCCTTTTTTGCCACCAGGAAAAGAATGGAGTAAAGGCCTGAGCGTTGTTGAGACATCGGCACTTTTTCTATGGCTCTGGTGTCCAGGAGCCTCTTGATCTCGGAGGTCATAGCACGATGTTTTGTTGCATCTCGTGATGTTGGAGATATTAGGAACCTGCGTGGAGGGGTGCTGTCCAGTTCGATGGAGTATGCCTGTTTTACGGAGGATAGGACCCAGGCATCCGTGATCGAGTGTGTCCACACGTCGTGGAACTGCTGGATCCTGCCCCCAACCTGACAATTGGAATAGTCAGGCGTCCTGCTTCGGTTGATTGGTAGGAGGGCCTCTAGATCTGCGTCTATCATACCTTCCTAACCGGAAGTGTCTGCCTCTGAAGGTAAAGTTGGGGGTGTAGCCTCTCTGAGCGGGAGCTTGGAATTTTCTGGACATGCCTGCGAAGCCCCTGAAACGGAAGGGCTGCCCCCTAAAGGAGCCCCTCTTGGCAGACAGTTGTTGTAGTGTCTTCGTTTTGTCCTTCCTGGACGCCTCTTCCAACACCTTCTCTAGGCATACGCCGAATAACTTAGACCCTGTATATGGGGAGGCTGTAAGCAAGTTCTTTGCGGTGACATCTCCATCCCAGGAGCGCAGCCATACCCTGCGTCTAACCGCAATGTTGTTGGCCACTGACCTAGCCGACCAAGTTAGATTATCCATGGTCGCATCTGCAAGGAAGGCGGCTGCCATGCAAACTCTGGAATTTAGTCTCTGGGCTTTACCTTCCGATATTTCTGGGTCCTGTAATTCCTGGAGCCAGGCTACCATGGCTCTAGATACATAGGAGGACGCTATTCCTACTTTCAGGGCAGCTGACGTAGCTTCCGAAGCTTTTTTAAGAGCTGCGTCAATCACTCTGTCTGTTGCATCCCTAGGGTGGCAATCCCCCTCAGTGAGGAACACTGTATGTCTGGCTAGGGATGCAGCTCCGGCGTCCACCTTAGGGGGTCGGAACATAGGATCCTTTCTCCTGGAGAAGGAGTATAAGGTGTCCTGAGCCCTGTTCATCTTAAAGTTCTTGTCTGGGTGTTTCCACTCCTGCAGAACAAGCTTCTCAAAAGTTTTATCTAAGGGGAGACCCTGGTCTCTACCATGAACTGAGGGAATGTATTGGCGGGTTTCCTCCTCCTGAGAGTCAGAGGAATCCTGCTTAGGGGATTTTTCCTGCAACTGCAGAGTTTTAATAACCTGCGCTATCAGTTCGTTTCTGTACTGAGCGGGAAATTGTCTCTCCCACTCTTTAGGGTCAGAGGCCTGTTCAACCCATTCCCCTTCTTCTAATTCAGACAGGACTTGATCCGATTCCGAGGAAGGATCAGACTCTTTCTGACCCTGCTCAGATAGTGCCTGATTTAATTCAGTAAACTGCTCCCCTTGGTCACTCTCTGCTGAGGACCCTATTGAGGCTGCGTGCAGTGTGCCCTCTGGTGGTCGCTTGGTTTTCTTTTTGGGAGCCCCAGATGTCCCTGCCTTAGGTTTCGCATTAGGCTTGGCACTATGTCTTTTTCTTTTAGATTTAGACAATTGTCCCAGGGTAGCCAGGATCTCTCCCATTGATTTTTCTAGGGAGGCTAGGCGTACCTGGGTGTCCTGGTCTTGCAGGGGAGCTGGCACTGGAGAAGGGGTGTCCCCTGAGGGGGGCTGTCCCGTGCTCATGGTTTGCCTGTTAGAACAACAAGCAACACTTAACGTAAGAATAGGCAGTTCTATCTACTGGAACTCCTAGAGTCAGGCACAATGGGTTAATTATATCAGGGACAGAGCCCAGCCGTTTTGTCTCCGCCCTGTAATAGGCCCTTTCACGTGAAGCCTGGTTGTGCTGCGCTGCCTCTGCCCTGTAAGGGTTCCTTCCACGTGGTAATGTGGTCGGGGAAAACTCTGAGGCCCAGCCGCGCTGTCCCCGAGCTCCCTGCCTTGGGCTCTCCTTTTTTTTTTTTTTTTTTTAAATATCGCTGTGATTATAGCCCGATCTGCTCACGGACATGGCTGCGCCGCCCCGGAGCTTTTCTGGCAGTGAGGGAAGGGGGGGGAGGGAGGCCGCCGGGAGAATAGGGAGAAGGAAAAAGCCGTTTTAGGCTCGAAGGGCCCCATGGAAAAGGGGTCACCTTAGAGTGACTCCCCTCACCCCTAAATGCCACTAACTCCGTTTCCTTTTGCTTTCTTGTAGGGAACGATGAAGCTGCGTCGATGAGCGACCTACCGGCCGGAGGCAGATGATTAGACTGAAGAGAGACCGGGTAGCTCCTGGCACGCATGCGCAAAAAGACAATCTATTCATCTGCCTCCTATCGGCCAGCAGCAGAGCTACCCAGCAGAGGAGAAGGCGGTAAGAGGAGAATTTGAAATTTTCACTTTGAATATAGTTAAGAGCAAAGCAACATTGGAAGGCTCCTTGCATCCAGTCTAAATCTCAGTACACTGCTATACTTCAACAAGGGACATTGGCATTACAGGGCAGTATGATGTTGACGGCACAGATATGACAGTACAAACAGCCATATGTAGGATATGGGCTGCCTATATTTTTACTCTGAATTTACACAAGCGTTACCTTTTTAGGTGGCCTAGCAGAAGATGCCCATTATCAAATTTTCTGTTGCAGTGCATTACAGGACATAAAATGGGATTGCTGTTAGCTGGTGTGGGGCCTGGTCTCTGCAGTACTGCTTTTCTTCCAGGATTAACAGTGCCTGGTTTGAGACCTATATTGTAAAATAAAAATACTGTGTACAATATTCTGAGTATTACAGAAAACATTTCAAAACCATACAGCCTAATGGTGATGTTATTTGAAAAACCCTTCCAGCCTCTGTTCTCATGTATTTATCAGCACCTATGTTGATAAGGACTACTTTTCTTGATCTCCTGAAATTATCTCCAGTAGCCATAATGTAGGCATTGTGTATTTTCGTTACAATAACTCAGCAAGTAGCTAAAGTTGCCCAAGCGATTCCCCATACTTGCCATAGGGAACAACATGCTGGAGTTTATTGCCCTGAATGTATTTGAAGATCAAGTTACCTGTATTTTAATAGCAGCCCCTAGAAGGAAATCGTTAAATGCCACCATGAGCAAAATTGATCATTTAAGATTTGAATGTCATGGCAGTCAAAGACATTCAACATAACGAAGTATTTGGTCACTGCTGACACTGCATCAAAAAAGTCCTGGAGAACAAGTGAAGCCTCGAGGTTGGGGCCTGGAGGGAAATGAGGACAGACAGCATGAAGCAGCTCCTCGACTTGAAGGTCCTGAGGCACAAAAATAGCATCTCGCCTAGATAGAAACTCTAAAATAAAAGGAGGTTCCTCCAGTTGCAGTATTGAATAGCATGCACATACAACAGGCTTGTCCTGAGCTTAGTCTGGGTGGAGGGTTGGGTTGCAGCCAGTTCCACTGCAAAGTCCAGCTGATCCCAGAATTGAGGAAAGGTCTGACGTCCCTTACCCAGGCATCTCCAGGCCAGTCACATGGTTCCTTGGAAATTCTGCTGGGTTTCAAAGCCAGGGGTAAAACATCTTTAAGGGACCACGTCTTTCTCCCTTTATGTTCAAGCATCTCTAGGGGTTTCTCGTCATAACCAGGGAGAGTCAGAGCCTAATCTTTTAAAGAGGATTTTTAAAATGTTTGTACATGATATTTTTAATGCTGTAAGATTCCTTGAGCCTTATGGGAAGAGAGGGGTATATCTGAATGAACAAACAAACAAATAAACTCTCTCTTGGTTCACTCAGCTCTCGTCTGACAAGAGAAACAGAACAAGTGAACTGGTTTGTTTGAAAAGGTTTGGGTTCAGATATTTCTGATTTCATTGGTTTGGTTCAGGGGTGGGGAGAAAAAAAACTGAGTGTTCTGGTTATAGGTTCTAGCTTGATTCCTTGTGCAGCTGACAAAACAGAAGCAGCTAACTGGGAACACTGGTGAATGGTGCTCTGCCTTATAACTGGAAGTGTATCTGGTGAAAAAACTGCAATGTTCCTACCTCTGAGACACTCTGAGGTGCTAAGTAACCACTGGTCTGCTCTTTGGGCTCAAGGACTTCTGGTGTATGAGATCAGATATATGTCTCACATTATTTCAAATTATGTGCATTATCAGTATTTACTAGTTACAGGCACCATCATTAATATTTGAAGTTACCACCTTTTCCAATAAGTTACCTGGCATTTTTAGCCATTGGTCTACACACATCCTGGCTGCTTCTGTATTGGTATGTCCCTGAATAAATTCCAGCTCCTGCAGCCCATGAGCCTGCTGGGAATCCACTCTTTCCTAATGGGTAAACAGATGAAAATCAACAGGCAATCAAGTTTTCTTTACCACAATTAACCACACAAACAGAAACAAAATTCCTCAGTAGCCTAGAATAGTTAACCGATATTGGCCATTTTTACACCGATGGTGGGGGGGTGAAGGGAGAACAGGTCCACGTGCACTCAATGGCTTGGTGCATGCCCACACCGTCACTTTTAGACAGGTGGTATCAAATGTGTCCACTGGGTGGACTTGTATGGTACCATCTTATCCAAGAATGGCCAACAGTTAATACAGATGCTCGTAGCGGAATGGGTGAATGAATGACAATGATTTCCACGTTCTCGTTGAGGGAGACTCTTCAAGTCTGGTGTAAAATTCGCTCCCCCCCAATCTTTCCGCACTTGTTTTCCCATCATACTCCTACCTGATAAATTTGTGTTCTACCATTGCCCTTACCTGTGCACGAGTCCCCTGTTTCTCAAAGTGTCTTCTCCCCTGCTTCCCTACACCAGAACTCCTTCCCTGAATGCCTTCGGTCGGCTCCTTCCCAACCTTCAAATCCCTCCCTGAAAACCTACCTTGTCCTTCAGGCTTTCCCTAGTTCCCCACAACTTGGTCATTAATGTTTCCATCCTTCCAAAATCTAAGCCAAAGCCGGCAGCAAGCTGCTATGTTAGACACGGCCGCTTGAGAAGCCCATCGGAGGGTATCTGTAGACGAATTCGCTATGAAGGCACAGGATCCTTGTCATCTTCATTGAGACCCAAGGGTCTCTGGCCCTCTTGACCCATGCCATCAGGGCTCTAGAGAAATAGGCAGTGACAGTTGCAATCTTTATAAATCGAGGTTACTTCCTCGAAAATCTCTCTTAAATTACATTCTATCCCCTTGTCAGTGGGGTCCAGAGGAAAACACTCTCCTTCAGTTGGGAAGACTGAATTCCTAGCTAGGGATGCTGCTGCAGCATCCACCTTAGGGATGGCTAAGAAAGAGTCCTTGCTCTTCGCGAGCCAATAAAGGGCTAGCTGTGTTTTGTTCATTCTGACTGCTGTGTTAGGATGCTGCCATTCCCTCCTGATAGTTTTCTCATAAGCCTTGTCCAAAACCATCCCTCTGTCTCTGTCACTAGACCGGGGGAATATACTCCGTTTCGTCCTCTTTTTCCTCCAAGGAGGCTTTCTTTTTTTGACACAAATGGAGAGCTTTTATGACCATAGGGTAGATCTGGTGCCTGCATTTGCTGGGGAACTGCCTATCTGGGGCTGAAGAGGCTTCTATCCCCACAACCTCTCTCCCACTCCCTCCCTGGGGGAGGAGCAACTGCTCTGAATCTCAGAGCCCTGTTGCTTGAGAGAGTCATGGGTCTCGGACACCTCCCCTTCGTCCTCGCTGGCCTCCGCCTGGGCCCTCTTGTCCACCTGTCTCCCCTTCTTTTTATGTCCTGGGGTCTGTTCCTCCTCGCAGGACTGGGCAGACAATACCTCTTCTGAGGGTGTCCCTGATGAAACTGGCAAGTCTAGGGGTCTCTGATCCCTGTGTGGCTTTTTTGGCACGGGATGTTTGCCCTTTCCCACCCTCTTGGATCTGCCTTTGTAGGCCCGGGCTTGTGAGGAGGCCTTTTCCTCTTGAGCGCTGCTAGAATCTCCATGTGGGGGTCTTCGTCCGTGGGGGGAGGATGCGGGGGGCTGGTACTTACTGTTCCTCTTGTCTCTGCGTCTGTCTCTGTCGCTGCCACTCTCCGCCTGGTGGCCATTGTTGCGTTTTCCCACTGCCGCCTCACGGCCGGGTGGGGGGGAGGGGTGGTGAACCAGGACCTGCTCTGCTACCGCACGCCGGGCTGCACACCGTGGGAAGCAGAGGCAGGGGTCTGTGCGTTGGGGGGGGCTCCAGAGCGCTACACTCAGGCCATCCCTGGAGGTGGAAGTGGCGGTGCGGGCTTTGCGGCAGGTGTGTCCCCGATCTGCTGGGACGTTGCCGAACGGTTGCCGGGGGGGCTAAGAGTGCTACGCGCGAGACCGCCTCAGGGGTAGCCGCATCACCACTGACAAGTCCAGTGTCCACCGGAGCAGCTGGACTGGACCGTCCCCGGCTCTAGCGGGGGTAGGGTCCAAGGGGACCTATAGCTGGCATCCATTGGGGGGCTGGTAAAACCCACTCCTCAGGTCCCCCACGCCAGATGGGGAAGGGGGCACCCGATAACTCCTCCGAACTCCTCCTCAAGAGGGGGGTGAGCAGGGAGAGGAATTTCTCCTCCCCTGGCATCTGGAGGCTCTAATATTTGAAGGCTGCCTATAGACAATCACAGGGAAGCAGCTAGCCTGCTTCCTACCGGGTTGAAGGCAGACAAATAACTGGAGAACTGAGGATCAATCCCTCTGAGAATGCTCCACAAAGGAAGTTAGTTGTCTGCCTCCTAGTGACAGGGATCTACCCTACTGTCCTGAGTGGCCATCAAGGAGGACCCCCTGGGAGAAGGGTCCTCCTAGAAAAGGGAAAGCATGTAATCAGATACCAGAGATACAGGAGCCCCATGGGAAGATACTCCCATTGGATTTCAGATATGGGTCTCTCTCATCTATTTGCAACACCACGTTTTCTTATTGACTTTCCTACTAGAAAAAAACACTCTTTGGACCCCTGCTGAACAGTCTCTCTCGAAAGGGTCAGCAGCACAGTCTCCACACTGCTAGGCGGAGGAATGTCCGATTTGGGTGGCAGAGCCTCCCCTCACTGTTAGCAGGCTTGTGACCTTGGGGAATTAGACCTTCTCATGCACAGAATGGGTACCAAGACTGCCTGGGCCAATCTTCCAGAATAATACCTCCCCACAAAAAAATCTCAGTCTGGAGTTGAGGGAGAGGATGGATAGGGGGGAAACTCATAGAACAGGTCTTCCAGCCAGATCACTGCTGGAGTATATTCCAGTGAGCCTCTGGAGCAGGACACGGATATTTTGCGTTCTCCATGGTGAAGCAGTCTATCAGCAGGGTATCCCTGCGGTCTATCAGTGACAGAAGTACCTAGACTGTGAGGGACCATTCGTGTATGATCACCAGAGTTCAGATAAGGGCATCTGCCTCCTTCTCCAAGCCCACCAGATGCATGACCAGTGGGAAGATGTTCCTGGGTATGCACACCAGTGCCACAGCTTTTGAGCTTCCACCATCTGCAGGAAGGAATGCAACGTCTCCCCCCAGCCAGCAGCTGAGGTAGTACATGGCAGCTATGTTATCTACAGCTCAGTGGCTCTGCACAGGCTCACATTCATACACAGGCATGTGCAGAGCCACACCAAGAAATAAGAAATCCACCATACCTTGAAAGCTTTGTTCTTCTCTTCTTTCTGTTGCTTTTCAACCTCAACATGACGTGCCAGACGGTCTAGGGTCGACATAACCCTTTCCTTCTGATAATCAATGTAGTCTTTGCGTTTTACGTTTCTCTATAAATTAAAAAGGCAAGGCTTTCAAATTTTGTAACCACTGGGCAGTAAAAGCAGACAGGCCTGTCAAAGAGGAAGGCTCAGCCAGGAGAAAAGAAACAATGTGGACACATCAATTTAAGATTCCAGCAGCCACTTGCTGAATAGTCCCATAACTTTAGCAGCACCTCCAATTGCTTGTGCAGGCAAGACCTATAAGGAGGAAGAGGTCAGTCAGGGTCTCTCCCCCTTCCCTCTCTCAGAGAGAGAAAAATTAAGTTAAGTATTAAGAGAAGAATTCTAGCCATATGAACAGCTAGACACTGGAACAAATTGTCAATAGAGGATGGATTCCCCTTCTCTGAAAGTATTTACAAGTCAGGTAAATACCTCTTGGGAGTGACCTAAATACAACTGCCTTGCTTAAAGGCCAGGGATTGGACTAGATAACCTTTTAAGGTTCCTCCAGCTCTACAGTTGTGTTATTCTAGGATCATTAAAAGGTGCCCACAATGCTGAAAAGGCCTTCAATTTTACAGCAGTTTCAAAAAGAAAGTTTCTGAAAAGCTGGGTTAGAGGAAGCCAAGGCTTCAAAAGGAGCAATCTAAGGTTAGGTTACCCAATACATTGGGACTGGATCTGGAAACAAATTTGGAGAGAAAAACTGTTGCTATAATCCCAGTAGTATGAGGAAATGCAGAAGACACAATACAGAGGCAGTAGTTCTCATGCTTCCCTTTAGTATTGTGAAAAAACCTCACAATGTTGGTGTTATGGGGTACATACTTACACCAGAAGATATTACTATTGGGAATAGGTATACTATTGGGTAACCTAGTTAATTTTATGCAACAACAGAAGTCAGTATGTGTCATAATACACATTGAGTAACCAATGATAGTTGTGTTCTTTTTAAAAACCAATACAGAATGGTTAAAGCATTAACTATGTTTTGAACTCAATGTATTTACAAACTTAACAATTTTGAAAAAAATTAAAATGTTTTTAAAACTTTACAAACTGTTTTTACTACTCAACATACAGATTGAGGAAATCTCAGTAATGAGGACCTAAACGCAATTAAGACAGATTTGCGTGGATGTGCAGTGCTCATTACAAACAAATCAATGACCGATCTCTCACTGCTTGCTGCTTTCCGGTCAGCTGACCTTAAGGCAAATGACAATGTCCAGTTTCTGCTGCGATAGGTTCTCCTGTGGTGGGTTTTTGTAGATGATAGTTCCAGGCAGTCAAAGCTGTTTTATGGGCCTAGTGAGATGCTGGACATCCAGTATTGCTTGTTTTATTTGAGCATCAATGACCTGTTCTCCAAGACTGGACAGGAACAAGTGCTGTCTCAGCAGTGCAGATCTGAGCTTCCATCTAGGATCGTTGCTGATCCAAGCAGTAAAGCTGGTAAATGGCAGCAACATCAGCCAATATTTAATAAAAGCATAATTCGCTATCTGTTGATTTTGTGTTTGCAGGTGTAGATCCTGACTAAATGGTCGAGGTTATCCACCCCACTTTTGGTATCATTGTAATGTGTAATTTCTTCTGCTCGCCTTCCACCAACATGTCATGATGCATAGTGGATAGCAACACTACTGCTTTGCCCCTTCTTGGGTACATATGACACTAATGTGAATGGCCCATCAAAACGAAAAATAGTTCTCTATCGAGATGTGATTGCATCTCATTGGGTATATCTGTCTTGTTTCATCCAACTGTTCCAAATGAAGTCAAGACTTCGCTTAGAAGACTTTCAGCCAATTCTGTACTAGTAAAGTTACCCCACCACAATTCTTCTGGTGTTATACCGAGGCTCATTTCTCTCATAAGAAATGTTTCAATTTGGGAACTATAGCAGTAATACATCAGTAGGAAAAGGTTTTCAGGATATTCTTTCCACTTTTTAAAAAAAAAATCAAGTTGACATGGCCCATAAATATTTGCCTAAAACTTAATATACTATGCAATGTGTAACTGCAAGCTTAAGTAATGAAAATGAAATATATTAACTATATGTAATCAGTGCAACATTAGACACTTTCCCTTCTGACCCTATTACTAGGTTTATTAAATTTACATTTGTCTTAAGTGCTAGCTTTCTTTTTATGAAAGTGGACTTCCAAACATATTTCATGCCCTGAACATTGTTATAAAAACCTCTTATGTAAAGATACACAGTTGAATGGTTTCTGCATTGCCATACTTCAATGTACTTCACAGCCAGGGCAGAAGTGAAAATACTCTGTGAAGTACTTTTCCAGTCAATGCCCAATTAACTTGTGAACCTTGTTGCCAAATGATGTCGTGAAGGCCAGTAGCATAGCTGGGTTCAAACAATGATTGGATGAATTCTTGAAGGAGAGGTCCATATATGGATAGTAGTCAGGTAGATCAGGGGAATGCAACTTCTGACTATCAGTAACTGGAAGGGAACAGTAGGAACAGATCACTCCGTTATGACCCGTTGGGTACTTTTATGAAATAATCGACAGTCAGTCTCCCTCTCGTATATATACACTTTATCAACTTGCTTCCGGGGCTGATCCCAAACCCACGGATGTGGGTCTTATGAACGTTCCATAGTCCCTATAGTGGGGCTGCACAGGGCTTGGGATCGATTCCTCCATTTCCACAAAAATGAAAATAAAAGTTTATTAATACTGGACTGCTCTTTGTTCAAATATTGAACAGAAACTCATTGATAATGAAGCATATCCTCTCCAATTTAGGTATAGAAAATTATTTGAAGGGCCCAAACCTCAAAGTTTAAGGTTGTCTACCATAAACATGAATAAAATTACTTTCGCCAAAAGCTTGTCTTAAGTGTCTCATCCTTTCATGACTGATTACATACACTCCCAAGTAAGAGAACTACCCTTATAATTCACACTATCTCTGCCCAGCTCTTGATATATCATTATGGTTTTTCACCCATAGATACCATTCATGACAAACACTCTGACAAGCTAAGTGGATGAAAAAAAAATTGGAGCACAATTAGGTGAAAGCCATAAATAAAACTGAATTAGGAGATTTTAAAATCGACATGGTGACAGAGTAATGGTGACAGAGGACATCTAGGGGAAGTAGCAACAGACTTGTGGACCTTTTTGAACTAAAAAGATTAACTGCTCAATACAGAAACAACTTTAAAAGAGAGAAGGGCTGAAATCCCGATTACTTTGAAGTCAGTGATAGAGTTTCCATTAAGAGGACTGCACCCAGCTGCCACCAAGATGAGATTGTATGAATGAAAATTTCATGATTGCTCCCTTGCATGTATTTGGTTTTCTTGACATACTGTAGCATAAAGCCTAGGCTATTAGTAGTTTCCATAAAGGAAGTACTACCGAAAGGTGTAACTTCGCCACAAGAATGAAATATTACAGCATACTCACATTAGCACTAGAGCTGCTAGGTTCTTCATCACTACTGACAAGGTTGATGCAATCAAGGACAGGTCTCAGTGGCTCTTACTAAACAGGGTATAAACATTTACCAATAAAGTAGTCTCATCTTGAAGATCAGTTTCTACACCCCCAAACAACCCAAAGCAGTTAAAAGAGTCAGTCATTTCATCTAGTGTTCTGAAATCTTACTGATCGACACCCTCTCGCATTCCCTACCAGTAAATGTATGGAACTGTTTGACAGCCTGTCTCATTAGTCCTACTCTTGGCGTTCTCCATCACCAGGTTATTCATTACCTTTTTCAAGCAAGTGTGAAATGATGTAATTGACTTACGACTGCTCATTTTATTTACCATCTTCCCTCCTGTTCTCTGCACCATCACACTAGTTTACTTATTTTATGAACGTTTGTAATCATTGCTTAGTGGTAGAAAATGCCACGTATTAGGAGCTATTTATTTTTCTCCAACTCTTTAAAAAGTATGTTTGAATGTCAGAATGCCTCCATTCACAGCCTCTCCAAGGACAAACTCACTGTTTATAAGACAAAAAAGCTACTTATCAGAAAGGTCAGCAACCAAGAAACAGAATTACAACAGATCCTTTCTTAAATTCTAATTGTATATTGATAACATGCATCTTAGGAAATAGTTCTACACAAATATGCCTTACAATGGTTCTCTATTTCAACACATCCATAACCAATTTTTGGAAAGGGTAGACTTTTTCAATACAATATGTAGGAGTACTTCCAGATTTACACTTCTTGAACACTGACATTTTTAATAACGGTTTTCTATCCTATCATTTAAAAAAGGAATAGCAGCCTTTATGTTCAATGTAGTCTTGAACATGTCAATATTGTAGAAGGATACGATCTTGAAAAAAAAAGAAAAGAAGAGAACTTAAATACAAGGCGTCATTTACCTTTAATGCAAACCTCTGAATTTTCCTAGAAAAGCATTACTAGGTAAGTTGGATCTGCCTTTTACCTTTGTCTGGGTAAAAGGGTACAGAGTTTACAAGCATTGCAGGCATACAAGTTATATCAAATTCGGATTCCTAAATTTTAGATTTGTACTTTTTTTATTTCAATAGTTTGCACTGCATTCAAGACATTTAACTTCACCCTATCAAGCTGAAGTTTCAGGCACAGCCTTAACTATGAAAGACTGCTTTAGTCCAACAAAAAGGCACATGTTTATAAGTACCAATTCAAGAAAGAAAGTGGTCTGTCCTTTAATTGCAGTGAGTAAAATAAGTGGTGAAGGAATGAAATAGGATGCCTGGATGCCATTAGTCAAGGGTGAGGCTCCCTGAACATGTTATAAATACCACCAATACTTTACTTACATAAAACCCAGCTTGGTGAGACTTTTTGCCAAGAAGAAGTGTGACATTTTGTGAGAATTAACAATGGCCTGCCACATGAAACCAGTTCACAGAGACAAAACACATTAAGTTTGAAGACTGGAAACGGGATTATGAAATATTATGACACTACAATCAAAAGCCTTCAATTGCATGAATGCACCATTGCAGAGAAGGGAGAAATAATTCCCAATTACATCCAGAGTTATACCACTCATAGGAGTGCACAATTAAGAAAGTCTAGCTTTATTATAAACTATACTTGACAAATGCAAGATGAGTACATAGCCAGAATTAGGGCAATTTTTTCTGTGTACATGTTGCTGGAAATGCTATAGAGAACTTATGTATATATGCAGGACAGTGCACTGTAAGAGCACAGCATGTAAAAACTAAACCAACAAAAAAAACCTGCGCACACCAGGGAGCAATGCTGGTATTGATGGCAACAGATGGGTGGCAAGTTGCAATTTTCTTTCTTGCAATAAAAAAAAAAGAATCTGAATATTTTGAAAGCTACTTCATGATAAATAACTGATTGTCGCAATCATTTCACAGTTGTAAAACAATCTGAAAGCTTATTTTACTACTGTCCTTTAGGAACATGATGGCAAGATGGATCCTCTGCTTTGATTGGGGAGGCAAAGAAATGACAGTCGCAGGAGCGACTCTTACTTAAGGCAGGTTCTGCACTCCACTGAAGTCTCAAAAATTCTACTCATAAAATCAAGATTTATCCTATCACAGTGAAATTTTGTGGGGACAATCGCTAGCGTGAGTGGTAGAAGCTATCCAAGTTTGATAGATCAGTGGAGAAATGGCTGTTATAAGTTTGAAAACTGGAAGGAGGCACCCGCTTTTCTGGATTTTGCAACCATTTCCTCTAGACATAGAAAAGTTTGTTTAAAGTTATTTGCGTAAAGGTTTCAGAAAATTCAAGTGTGCATTCTAGTACTTTCTCGACTAGAAATGGATTCTAAAAATCCATAGTATAGTTTTAAGTTATGATGTTTTGAAATTCCCATACTATCCAATTGAGAGGCAGAGTATTTGGAGGCCACCCTGCAACCCAAAACGGGCAGCAATTTTGGCAAGGTGTCACCAGGACCACAGGGTGCTGGGACTAGCAGAGGAGACAAACCCCCTCCACCAGTTCTTCTACAACCTGGTCCAGGAATGGCACCATCCCTGCCCCATGTCCTAATGCAATTCAAGGAGGGAATTGTGCTGCACAGGCAGCACTAGATGGGCTGGCAGGCAGAATGGGACAGGCTCATCAGACAGCGGCAAGATTTGTCAGAGGACGTATGCTTCTGCACAGCTACTATTTCCTTTTCCAGGGCAAGGCAGCATGGGAGGCCTACTGGGGTTCCCTAGGGGAGCACGGGTGGATGCTACACACTGCAATAGAGGCTTCTGGGATGCAACGCACACACCCCACCTCCTGCAGATACCACCATGCTGACTTCGGCCAAGCAGGCAGGCAGATGAATCTGTCTGCTCCCTTCCACAACATATTTAAGTTCTGTTTTATTATTTAATTAAAAGTTATGTATGTTAATGTTATAGGTTAGACCAGGGGGAAAATTGTAATTTCTAAAATTTATAGCAAAAATAAATTCAAAAATGATTTATTGTTCTGGGTGCCTTGCAATGATTCTATGGTTGGTAGTGTTGTAGGAGGGGGAATTTAGTGTATTGCCCTTCCAAAATTCATGGAAACTCTAGAATTGAAAAGCCTTTAATTTAAGAGAGGAGTTAAGGTTCTTACTAATTCACTTGTGCTCTAAAAAGCATGGAAATTATAATTTAAGGCTCTCATCTTAACCCGTGTGCCATTAACCAGTAAAGACATTGTAGAGTACTGCACTGTGCTTGCTTACAACTTAGGCTTTATGCACCCACACTTTTCCTTGGCATCTCAGCCCCAATCCTCTTCCTCTGCAGGTTGGGGCAAACACTGAAGCTGGGGAAAGCAGGGGGTCAGGAAAGCTTGCTGCCCTGATCCCCGGCTTTCATTTGGGTTGAGGAGAACGAAACAGCCGAGTACTGGGGGCCTGCATGTGGGGAGGAACAAGGTTGGTGGATGCAAGATACGTATAGGGAGACAAGACTTGAGGCAGTCAGGCAGTGGAGGAGGGGTGAGGGAAGAGTGTCTATATGGGGAGGGAACAACCAGATGCTGGCGAAGTGTTTATAGGGGACAAGCCTGAGAAGGGGGTGATGCAGGGTATGAAATTTCAGATCCAACTCCGGGAGCCAAAAACCCAAAATTCAGTTACCAGATATTATCTTGATATTAATGTGAAGTAGTAACAGACAAATACTGAATTTCATTATCATTCCAAACTATGACTAAAATACACAATACAAACAGAATCTGAAGATTCAATTAAATAAAAAACTATATAAAATACAATTAATAAAGGTGATTGCGCAGCAGCTCCCACTTCCCCACACACTTGCCAATACAGCACCAGCAGTAGTGATGCGGCATCATCCCAAAGCCTATACCAGAGTAAAAGACAGGCAGAACTTCTGTCAAAGTTAGTCCTCAGAAGTCATTGCCAAAGCCCCCTCATGCCCCAAGCTGACTTAATGTTGCCAGCCCCCCATCCCTCCTCCCAGTATTGGGGAGGTCTCTGCAATAGGAAGGATAAGGTCCCCAGCCTCCCTGTCCACATGTTTACACCCCCAGCCCCCAATTACCTCAAATTTTGTGCCCTGGATGAGTGTATGCACAGATGAGGTTGGGAAGCAGACAGGGGTGGGGGAAGCATATGTATTCGTAATGGGCAGACATGTTTTGCTAGAGGGGTATGGCAGGGTGGGGTGGGGGTGCAAGTCTGAGAGATAGGTGATGTGTATTCAGGGACAAGGTTTGGGGGGCAGTTGGGAGAGGGGACTAAGCAGTGATGTGGGTTTTCAAGAAAGTTTTGATTTGGAAAATTTTCCCATGCAAATGTTCTTATTTGCATTAACACTAATTTGCACAGAAGAAAAATTTGGGGAAAGAAAAAAAAATTGGGGAAAGAAAAAAAAATTGTGTTAGGAAAATTTGGATCAGAACATTTTCCTATGCAAAATTTCTTATAGCCCTAGAAAAGTTTCTGCAGAAAAATTTGGGAGTGGAAAGTTTTCTGCCCCACATCACTGGGACTAAGTGTATGTATGCTTTGTGTATGTGCTTTCAGTTGGGATGGGGACAACAGAATATCCAAGTACTGGGGGAAGTGTATATTTATTTTTTTATTTAATATATTTATACCCTGCCCTTCCTGCAAGAAGCTTGGGGTGGCTGGGGGAAACAAGGTTGATGGGAAGCTTGATCCCCTTATGAGGGCTGTACCTGAGGGGAAAGCAGATGGCAACCAAACTTCAGTCATGAGCCAAAGCCCAGACAGTTAAATCCCTTCCCAGTGTAGTACTCCAATGCAAGATGTACTAAGACAAATATTTGCTTGCCCTTAATTACCTGTGCAGTAAACTGGTGCACTTGAGCTGCTGCCCAAGAGGGGAGCTGTAAGTGAAGGAGAAACCAGGACTACATTGGAGACCTGGATCAAGTCCATAATACTGGGGCAGGGATAAGCTTGCTGTCCTCAACTTCAGTGTTGCCCCCAACTTGTAGAGGAAGAGGACTGGGGCCAAAAGACCAAGGCAAAGAGTGGGTGCATGGAGCCTAAGTTGTAAGCAAGCACAATGCAAGACTGTACAGTGTCTTTACTGCTCACATGACATGCAAGTTAAAGCAGTAACCTTCACTTACAATTTTTATGCTTTTTGGGGTAGAAATGAATTTGTAAAAGCCTTAAATACTCTTAAAAGAAGATATTTTTGATCATAGTATGATAAATAATCCCTTTTAAACCAACACTTTTGGCATACTTAGGCTGAACCCAAGCCATGAACAAAAGGAAACTGCCTCCTACAGCAAGCTACAATTAAATACTGCCCATCCACCAAAGTTCACCCGGTACTAGCTGCTGCCCATTAAGAAAGCTCAAAAAGCTTCCCAAGTACTACAGGCTGCCAGTCAAATTGCCCATCTTTTATGGCAAGCAAGTAGTCCAAATTGGCTCCCTTTCCTCTACATTTAATTTGCATGCCACAATTCTATTGGTTGGAATGAATGCTATTAATTCTACTGATGTGAAAGGGACAGTGCAAGATTCTTAAGAGTTCTGATGGGCAGGGCCATTTCTATTTTTCTAATTTTAGCCAAAACAAAAGCATTCTGCCACACTGATGCCCTAAAGCATTTGAGATTTTGGAATTGACTACATGTAGCTTCGAAAAGTTCCAGTATGACAAACAGACAAGTCCCTTGGAGTTAGTTTTAGGCTTGGCTTTGCCTGGCTAATAGGATTGTTATGATCCTCCCTACAGCAGAGGTCCTAGTCTAACAACATGGATTGGGACCGCTAAACCTCCTCTGTTAGTTGAGATGAGGGGATGGAAGGGAACAACACACACAACTTCCTGAATCTCTCTCACCAGGAAGAAATGGCAGTGATGACACCAGTGAGGAGGAAGGAGATAATTAACACCTGTTTTCCACTGTTCATGGGAGCAGAAGTGGCAGGTATTCCAGAGAAACTCATCCAGATCAAGAATCTCAGATCTGGCATGCTCATCTGAACCCCAAGACAAATCCCTGTTCCTGTATATAGCTCTACCAACTCATACTAAGGATTAGCCTGCTTTGTTTTTTTAAAAAAACAAAAACTGAGCACTAGGTCCCTTCTGCTTTGAAATCCTGAGCACTAGCTCCCTTCTGCTTTGAAATCCTGAACTTGTAAAGCAATTATTTACACCTTATTTTTAAAAGGTAGACAAACACCACTATTTTTTTTCCCCCCTAAGGGTTCAAATAAGCAGGCAAAACTGTTTATGGTTATTGATAAAAACAATGGTGAACCCAAAATTTGCTTACACCAACAAACTCAATATCATCTTCACTTTCATCCAGCCGAATTGATTCATCCTCATGAGTTTCAGAAGAGCTGAGTGACTCCATTATCTGGACAAAAATAAACCACAAAGATGCTGCATAATGGTCTTCATCTTTGTCACTATACAGCCTATTCATAAGCATAAACACATCCATACAGAACACTTTATGTAAGCAAAGCTGTAGAATCAAAGATCAAAAAAATTTAACACCAAAAAAGTCAAGATGTATAAAGGAAGAAAACAGTCCAATGTCTGGTTCCACTAGCTTTATAGGACTGGACCAATGTCAGAAAGCAAGGGTTAACTTTTCCATCATACACACAACCGATATATAAACAAAGTTGTAAGAAATCTGCTGTTACCACAACGTTGCACATAGTACACACAAACATTCTGAGCTTTATGAAGTCACAGTTCTTTATTCCAAAGCAAGAAGTCCTCATTTAAAGAGGAACCGCTCTGGCGCTAAGGAGTGACGGCAAGCTAGCACACCAGTCAGTTCATTCAGCTACTAGAGACAGACGACTACACTCTCTTTGCCATTTTCTTACCTGCAAGAATTCATTAGCTTTAATCAGTCATCACAAGGGGAAAGCGTGGCGCAACATGAACTAGCAGCGGAACGCCAATTCCATTCAGCTGACTCACAGCAGCGTACAAGCTTAATGGTAAAGTACTATTGGGGGGGGGGGTAGAGGAAGGAAATAAAGCAGTGGAAGCCCAGGTGCTTCAGCTATCAGTGCCCAGGCCCAAGAGAGAGGCAGGTTGCTAAGGAATTGAACCAGCAATGTCTATAATTCTAGGGCCTCATCGTAACAGAGAGCCCGAGGGGGGTACCTTGCTGCTACTGCACCAGGCCTCGCCCTACAGCGCAGCAACGCTGTCGCCCTGCAACAATGCTTCCTCCACTGATCAGCCTACAGACGGGGGCAGCAAAAGCAAAGCGAGGAAACTAAAGGGCCGCCCCGAAATCTCCGCATGCAGTAACCGCTGCAACCGGGCTCGGCTAGAGACCCGAGTTGCTTTAAGAGCTCTGCCGAAAACAGCCGCACGTGACCCCTGCCCAGCGCGCGCTCTGCTTCCCCTTCAAAGGTAGAGGAAATTAGAGGGTGATTATCCCGTGCATAGCTCGCACAGGTTGCAGGGATTTGTAGTTCCATCGCCATGCATGGGTCGCAAGGGCTGCTGGGCACAATTCCCAGCAGCCTATGCAAGGGATGGGACTACAACTCCCACAGGCCCATGCATGTATTACAGACCTGGGCAGGGCGTGGTGCGACAGCAGTGAGAATTCTATCTTAGTCGCTCTGCTATGAGCTCCCAGAATTATGTATGCTGTGCTGGGTCCGTTGCTTAGCAACCTGCCTCTGTCACTAGCCTCCGGGTTGAGCTCTGATAAGCTGAGGCACCTGAGCGCTGGCCCCGTTTTATTCGCTCCTCTTTCCTTCCCCGGCAATAAACGTTAAGCTTGGCAGCTGCTGTGAGACTGAAGTTGGATGGAATTGGTGCTTTGCTGCCAGTTTGTGTTGCAGCATGTTTTCCTCCTCAGCCACTTAAACTAACAAATATTCTTTAAGGTAATGAAATGGTAAGTAAAGAAAACCTTCATGAACTGATGCCACATATAATAGGTGCAGCTCCACCGAATCCCACGTTCCTGGCGCGCCCACACGCATGTAGAATGTATTTGCACACTGGAGTGGAGTGGGGCCCATTCCCACCTAATTACACCCCCCCACCCTGACCCCCCGTTTAGGGTGACATTTTTGTAGCTCTAATGGCAGGCAGTGATCGCCTTAGAATTTGCAGGACTCAGGAGAAGATAAAATGTGGGTTGTGGGTAGGATTGCCACCTATGCAAATTTAAAGCACCCATGCAGGCCCTGCAACATGTATTCTTCATAAGTGCACCTTAAAATTTTGCATAGGTGGCAACACAAGTTATGGGGCACTTGGTGACCCTGCCTCCTTCCCTGTGGTCCGGGGGGGGGGGCAAACCCTGCAGTGCCCTATACATAGGTAGTTGTGTGTTGGGGCCTCGCTGTGGGGGAGTGGGGGCCTTGCACCATCTTGGTGAAATCAGGGGCCACTGAGGGGGGCCAGGGCAATGCCTGTGATAAGACAAGTCCTGAGGGCAGGATCCCAGCCTTTTGGAACAAGAGGACCTGAAGCAGCTGCACTGTGACCTCATAAAACCCAGAATATTCAAGGTGTGTAGTGTTTGCAACACTGTGGCAAATGCAGATTCCTTATAACTTTGGATAAGGTTACATATAGGTTGTGCGTAAGATGGAAAGGTTAACACTATTTGGCAGCGGCCAGCCTCATAAGCGATGTTTTCACTTATCTGTTCTATCCCCTGCTTTGTGACCTGTCTCTAAAGAGTTTCAGTATCACCAAAGCCGTGTTTTTACTGGCTTTAGACAAGACCTCCCCCACGTGGACGGTATCTGTCCATGTGTGCGGGGTGGCTCGTGTAAAAACACCCCAGGTCACATGGAATATTTATATGCCTCCCATTCTACACACACACACAGCCTCTTCTTGGGACCTCTCCTATATCTACCATTCTTCTGAGAAGAGGTGATGTGAACTAAACTCAATATTTAAGGGGACGACACATGATTGGTTTATGTAGCATTATACTACTTTTTTGGTATGATTTTTAATTCCATTCAGCATCATTTGGCCATGATTGTACTTGGTCATTTGACCGTGATTGTACCTTAGTAACATTTTATATGATCTGTCCAGGGGTTATATTAGAACTCTGCCTCTGATCTCAGGAGTCTGATCCACAAATGTCCAGGGAGCAGAGAACTTGCTGGGGGCACTGCCCTGGCACATCAGTGACACCCTTCCCCTGCAAAGGTGGCGATTCCAGTAGACGACGATTGCTCCTTCAGGTGGGCCTTGTGTTGCCACTGCTTATCCAATGGCAGCAACTGTAAAGCTTAATGGAAGAAACAGCTGCTATGCTGCACAAGTGTGTTGGTGCCCTTTAATATAATTTTTCTTAGCACCTCTCCTTTTGATGCCTTGCCTCTGCATCAGTCCTTGGAAAATGTTTGGGAGAGCCGCTGTGTTCTTCAGTGTGTTTTGAAGATCCCTGGTTCTAGGCAGAAAGTCTCCTGGATTCCTAGTATCCCTTTTGCTATCAGCACAAGAGGTGAAAAATGGAGGGGGAGAGAAAAAAATGAAGACATTTACTAAACACAAAATAGTATACATTTTCTTCAGTGGATTAACTGTGGACCTACATTTGGATGGGGAGATGGATGGCTGACCTCATTTCCTGCTTATTTCAAAAAAGTTGTTCTGCTCATCCTAATGATACTATTTACCTGCTCCTGCAACCTCCACTTCTCTCTTCTCTGGGTAAAAACAGATGTGTAGTTGGCGTGGTGACTTCCTGGCCTGGAGCACGGAACAATCATGCCCGCAGCCGGAGAGCTGTCTCGCTGCCTACACAGCCCAGATAGGGCAGAGAGCTTAATAAATGTGTAGCTGTCCCCACCTGCACCCAGCACCCTGCCATGACTGACAGCCATGATGGCCGATTACCATCCGTCATGGCAGCTGGCCACAGCAGCCCCTGACCCACGGTGGGTAAGGCAGGGCAGAACAGATGTGGTGACTGGCGTTGGCACACGTGGGAGGCCCGGAGTTTTCCAAGGATGCAGCCATCTACCTGCCCTGGGGCAGTCCTAGACCAACATCTGGCAGTGTATGAACACATATCCCGGCAAGTCTTGGGCCACAGCGGGCCAGCATCATGTCTGTTTTTACCTTCTGCCCCTTAGGATTTTGTGTCTCCGTTAGGACTTTCATTTCTTTCCCCCTTGCACCATCTTCTTTCTGTTGTTATTTCCCCACTAACCTATAAACAGGAGGCTCCCTGTAACAGTCTTTTGTGAGTGTGGTGATAACTACTGGACTGCTACCTTCCATTTGCTGGAGAAGAGCATAGCTGCTTGTGTTGCTTTTTTGTGTTGTGCTCCAGATGTTCTGACGTACCTTTTGTAGTGCAAAACCTTCCTATCCAGCTCCCATTCAGTCTTGGTTGTCAACTCACTAGCACAGCAGCTGTGAGGTGACTTGCTGGAAAGGAGGCCTATCAGGTCAGAGGGCTTGTGTGGGCTGTGTTAAGCTCCTCTCCAGCCATGGAATTTGTGGATCTCTAAAGCTGGCTTTAGAATTCAGTAAATGCTGCCGCCCACACATGAGAGGAGTATAGAGAATGAATGGAAGCAACTAGCGAAGCAGGGAGGGAAATTAGGAAGAAAAAATACAACAAAAGGACAGGGCGATATAGTAGGATTTTATTTTTTATTTATAGAAAGTTGCTTCAAAAATATGATTAGCTATATACATTAATAACGCTATACATACAGGAACATGTACAATATATACATGGCATCAAGATACATTTTCATTATGTTTTATGGTGGATAACACCATAAAATAGAGCCTTCTGGTCTGTCAGTGTAATTTCTCTCCTCATAAGCCTATCTGCAAGGTAAATCATAGAGGTCAGAGATGGAATAGACCTAGGTCCTGTAATTCTTATGCTTGCCCAGGCAAAACTGCTCTCTACAGTGCATTTATTAGTGCATTGCCCTTTAAATCGGGCTCCCAAAACTTCCCTCAGGAAACTTTCCCACAGTTTAATACATCTTACTGCTAGGACATTCTTCCATTATATTAATCTTAAGTGATCTCCTTAATTTACTCCCATATTTATGGCACCCTAAATTTCTGTCTACTTGATAGACATCTTCTCAAATACACACTATCATGTTCCATCTTCTTCATAGTTTAGCAAGTAAGATGTATACAGCTGTTATTTTTCTCCTCTATAAATTAGTACCTCCAATCCCCTAATTTTATTTATCTCATTAACTGTCTGATTTCCCAGTTATCCTTCTGGAAATGAGATGCTTAATATTCCAGATGCTCCCCGTGGCATCACATGCAGCTTGGCTTGGCTTGGCCTGGCCTACAGATCACCAAAACCTACAAGTCAAGCACATGTGGCTTGGCTTGGCCTACAGATTGCCAACAGATTTCCTGGGAAGAGTCATACAAATAATGAAAAGAATGCTTTTAAAAGGGCTTGTCACCTTAAAAGTCCCCCCCCCCCCCTTGCAATGACAGAGTCCTTTCTTGCACAGGTCCCACTATCTCTCCTAAATATGCCTTACAGTATGCCATCTATCTCCATTTGATCTGCCTCACAATACTTAGAGGCAGTCAGCAACTCTCAAGGACAGTTTGCTGAGGTAGCAACAGGTTCTGGTCTGCACTAGACCCTTTCTTATCCTCTTCACAAGCAGCAAGAGGTCTCTCTGAGCCTAGACGTCACAGGAAAACAGCAGCAGCAACGGAAACATCAAACATTTTTGTTCTTGGCAATCCCTTTTGTCCAAGAAAAGAAAAAAGGAAAGAAAAAATAGCCCTCTATCCCCAAGTCAAGAGGAACAGGATTTCTCTTCTTAAATCCCCTACTGATCACTGGAGGATAATAGTGGGGACTCCTCCCACTCAGTGAAAAGGGGTATTATGATCTAACTTGGCTCTGTAGATATGGAGCAAGACCCCCCCCCTCCCTAAAGTAGACCCTAATCCCAGACAGCACCAGCAGAAGCAGGGGGGATTTATCCCCTACCACCTTCTCCCTTGAGGTGAATCAGGCCTTCAGCTCTCTCTCACACCTGCCACACACGCTGTCTGAAGTTATTTAAGCACCCAGGGAACTGGTGTCACATTTAACGTGCTGGAAACTGCCAGCAAAAAAAAAAAAAAACAGCTTTAAAAATGACACTGTTCTGCCCTTAACAGCAGTCCCCACTTTACCTCCCTCCATTACCTGCATGAGGTTGACTAACTTGTTCCCCATCAATGATCTGTAAATAACTGTGAGCAGATGTAGTTGCAACTGGATGCTCTCATAGCAGCAAGCCAACTACTGAGCTGGCCAGAAAGAATTTAGGCACAGATAATCAGTCTGTGAAGTAGGAGTCACTGAGGGCTTGGCAGATGGAACTGAAGCCACAGAAAATGGAGCAAAGAAGGAAAAGTAACATTTTTTACCCCCAAGGGTCAATTTTAAAAAAATAAGCTGAAGTTCTAAGCACTAAAGAGCTTTAGCTGCATTCTGGTGAGTCATGGGTTACTTTAATTGGCTTCTTTCTCACCTTTCTAAGAAATACCCTAAAATTCACTAGAGGGTATGCATGACACCCCCTCCCCCCTGGCTAATATTGGGGTGTGACCATATTAAAATGTTCACATATGGGACCTCAAGAGGAAAATGATGCCTCATGTCACATGTGGATGGGACAAAAGAAGCCTCAGCTCTCACCACTTACTGCCAAGAGATAAGTCCACTTCGCCGCGGCGACGGGGGTTTTGTTGCGCCCCCGCCCTCAGGAAGAAGGCACAGAGAAAGTGCCCGTGGCTAGATTGCTCCCGGACCGGTGTAAGGGTTGCTGGGTGCAACCGGAGCACACCTGCGCAGAGTCGTGTGCGCGCAAAAAGAGTTGGAGCGACCTGCCCCTTGTAGGAGGGGCGGAGCCTCTCAGAGCCGCGTGAGTGGCATTCGAGGCTGGCAGTAGAACGGAGCAGCAGCAAGCTCCCTTCGCTGCTGATCCAGCCTCGAGCACGTGCTCAGCACAACCACTCGGGGAGAATCTGAAAGGAAGCGGCAGCATGGGCCGTGCAAAGAAGAAGGCAGCGGGGGGCCAAAAAAAGAAAACGACCGCCGCAACGCAATGGACAACCCAAGGGACACAGGATCCGGAGGCCGTACAGAGGGAAGTGCCGGGGGGAGGGGAAGAGGAAGTTGCCCCTTCCAGGGCCACAATGATGGCCTGCCTCACTGCGTGCGAGGCCTGGATGAGGGCTCGCCCCCCTCCAGCGAACAAGCAATGGAGCCCCCCCGCCCAGTCCCTGGCTTGGGGGAAGGCCCAAGGGACACTTCTGGGGGATGGGAGGATTCCCTCACCGACGGGGCCGGGGATAGAGAGCAACCCCCCCCCCGGGGAGAATCAGACCAGCCCTCCGCCAGGCTAAACAGGCTTGCGGCGGAGGGATAGACCAGTCCAACTCCCTGTGCGATACAGGGATGCTCCTGACCCTGCAGTTCCCCCCTCCCTTCTCGCCCAAATTTAAGAGCACAAAGAGGGGGAGGGGAAGACAGAGAGCCCCACCATCAAGAAACTAGGGGGCAGCAAATAAGCCAGGAGGCCACGGAAAGGGGGGTAGGCCGGACCAGTGCAACAGACACAGGTCCAATCCTCCAGGCCCAGTACCCCCCCTATCAGGATACTCCCTCATGGGATGACCCACAGCCATCAACATCTAGGGATGGGCGTAGCTATTTCCCCAGTATGTACACAAGGGGCAACACATTCAGGCGAAATTATGAATGGGACTGCCCCCCCTTCCCTGACTACAGGGACACCGGGAGGCAGTACACGGATCAGGTAGGGGTCCCGGGGCTGGGGGAATATCAAAGACAGAGAGTTAGGAGGGCGGCACCCGCCGCGCTCGGAGCAGCCCCAGACCCCCGCATTCAGGTCACCGGGCAAGGGGAGCCCGGTATGTTATATTACCCTGCAGGAGGCGAGCCACCGATAAGCAGGAGGAGGGTCAAGGATGCAGATCAAGACGGGGAACAAGGCGACGCGGATATGTGGAGGTGGATCCAGGCGCTAGAAAGGGAACTGAGTCGGGGAACACAGCTCCCTGCACAGGCACGGAGACAGGAGGATCCTACCAAGGAGCACCCCACATGGCGTCGGAGTACAGTGAGCCCCGGGAAAGAGGGAGCTGGGGGTTCCCAGCCGAAGGGTCAGCAAGAGTAGACGAGCATAGGGAAAGAGGCAGAGCAATACCCCAGAACTTGGGAGGAACAGGCAGGCAAAGAGAATCCATGAGCACAGCAACAAGGGGTTGGGCATACACAACCCCAGGAGATGGGGCGGCATATGGGCAACAACAGGCCACCCCCCAATTGCTTAGGGTTAATGGTGAATGGGCATGGATTATCCCAGTGACAGGCAGGTACGCTGGACAGGTAGCCCCTACCCCGATAAGTACAAGTGATCAAAACGAGGGAGAGAGAGAAACTGCCCCCAGCATTCATGAGACACATACAATACCTGGGGAAGCCACTGATGCAGGAAGAGTTACCCGCCCCCCCGGGGGGGTTATACCAGACGTAGTCACCCCATTTGGCAACCATTTGCCTCAAGCGACTAAGGAGAAAATAATAAAAGGCGAATATATAGACCTCTTCACACTTTTGTTCAGCGATCCCATTATGGATCATGTGGAGCAAATGGACGAAAAAGATAAACAGAAGTTCCGTCGCCTGAAAGCGGACCGCAATTGGGATAATTGGACATCCGCATATGCAGTCTACATGGGGGTATTAATGCAGGCCGACCCGGGCCGTGGCCTAGGGCTGCATAAATACGCAGACATTGTCCGCAGGGCACACGGTACAGGACTCCCCGGAGCATGGCTACGATATGACAAAGCATTTCATCATAGGGCGGCCAATATCCTGGGGCTCCCTTGGGACAAACACGCATCAGATTTGTGGCTCGAATGTATGATCGATGCCACTAATGCACGACGGGCAGACAGCGGGCACCCTTTAGTGCGTGGGGGGGTCGCTCCTGCAAATGATCCTTTTCATGGTGAAAACCGCAGAACAGGAAAAGGGGGGCCAGGTTACTGTTGGGAATACGACAAGGTGGGCAGGTGCAACCGAAGCACTTGCAAGTTTCGGCATGCCTGTTCCAATTGTGGAGGGGGGCACTCGGCAACCTCCTGCTATCGCCCCAAACAGAGGGGTAACCGAGCCAGATTTAGTCAGGGAACCGGCAACGGGAAAGGAAGTCAAGGGTCACTGCCCAGGCCCCGTCCAGGAAAGGGGTCCGACACCGGTGCAAATTGATCGATTAGAGAGAGCTTTAATCACCCACCCCAACAGGACTGAAGTAGAGTATGTGGTAGAGGGTTTTAGACAAGGATTCATCATCCCAGCAGGCCCAGTGTCTCAACACAGGACAAGTAGGAACTTAAAATCAATTGTAGGACAGGAAAAAATAGTCAGAAACAAAATTGCAAAGGAAGTAGCAGAAGGGAGAGTGGCCGGTCCGTTTCAATCGCTTCCCATGACCAACCTAGTGATATCACCGTTAGGTATTGTCCCCCCCAAAAAACCCGGGAGAATATCGGATGATTCATCATCTGTCCCACCCCCGGGGCAGCTCGGTCAATGATGCCATACCCAAGGAACTTACATCCATTAGGTATGCATCCTTTGACGATGCTGTGGACAAAGGAAGGGCAATGGGAGAAGGGGCAATGATGGCAAAGTGTGACGTCAAGTCCACCTTCCGCTTGCTTCCTGTTCACCCCAGCAGTCAACACCTTCTGGGGTTTCAATTCGATGGCAAGTTCTATTATGACCGAGCTATGCCCATGGGGTGCTCTATATCCTGCTCTGCGTTTGAACGATTTAGTTTGCTCGTAGAATGGATATTTAGACAACGGTTCCAGGGTGGGGAGATAACTAAATATTTAGACGATTTCTTGATTATCTGCAGAGGAGTATGCAGCCGCCCTGCGGCTATTCCAAGAAACAGCAGATGAACTCAGGGTTCCTTTAGCGCCCGAGAAGACGGAAGGGCCGGCCACGATTATCACCTACCTAGGAATAGAGCTCGACACCAAATTGAAGCAGTCCAAACTACCAAGAAATAAGATTGATAGTATAAAAAATTAAAATAAAGGAATGCATCGCAGCCCGTAAAGTTACGGGCCTTGCAATCAATGATAGGAAGCCTTAATTTCGCATGTCGCGTAGTTGCACCAAGGAGAGCCTTTTTGTCCCAATTGTATAGCAAGTTACAAGGACACACACAGCCCCATTATAGAATTAGGGTCATGCAGGAGATGAAAGATGATCTCCAGACAAGGCTGGGATTTTTAGAGGGTTATAATGGGGTGAGCTTCTGGAGAGAGCGGATGTTACTTAAGGCTGAACTCCAGGTACAATCAGACTCCGCAGGAGGGGTTGGCTTTGGGGTGTATTTCCGTACCCACTGGTGTGCGGCGCCATAGCCCTACGAATGGCACAAAAAGGGTGTTACTCGGGACCTAACATTTCTTGAACTATTCCCAATAGTTGTTGCAGTACTACTTTGGGCTCAGCAATTCGCCAACAGCACCGTACTTTTCTGGTGCGACAATATTTTTATTATTTATTTTATTTTTCAGATTTATACCCCGCCCCTCCTGCAACGCAGCTCGGGGCGGCTTACAGCAATAAAAACACACTAAAATTCATTTTAAAACAATCAAATATTAAATATAAAATATAAAACAGGGCTAGACATAAATAAATAAATAAATGGGTGGGGGACTAAAATCCTCCCTCCCCACCCTCCCTCCCAAAGGCCTGGGCAAACAGCCAGGTTTACAGTTCCGCCAAAATGTTAAAAGGCTTGGGGCCAGGCGAGCTTCCTCCGGAAGGGAGTTCCACAGCCGCGGTCCCACCACCGAGAATGCCCTCTCCATCGTGGCCCCCCGCTTAACACGGGGGACCTCCAGGAGGGCACCCCCGGCAGACCGCAGGAGCCGCTCTGGGGCGCGAAGGGCGAGGCGGTCCCTAAGGTATGAGGGGCC
>QEPC01005117.1:7787234-7850931 GCA_003113815.1 Sphenodon punctatus
CTCTCACCAGGGGAAGTCCCTGGGTCCACCCCCCTCTTTTAACCCCCCCTTACCAACAACCCCCACCCTACCACCCTAGCCCTGAAAATAAACAAAAGCCCACACAGGAACAAAAAACAAGCAATGCCCCCCCTGCAGCCCCCCAAAGTGCCCCGAAAAGTGCCACGCCCTTCGGCCGCGGCCTGCGGCTCAGCCGCTGTCCCTGGGGCTTTATGCCCCCGCTACTTCCGGGTGGGGGGGGAGGGGACAGGTCAGCCCACGTGGCTGCCCTCTGCGTTCCCCCCCCTAACCCCCAACCTTACAGTTAGGCAGTAATATGGCAGTAGTACATGTGGTTAATATCCTCTCATCCCATTCCCCAAGGGTTATGTCACTGATTAGGACTCTGGTAGGTGCATGTTTGGAACACAATATTTTGTTCACTGCACGCCACGTACCAGGTGTTGACAATGGCATAGCCGATGCCCTTTCTCGGTTGCAGATCGAACGGTTCCGGGAAATGGCACCGGAAGCCAGAGAATGGCCAGACCCCCTACCATCGGGGGTCTGGAACCTTGGGAAATAGAAATGCAGGCAGTCGTACAAGGATCATTGGCTCCCAGAACCCAAGCTGCATATATGGTAGGGCCCTCCAGGAATTCCAGCGATTCAGAACTGACAAAGGTTGGGGGAATAGTTTTCCGATCAGTGAGCCTGAGGTCCTGCAATTTGCCATTCACCTCCATAAAAAGGGATTGTCAGGGGGAACTATAGCCGTAAAGGTAGCAGCCCTATCTTTTATTAGTAAATTAAAAGGCTTCCCCCCTCCAGACAAAGGGTTCTATTTGAAGCGCATGTACGAAAGTTGGGCCAGAGCAAATCCAGTGACTCCCAAGCTCAGAGCACCAATAACCACCCCGGTCCTATTAAAAGTGGTACACACACTAACATCGGTGTGCCACGATGCTTTGAGACACAATTGTTTACATCAGGGTACGTGATCACATATTTTGGTGGATTCCGGGTTAGCAAGGTCGTACCGAGATCAAAAAAGGATAATACGAATCGGGCCCTCCTTCTCCAAGACATGGAACTGTTTCAGACCGGACTGAGGATCAGGCTCCGGTGTTCCGAAACAGACCAGAGGAGCAAGGGGCATAGTGTAGAACTATATCAGTGTGGGATTACACCCATATGCCCGGTCGAACAGATGAGACGGTACATGGCCACTCGCCCCACATCCCCAGGATACTTATTTCTACACAAAACAGGTATCCTCCTTACGAGTCATCAGTTCACCGCAGTCCTTAGGGCTGCGTTGAGCAAAGTAGGCCTGTCTGCAAGGGAATTTGGGTCCCACTCCTTTAGGACTGGCGCTGCTACAACAGCCGCAGCGGCAGGCTTACCTGAGGAGGCGATTAAGGCAGTGGGACGATGACGGTCAGGAGCATATAAAAAGTATGTTCGACCTTACAACGTGTAAACAATGGTGTTTTTTGCTCCCGGTAGGACATAGGCGCAACCTGGACAGACAGGTGGTGTGGATCGTGGGTCACAGCCTGGTGCGATGGGCAAACAGAGCAGCTATATCGACCAACTGGGGGGTGCATCTGAGATTAGAAGAGAGGTTTTTTATAAAATGGATAGGAAAGGGCGGGATGAAATGGCACCAACTGATACCATTGTTGACAGCCATGGGTGAGTCGTCTAAACCACACATACTAGTACTTCACTTAGGGGGAAATGACATCCCAGACAAAAAAGGGGTGAACTTGATAATAAGAATCAAACAAGATTTGTGGAAAGTGAGGAATTTAATGATAAGCATACACATAGTTTGGACCAATTTTATCCCCCGGATAAAATGGCAGACAGCAATTAAGCCGGGCAGAGTTAATAGGGCGAGATGAAACATCAGCCGAGAAATAGCGAAATGGGTTACGGGGCTAGGAGGAACGACCATCAAACATCCCGACATAGCTAGGGGAAGGACTGGCTTGTTCCGGGATGACGGTGTACACTTGTCACCAGTAGGGAACGAGTTGTATTTAGCTGCCTTGGCCGACCATCTTCGGAAGTTGTAAATAGGAGGTGGTGGGGGTCAAAGGAAGGGGGGGTACTGTTCAGTGCCCCCCCCTTCTTTTTTTGTGGCGGGGATTCAGTATGCTATAATAGGCTAAATAGGAAAGGAATAGCATAGGAAGAGTCATCTCCTTAAGAGATGGGGGATGTGATACCCAGAGTGATGCGGGCACAGCACACACTGGGGTCATGACCCTTGGGAGGCGTGTCTTCGTAAGGCCAGAAAGGACATGTGCTGTCCGCGGGCCTAAGAGCACTAACCTCCTTACTCATGCCCAGGGTTGGGCCTGTCCCCCTTGTCGGCCAGAGCCAGAGAGCTGTCGAGAGGGGGAGGTTGAAAGTTGAAGACGCTGGAGGGCACATCCACGTTAGCATTATAGTTAATAAGTTCTTTAGAGAATAGCATACTGGATCCAAATTGCCTGGGCAATTACCCACCGACCTCGTTTTGAATTTGATAATAAAGAGTGCGGCCAGTTTTAAACCAAACAATGTCTCTGTGTCTCATTGGGGTGCGTCGACGATTAACCTGGTGTCCCTGTTTGCCTGCCTGCCTAAGACAAAAGAGCAACAGCTTCTAAGAGTACTACCTCCGTTGCTTCAAAGCAAAAAAATTGTCACATATCTGTACAGCACCTTTGGTGTCTCCTCTTACATCCTTCCCTTGCCTCTTCAGATTGTCACTGCTTGCATCCCAAAATTGCACTGGCCTTGCATTTTTCTGAAATTATGTTGACTATTTTGTATCCATGCTTCCAATCTCTCCAGATTCCTTTAGTGTAATAAAGGACTTTCCCTGATATGTAGAGAAAGAAAATTGTGGTTTTTTTTGCCTGCTTATCAACATCAGAGCAAGGCATAAAGTTCTTCTTGGTTTTATTTTTGTAATCACCTTAAATAATGTGCCTATTAACTAACTATAAGGGAACTCTTGCTCTTCAGATCAAGTTATAATCCATATTGGACTACATTATGATATGCATGAATTTGATATTTTAAATGTGAAGTGCAAAGTTTTATTTTATAGACTGTAAGATTTTCATTATTAATATTGTTTCTGCACCTTATGCCTCAGTTTCTATACCACATCTTTGCTTGTTCCTGATTTTGCTTACCCAACTTACAAATGTTCCCATTTTCCACTGCCTGCCTGACCATTTATTCTGCATCTGGACCCTTAAAATCTTGTATCCAGCTGTGGTGGATTGCAGGAGTGGGTGAGCTGCTGCCTTGATGAGATTGCATGCTGAAGGGAGTTGATGAATCAACATCTTGCTGATCGCTGGTGGTGGGAGGGAGAGCTGACAAGTAGTCCTCCTGCTGATCTTGTATGCTCGGAGGAGGTGCTGATGGGACATTGCCTTGTGTGCTAGAAGAAGACAATCCATATCATAAACTAGAGATACTGAGAACAGTATCAAGAGTTCCACTGATCTTTTTAAAAAAATAAATAAATCAGAATTTCTTACTTTTCTGCTTTTAACTCCAGGCTGCAGTCCTAAAACCCTTATTCCGGGGTCGGCATATGAACATTAAAAACTGCTATATTGGCTCCATCTAGCCCAGCATCCTCTCTCCCAACAGTGGCCAACTTCAGTTGCTTCAGAGAAGAACACAGCAAGTCATAATGGAGTCAATACACTTCCTGCTGTTCACTCTCAGCTAGGACAAACTACTTGTGACTACTCCAGAATAAGTGGTTTGTGGATTATGGCTCTAGTCCATTGCCTTGTTTGACTGTTTTTCTCTGCTTATCTCTCTCTTCAGCCTGATGGGTTTGAGCCCAATTCCCACCCCCCCTCTGCCTGTGGCCTCCTGACAGTGGACCAGTGTAGTTCTGAGCAGTTGGTGTCTAAATAACCTACAGCAATTGATTAATCATTTATTAACCTTTTAAAATTTATTTGTTATTTATGTAGTTCTTGCAGTGTTTGATGTGCTTTACACTCCTTACCTAGTTCACCCTCACAACAACCCTTCTCATTATTCAAGTCTTGCCTTAGCCAGAAACTCACTGGGTGACCTTGGGCCAGTCACATTGTTCTCTCAGCCTGACCTACCTCACAGGGCTCTTGTGCGGATTGTTAATTAGTTCTTTGTGAAGTGCTCTGAGTGCCATAGCAGGGGGAGCTATATAAAAATAAATATTATTATTATTATACAAATGTGCAGCTAAGGCTGAGAGGGTGTTTTTAGACAAGTGCCTCCCTGGCAAGGAGCTGAGGGGAAGGGGGAAAGAGAGGGACAGATAAAAGGGAAAAGGGCTGTTCCCGAGCATCCGCACTAAAACCTCTCAGCCATTCCCCAATATCTGGGGGACTGGACACTCAGAATGGAAACCGGACAAGCCGACCTAAGAAGGCGTACGGCTCATCATCGAGGCCATGGACTGGGGGGAACACCCAGCAGCAGAGGAGCTGGCGGGGGTAGGGCAACAAGGCCCCGACGCACGAGGGGAACAGGAATCACAAACAACAAGAAGGACAGGGGTGCCACTCATACAAAAAGACACAAAGGGTTTCACAGGACAAGAGACTCACACAGAATACAACAAACACAGTCACAGAGGAAGAGACAAGGCAATGCAACACCAGATCAAGGGAGGCACACAAACAAAACCTCGGGAAGAGCAGTTGCTCCGCCAGCTTCCTGAGGTCACCAGAAGGTCCTAAATACTCGCTTGTGGACAATCAGGAAGTCAGGGGGCAAGCACCCGAAATGGCTGACAGGTGAGCAGGGGCGGGGCACCCAACAGGCAGAAATGTAGGAGGCAACATAATGAGGAGGAGGAAGGCACAGGCGAGGAAGGCACCCGGCGGCACAAGCCGCTGCAGCGATGCCCCCCCAGTCCCCAGAGCCAACGGTTCAAGACCAGGCTCTGACAGTCCCCACCTATTACCCACTCAGCATGCAGTTTGCAGGGCTGCGTAGGGTGCCAATGCAGCCCTGCAACTTGCATGATTGATGGGGAGGTGCTTGTCTAAGGGCCCTTTCAGACTTGGGGTTAAGTGGTCCAGGTGGGGGCTAATTGGATGGGATAACTATCCCAGCTGAGGCTGGACAAGGAGCCAGCTGGAGAAAAGGTGATAAATGGCAGACCATAAGCTTCCAGACCAAAAAGTGCCAGCTGGGAGAAAAGGGCATAAATGTTGATGACTGTTTGCTCGATGACCTCATCGTCCTCTGGAAAAGCTTGTTGACTGAGGCCATTGACTGAACAGCTCCCAGGTGTCCACTTCTGGAATGCTGATGATATGGGCCCCTTTGGTGTATGGAGGACCTGTGCCGGATGAAGCAGGAAGGACTCGGACTGAAGCTGACTGATTACAGCATAAAGCTAGTTTTAAAGCTTATGCTGTAGCGGTGTGGGCAGCAAAGAAAGAGTTCTTTGCTGCCCTCATAGCATCTGCAAAGTCATGTCCAGTGGAGCTTATCCGGGTGGTGCAAAGGCTGGTCAGCACCTCTCTCTGCCTGGAACTGGAATTTTTCCAGTGCCCGCTCTGACGTGTTTGTTGACCTTTTTGTGCATAAAAGCCCTCGGCTTCACCATGACTTCGATGCTGCACTTATAATAGTGGGTGAAGCTGAGGTAGTGGAAGTCCCGCCTTGTCTGATTTCATGGGATCAGTTTCAGTGGGTGTTGCCCGCTGATGCGGCAGATGTCCTTAGGCAGTAAGGGCCACCTGTTGAGAATTAGATCCATGCCCGTCCTGGCTGGTTAAGGCCTGCCGGGAGACATTAGGGCCGTTGCTGGCGGGGGTTGTGAATGCTTCCCTTAGGGATGGCAGGGTGCCAAGCTGCCTCAAAAAAGACACAGCTGAACTAGAAAAGGTACAGAGAAGGGCAACAAGAATGATAAAGGGTATGGAATGACAGAGAGGCTTGACAAGCTGGGTCTCTTCAGGTTAGAGAAGAGAAGACTGAGAGGGGACATGATAGAGGTTTATAAAATATTGAGTGGTGTGGAATGAGTAGATAGGGAACTGTTATTTACCCTCTCAAATAGTACTAGAACTAGGGGACACTCCATGAAACTAGTTGCCAGCAGATTTAAAACAAATAAAAGGAAGTACTTTTAAACTCAACGCATAAAGCTATGGAATTTATTGCCAGAGGACATTGTCAAGGTCAGTAGTATAGCTGGGTTTAAAAAAGGACTGAATAAGTTCTTAGAGAGTAGGTCCATTAATGGCTATTAGCCAAGTAGCTTACGGGATGAACTTACTGTTGGGAGCTGGGAGAGAACAACAGGGAATGGTTTTCCCATTGTGACTGTTGGTTCTTCTCCCATGAGAGAGAGAGAGAGAGGCTCCCGCTAGAATGAGAATTTGGCCACTGTTAGAGGACGGGATACTGGGCTTGTTGGACCACTGGTCTGACTCAGCATGGTACTACTTATGTTCTTATGTTTTTGGGCACAAGGAGTTCATTTCTGCAACCTCCCAATATATGGAGTCACTCATTAAACAAGAATGAAATGTAGTTGGTAAAAAATATCATTAATCAGCACGCAAAAATGAGGTTAAAATATCATTTAATAATTGTGCGTTGAAAAGAATGTAGCTAGTGGCGATAACACATAATTGGGTGGTATGAGGCAACCAAAATAATTTTTAAAAGACAATTACAGTGAAACGATATAAAAACTAGTTTACAGCTGTAGTTACAGAAACAATGGTTATCATGTTGGAGAAATCTGCGCAAAAATTACTATTAAAATGTACGTGTATTTCTAGTCTTCTTTGTTCTCCTCATCACTAATAGCCAGGGACCCGAGTTCATTGCACCAAAAAATCTTAAATTCTGCAACCACTGAAGCTAAATTCCGCAAATTCACCATGAGCATTAATATTTGCATAATTAACTTGATTTGCATAACTATGCATGCTGGGAAGCAAATTTGCAACAGGTTTGACATAGAATCACAACTTTGCATAAAAAACATATATACAAAAAAAAAAAAAAGAATCACAACTTTGCTAATCAAACACAACTCAAATCCTCTGGAATTTCAGCACCCCAGAATTCCCACCTCATATTAAAACCCCAGACCTCCCTCACCCAAACATGGGCCTTCAGACCCCACCCACCCACCCACCCACAATTCATCTCCCAGGGGCCTATTTACTCTCAGGTCATGGTCACACCTCCTGGACAGACAGCAGCTGCGGCAGCAGTTTTAATTTGGGGTCAGGTGACAAGTTTATGCCTGAGCCAGGATTTAAAGATCCTGCAGACAGTCCCCACTGCAGTGTCACTGCAATTTCAGCATGGCACTGCGAGGATTGACTGATTCTGCAAGGATTGGCTGATTCTGCAAAAATCACTGCAAATTGCAGCAACGCAGTCAACTCGGGTGCCTGCTAATAGCACAATTGTTCAAAAGGGCACACATGCCATCATGCATTTGGCGGGCAGCATTGAACCAAGATTCTCCTGATATGGATCCTACTTACTTTGGGTGGAAAAAAGAGGATAAAACCAAATCCCTTGTCCCTATTTCTACACCACCAAGGACTGAAGCAGCACCCCATGAAATTATGAAGATGGTGAGCTGTAGCTCTGCGACTGAACAGCCGTGTTCGACTGGAAGACTTCGCTGTGCTTTATCTGAGTTAGCCTGCACTGATTTTTACAGCTGTTCCAGGACAAACAATTGCAGAAAGAGCAAGAACGAAGAAGAGTAGAAATACACGTAGTGTCTAGATTTTTAGAGTCATTTTTGTGCAGATTTCTCCAGCATGACAACCATTGCTTCTGTAACTATAACTGCAAAATTAGTTTTTATCTTGTTTCATTGTAATTGTCTTTTATTAATTACTTATTTTGGTTGCTTCATATCACCAATTGTATGTTATCACCAACAACTACATTCTTTTCAACGCATGATTATTAAATGATATTTTTAACCTCAGTATTGCATGCTGTTTAATCATATATCTTATCAACTATATTTCATTCTTGTTTAATGAGAAGGTTCTTCAAGATGGGTCTATTATCACAACTCCCACCATTCCGACCTCTCAATTAATTTGTTTCAAAACCTTTTTTAAAGGGTTGGAAGGAACTGTCAGATTAACGTGGGAGAGTGCTTTATATACAGTGGGTGTGCGAGACCATCACGTGGTCTTTAAAATCTAGTGAGCTAGGTAAACGCCGGCGGCAGCAGGTGAAGGGTGTGCATGCACAACCCAGTTGTGATAATGGGCATTTTTACACACACCTTAATGTGCTGGTCTTTCAATCTTCTGGGTTTACAAGTCCACAAGTAAGTTCCGGATGCATTCGTCACACAAACACTGCCCTGAGGCAGCCTAAAATAGCCGCAGCTGCTGTAGTGATGGGCTACCATGGAAACCAAGTGACCACAGCTGCCTTGAGCAAAGCAGTTTACCAGGAGAACATTTTACACACAAAAGTTCTTGGAGAAGTTCTACGCAGAAGTTCAAAGAGCCAGATGTTTAAGATCTGAGTGAGTGATTTAGACACACAAAGTTCAGGATGTAACAGCAAACATGCAGGAGAAATGTGTGTGTAAAAACACCCATTGTATGGAACCACTCGAAGAAGAAATTGTGTTCTTGGTACTTTAAGGATTGTGTGTATGTGGGATTTGAAAATAATAAAGCAGCACATGGTATATAAACCAAGTATTCAGTGTTTGGAGCAGATTTTGTGGGGACTTGTGCTGAGGAGGGGACAACCTGCTTACAGGGACCCATTGTTTAAGGACTGAGCGTCACAGAAATTAATTCTGTGTTTAGTTTGTTCAAACAGGACAAGTTGGGCCTAGAGTAGTAGATTAAATAATACAAAACCTACAGTGAACCGAGTAAAAGTCTGCAATTTCTGGTGGCCTTGGTGTCTGAGGTCCTATCAGAAAGGATTTCATGGGTCATCTAGTCCAGCCACCTTCTCCAAGGCAAGATATTCCAAACATCCAGCACTATAGCATACCCCACCTCATTCCCCTTCTTCCTGCTCCAAGGCAGCAAGCAGCCAGGGGTGGAGCTGACAGGAAGCATCTCCCCAGCTCAATATCCTCTTCCTCACCTGCCCTGGCAATGAGGGGGAGAGAGACAAGGCAGCAGTGGATGGGGATGGTGCCAACAGAGATAAGGGAGGAAAGGGTGTGTTGGGGTGTGTGTCTACACTTTGAATAATGTGTGCAGTTTGAGTTGCCCCAAATCACAGGACATAGTACAAGGGCAAGGAAGATGTTCAGAGGCATGAACAGTATGAAGAGACGATCAATGGATTAGGGCTCTTCAGCTTAGAGAAGAGACAAGTGAAGGGGGTATGATAAAAGTTTACAAAATTCTGGGTGGTTCAGAGCAAGTATATAGGGAGCTGATGTTTACCATGTGAAATTAACTGGCAGCAGATTTAAATCAAAGGGAAGTACTTTTTCAGTTGATGTACAATTAAACTGTGGAACTCATTGCCAGATAAGGCCAATAGCACAACTGGGTTCAACACGACAGCCTCAGCTGGGACAATTATCACATCCAGTTAGCCCCAGTTATCGAAAAAAGGGATTGGATAAGTTCTTGGAGAATAATTAATAATATTATTATTATATAATATAAAAATAATAATCTTTATTTTTATATAGCACCCCCCTGCCATGGCACTTGGAGCATTTTACATACAACAATTTAACACAACTTTTAATCCTCACAACAGCCCTGTGAGGTAGGTTAGGTTGAGAGAATAATGTGACTGGCCCAAGGTCGCCCAGTGAGTTTCTGACTAAGGCAAGACTAGAACCAGGGTCCCTCCCCAGCCAAGTACTGCACAATTAGCCATTACACCACACTGGCTCTCCAGGCCCAGTCATGGCTATTAGTCAAGTTGGTGAGACGACTGACTGCTGAGCTCTGCGAATGAATAGCAGGAAAAGGATCACTCTATTATGACCTGTTGTGCACTTCTCTGAAGGAACTGAAGGTGGCCACTGCTGGAGGCAGGATGCTGGGCCATTGGTATGACCCAGTATGGCACGTATGTTCTCTGTGACACGTTGCTGACACCACAGAGCTTAGTGACCCCTGATGGCCCCTGGCTAGTGTATGCTGCTGCATATGTAGGGATATACTGCAGCTCCAGAATGCTGAACTACACATGTTGAGCAGCTAATCCTGTATTTTTAAACCTTCTGTTTCACTTGCAATGAGTGCGTCTGTGCCTTCGAGGGCTGCTATGTAAATAAGGATTGCTTTTCTATTTTTTAACATTTACACAGGCGTGAAAAGGCCACTGTATACAGTAATATTATAAAGATCGACATTCATTTTGGTAATTCTGAGAACTTAGTTTTTGTTGCTCTAGTAACAGACACACACTGGCAATGCACTTAAGGAACTGGGTTGATTGCTTTAAAACTTACCAAAAGCCATGCTTTTGAAAAACAGAATTAACATCTTTGCTTAAAACTGGCTTCTTCGTACAGTTGTTTAGTTTTTGTCCCATCATTCTCCTAATTAAAGCATCATCTGTATTTGGAAATAACTGTTTTGTGATTCCTGGAAAGACAAAGAGGATATTTAGGAAGACTCTGGATTGAAACACCCAAGCTGGGGGGAATACAAATTCACAATCCAAATTGTGAAAATTATTCAAGTCTGTGCCTCAGACTCAGGATGTGATCCTTCCTGGCGATAATACCCCGTCCTCTCGGAGTGGGCATGACTTCCTGCATAGGTTCTAGCCCTCAGTATTGCATGGATACAAATGCTACTGAAATGAATGGGGCTTTCACCAGCACTATGCTTTAAGAATCAGAGACTCTACTTTCCCATACTTGACTACTTTGCTTTTCTCCCCCATTGCTCTGTCTACCCTGTTAAACCTGCCATCCTGCTACAGAGTAACTATGAAGGAAATACCATGGCCTCGTCTGTCTGCAGGTATTCCCTTTCCTATATTTGTCCTGGCTCTATTACATAATCTTTTTTCTACTGAAAAACAACTGTGGCCCTTTTTACACGGATGTGTGGGTGCCGTCCATGTAAATCCCATGATGAGCGGGTGCGTGGGCGTGCATGCTCCTGCACACCTGCTTGCATGCTGATCTACACCCATCCCCCCACATACGGAGCAACCTGCGAAAATGGCGGTTGCTCTATGCGTGTTGTTGGGTGGGGGTGAATGTAGATGGGTGTGCGCCTATTTACACCCTCCCACCACCCACCACACGTGAACCACGGTGCACACTGACCCTCTGCGCCACGGCTCGTGTAAAAAAGGCCCTTATTTAACTACTCCTAATCATTTCTATAGCGCTACTAAGCATACACCGCGCTTTACAGTTACAGATTGTCAGAGCCAGGTCCTTGCCTAGTGGGCTTACAAAATGGAGGGAAAACACAGGGAAAGACAGACACGCACATTTCCCCATTTTACAGATGGAGAACTGAGGCTGAGAGGTTATGACTTGCCCAAGGCCAAACAGTGAATTCATTGGCTAGGGTGAAATTCAAACCCTGGTCTCCCAGGTCCAAGTCCAGCACCTGATCTACTACACTGGCTCTCTATTTGCTTATTCATGGTCATGTTCGTGAACTTGGATGGCTCTTTAGCACCATTTCTTCCCTTTCCCTTCTATTTTTGTTTTTTATTCTCTCTCTCTGACCAGGAGCTGGACAGCTGCTTTAAAGGCAACACCATCATGAGCTATTAAGAACTCTCTACGCTTATTCCCCTGTGTTATCCCCATATTCATCCTTGATTTTTGTCGGATTGTATCCATGTTTTCTAGCTTTGGTCTCTTTCAACATTTCAATTCATTTGCAGCTGTCTCCCACCTCTGGAAGTCCCTGAATCCCTCTTCATTCCTATCGTGTCCCTTATCAATTGCTCTCTCTGTTCTGGCTCCTTCTTTTGCAACTGATCAAGGTGTTGTCTCCCCTTTCCTTTCCTTACCCAGTCTGTGGCTTTCATGTACCATGTTTGACTACTTTAGATTGTATTTTGTGTCAAGTGTGATGCAAAATTATGGTACTAATTGCTTAAACAGTAAATAAGCCAAAACACACACAAAATGATCATACATTTTAACAGTAACAAAGCCAATTGATTATGACTATTGAAAGTCTTACTGACAATAATAGTATAGGATGCCATATGAGATATTATAAGCTATTTATTACCTATGATTTCCTGAACTTCATTCTGATTCATTGCTGGTTTTGCTGCTTTATCCTTTGAAGAGGAGGACTTTGCACCTGTTAGGCTGTGCGTGGCCATGTATTCATGTGTATAAAGTGCTTGCATCAAATCATTGATAAACTTTTGAGGCTTACTCTTGTTACAAAGGGCAATCTGCCATTTTTCAATCTTGAACTGAAAATAAAATAAAATTGTTCATAGAACATGACTATTTCAAACCTCCCAAGACAATCAAATATAATAATCATCCTTCTGGGGGAAAAGTGTCTTACTTTTCATCTTTAATACTGTTGGGATACATTTTCAAAAGTGGGCTCTGCACTTGGGCATACAAATCCGAGTGCCCGAGTTATGGACCACTCAGGGGAATTTTGCAAATATACCGGCAGCCTTTAATCATGCTCATGAGCACTTACTCAGGTCGTTCCATTCAAAGAAGATACTTTGGCTGTTTATACATGGATATCCCACCTGCTCCGCTGGGTGTGCGGGCGGGTGTCCATGTACACGTCGTGGCGGTGGGTGGGGGGGATGGATGGGTGTTCATCCGTGCGAACAGCACAGGCGATGGGTGGGGGTGCACACATACTCCTGATGCACACCCGCCACCCACTCACGGAGCCATCCAGAAAACTGGAGGAGGCTCCGTGGGTGGAGATGGGTCTGTGCGCCCATGGGAACGGGCACACACCCACCTTCATCCACCGTGGCAGCACACCCATCCCCCACCCACCACTGCCTGTGTAAAAAGGGCCTTTGCTATACTCCAGATGCCTTCCCCTTTCCAAGCAGGGATGGAGAGAGTGGCTGCTCCCCTCTATTCTACTTTCCACTCACATGCTCCAGCTCCCAAGGGATTGAATATGTAACAGCCTTAACTTCTGTCTGAAACTGACAGGTTTTTTCTGTTTGAATTTCCAAGATTTTCCTTGGGGGGGGGGGCAGGAATGGGGGACTGGTCCCCCACTCTCCCAGGAAGGGGCTGGGGAAACCCCTCCAGAGTGAGGGTTCCCTCAGTTCCCCCTCCTGCCCCCGCTGAGTCTCAGTCGCCTTGCTGTTGCTATTGCTCCTTTCCCTTTTCTTTTCTGCTGACACTGCATTATGCTAAATGAGGTGGTGGGGGAGGGAGGGAGACAACCTTCATTTGAGATAAAAGGAGAGGGAGTACAAGCACAGGCTGCTGAGAGTCCGGCCATAATGTGCATCTGTTGTGAAGGGGAGCCTGCTCTCCTTTTGGTTTTCCATTCTTGCTCCATTGGCTTCAATTGACTTAATCCCCTTAGTGCTGGAGCGCCTAAATTATTAGATGTCTAATGCAACAGCTGTTTTCATGCATCAGTCTTAAATACTTTGGCTTCCAAATGACACTGAGATTAACATTTTAAGCCATATCAAATCTGAGAAAGGACTAAGACCACTTTGGAAATCTGGTGCTGTATGTTTATTCTGAAATGTCAGTGTAAAATCTCATCTGTAAACAAGTTAGTTATTTTAGTTCTATATGTAGTCAAGATTTATTTATTTTATATCTGGATCCTGTAAATTTTTATATATATATATATATATATATTTTAAATGTCTATGTACATTTTGTATACTGATAAGGCTTGATGGATTCAGTTAATAAACTGAACTGAAATATTTTAGTAATCTTATTTAATAACAGCAACACACTTTTAAACTTCATGGATTTACTCTGATTTTG
This sequence comes from Sphenodon punctatus, assembly GCA_003113815.1. NCBI lineage: Eukaryota > Metazoa > Chordata > Lepidosauria > Sphenodontia > Sphenodontidae > Sphenodon > Sphenodon punctatus. The sequence continues at coordinate 7,801,171 of QEPC01005117.1, forward strand.
GGGCATGCAAGGTATATTCCATACAGCTGACTTGTACAGCTTGGCATGGCTCACTCCACAGATTTATGTATATAAATGAGGGACAGAGAAACCACTGCAATGGCCTTTACAATCAACTTAATACCGCTGGCCACATGGAAACACAGTTCAGTGGGACTTCATATTTTGCCATAGTCTGCCTTCAGTCACAAACATACAAGCCTACTAAGTCTAACTTTGGGTGTTTTTAGAGAAGATGCTACCCCATTTGGCCACCCAGGAGCTATGGAGTCCACTGCCCATCTGAAGGTGGGGTGGGGGTGGGGTGGAGGGGGGATGCATGCTCCCGTAAGCCACAGAGCACCCACTCATGGCCACACACTGAGCACTACTGGAAAATCCAGAGTGCTCTGTGCTGGGCAAGCCAAATAGGCAGCCACAGAGTCCCAGCCCATATGAACTGGGGAGGCCAGACATGCCAGCTGACTGGTGTGCCGCTCACAGGCACTGTGGGTGGGGAACACAGCCTTTTCAAGTCACAAGAACTGGCTGGGAGTGCTGCGGATCCGATTCCCAGCGCTCATGCTGGTGACATGACAATTGCAAAGGCCAGCCTGGTGCACTTCCCCCTTCTCCGTGGCAGAGGGAGTGCATGGTGGCTTGCCTCTGTGGCTGGGGTATCCATGCTGGGAGCCACCTGTTTGAATCCCTCCCCACACACTCCACCTGAGTGGGTGCTCCACAGCAGTGCCACTCAGCAGTTACGGAACCCCCCATCGCCTTCGTCATTTAAAAACACTGTCTGTAGCAAATGTTTACCTAAGGACTGAATTTGGTCCATTACATCTATTGGAAACCTCTCTTGTACTAAGATTTTCATGATACAAATTGGTGTTACTGAAATTTACTTTTACTTTCCTTATAAACTTTTAATGAAGTCTGTTATGTCTCATTGTATTGTCTGTAATTTTGAAATAAGCATTTAACTAGCCTGTTTTTCAGTGTGCTGCTCCTCTTCCTCTACATTCAAGGAAACTGGTGAATTGGAGTTACTGTGGACTGTTGCATATGAATCAGATAAAGAACTGTTTGATGCTTTCCAGATGGTACGTGCATGAAGGGTGGATGCAGATGTGGTCACTCCCCCTTTCAGCAGTGCTTCAGCCATGCCTACCAGCTCTTCAAAATGTGTGACTGCCTGTGGCAACACTGAAATTAGAGAGTGAATTAAGATTATTGACTGAAGTTCCTCAATTTAAGTTTCACTTGATCTATATGCACCCTTCTGTAATCAAGCTCAAGTGAGTGAAGCCAAGAGAATAAGAGTTGTAGTTCCCTTTTAAACCAACGCCAGCAGAGGTGCTATTAAGGTTTGTTTACACAATCACTTACTCTGGAGTAATGACCCATTAACTCACTTTAACTATGCTTTTGTTCACACAAGAATTAAAGTAATAGCAGCGGTAAGGAGCTTTTTCGCCTCCCAGGGGCCACTCTGAAAATTAGTACAAGCTTCGAGGGCCACATAGAAGTTAGGGGTGAGGGTGTTTAAAGGATGTGCTCGGGAAGAGGAGGGTCCAGATCATGGCTTTGTCCTCTATCCTTGTCTGCATGCCCTCATCTCTGCTCCCTTACCTTCAGCTTAGTCTTTCAGTGCTCGGGGAAAGGAACTGGATCCAGGGCAAGATCCAGGAACTGGAGAGGAGCCAAATAAAAAGTAGTTGCAGGCCTCACTTGAACCCCGGGCCTGAGGTTCTGCATCCTCAAGTTAGAGCAAGGTAAAAGGGGATGTTAAAATTGCTGAAAGAAACCAGAGCGAGGTAGTTATTTTTTATTTTTTTTACTCTGGAGTAACTATTAATAAAAGCAAGTTGAGGGGTAGCCAGCATAATTGAAGAATAACCAGAGAACCCCTTCCCATAATGCACAATTTGAGCCAGTGTGGCCTAGTCGATAAATTGGTGGACTTGGATGTAGGAAACTGGGGTCAAACCCTGTCTTGGCCATGCCATGAACTCACTTGGTGGCCTTCAGCAAATCACGACCTCTCAGTCTCAGTCCCCCATCCCCTAAGTGGGAATAATGACCTACCTCACAGGGTTATTGTGAGGATGAACTAGATAAGGATCATAATGTACTTAACAGTGAAAGCATTACCTAAATGATTAAAAAATATCTCTCTCTGTCTCCCTGAGGTAGCCTCCTCACTCCACGATTGTGTGAATACTTATAAAGTGAAGTTGTTACTTTGGAATAATTGCTCCAGCAGTAGACTGATTGTGCAAGCATAGCCTCCAAATGGTTTATTTTATATTCCCATTACAACTCGAGAGACGCTTTATAACACTGACAACATGCCAAGTAAACCCTCTTAAGACTCACAGTGGCATCCCTCAGCCAACACTTGAGTTTCACACATAGCAGCCAACATATGCCCACCACAGCACAGTATTGGTTATTTCTGGTATGTTTTTGTTTTCCTTGTCAAGTACTTCATAAAGTAATGTACAGAGCTACAGTATCAAATACAGTCAAAGCTCACCATAACATATCCTGCTGATAATGAACCCCTATTATAGAGCCATTCCTCATCATGTACAAGCATTGTTCAGTCACCATACCACATATATGCAGTTTAATTTCAGTTAAATCATTTTTTTTAAATTAATGAATGAGAAAAGATGAGTTTATATATTAGTCTGATATTTAATAAAGTTGCCTTAACATACAATTTACTGTCATGTTAACATTTGAGTATAATTTGTAATGTCACCTTAACGAGCTTCTTAAACCAAAGGTTTTTTGTCTAGGTAATTTATAACAATTCCAGTTTCAAGAATCATGTCTATCAGTCACATGTTGTCATATCAGATGGAAGCGAACAGCCAGATATAATGAATTTTCTCTGGTCCCACCGGGGTTTATTATACTGTACTTGAATCAAATTCAGCAAGTTCATTTCCACCAATTTCAATTATGTTCTTTTATGTCAGCACAATTTGGCCTTTTATTTCTAGCTATAAAACCCTTGTTTGGTTAACACGTTTATTTTCATAGATAACATTTTATCTGGGGTCAGTTACAAATATTACATTTGGCAGAGTGGCAAGGCATGATCAGGCCAAACAAAAGCTCCATAATTAAACTAACAAGCAATGGCCCTTTTCACGCAGACACTCTAACACTGATAAAATGGGTGTTACATTTTATTTTACGTGTTGCAGGGCACCCATAGAGCACACCCGCAGCCCTGCAACATGTATAATAAAATGTAACACCCATTTTATCAGTGTTAGAGTGTCTGCGTGAAAAGGGTCAAGATAAGGTGGGGCGGGGAACCTCAGGGCCAGGGGTCAAATGTGGCCTGTGCTACTTTTTATTTGGCCCATTTCTAGTTCCTTTATATGGATCCAGTTCCTATCCCCAAGCACTGAAAGACTGAGCTCAGGGTAAGGGAGTAGAAATGAGAGCATACACACAAGGATAGGGGACAGATCCACGGCACAGATCCATGACTGGGCCCTCTTCTTTCTGAATTCACCCTGTAACCACTCCCAGCCCAACTTCCGTGTGGCTTTTGGATCTTGTACTAATTTTCAAAGTGACCCTTAGGAGGGAAAAAGGTTCCCTGTCCCCTGATATAAAGGTAGGGCCATATATAAACACCCAAGAGAAATGGAGAGGCATTAGAGACCAAGCACTAATATATCTGGGAAGGAGGTGACTGAAACACAGCAATGAGGAGGATCTCCTAACAGGGATATGAACCTGTAATATCATATGATAAATAAAATTATACAGCGATGCATTATATACATAGAAATAATGTAATGGGTAGGGAATGGTAAGTGGCCTTGCTTGTACAACATTGATCCATTCACGTTTTGAATACTGTGCTGCATACCCTTTTGGATGACCTTGGTCAAGAAAGACAGCAACAAATTAGAAGCAAGAGCAACAAAATCAATTAATGGCTTTTATAAAAGAACTACACATAATATGGTTAAAAGACTAACTCCTCTACAAATAAATGAGGAATCAAAAATAAAAAGGGGAGAATTACTGAGTCAGGGAGGGATAACTTGAAGTGAAGGGATGTAAACGAGCAAGGGATCTTTATGCTAATTACCAGGAATAATATCACCAGGCACTGCCTAACAATAAGGTCAATTAGACTTTGGTCAGCAGATTCTCTGTAGCTAGAGTCATAGATACCTCGTCTAGACTGAGAGAAAGCCCTTGGAAATGTTCTGTAGGGAGCATTCTAGCGCTGGCCAGGGGCCAAAGCAGACAATTTAAGGTTTCTTCCATCTTTAGTTTTTATGATCTCATGGTCTCTGTATGAGATGATGTCATCCATGTGTCCACAACAATTCAGTGGTTGAGTTATTTAGAAAAGAGCCTTGAACTGATTTTGAGCCTTACATTAAGGGATATGTCAGAACACAAAATTCCCAGCAAATTGTCTTCCAAGGATCACCCTCCTTTTCGTGCATTAAGAGGATGTCAGTTTTGCCAAAGTTTACCTTGAAGCATGACCAGGGACTGCCGCAAGCGGCAGTTTTCTCTCATGGTGTCTGTGAGTTTTCGTTTCAGACTTTTTATTTTGGCACATAACTCTACTTTGGATAACTGAAACAAAGGCTCGTCATCATCACTGTTGCTTTCACTGTATAGAAAGGCACTTCCAGAATATGGTTCTCTCTGAAATAAAATAAAATTGAATAAATGGGCTACATAAAGTAAAAAACTTCAGAAGATGGAGACATCTACAATTAAAGTAATTGGTTAAAACATTATATTAACTTATACATTGGCCAGAGTGCATTCACACTGAGGGTGCATTCTTCCACCCATTGAAGTCAGTGGTAAAACTCCCATTGACTTTAATGGCAGAAGATTTAACCTGCACATGTAATAACAATCCATTGACTAAACAAAATAATATTCAAACACATATTGACAATCAAAACTTGCTGCGCATGTGATCAATACTTAATTTCCCCCCACACTTTTCTAAAGTTCTGCGCAAAACATTTGTGACCCCTTTCACCAGCACTAAATTTGCCTAAAATTCTAAATAAATTGTTAAAATAAACTCAACAAATGAACTTGAGCTTCACAATGCCATATGATTGATAACGACTAAGGATGTTTACCTGTTTGTTAATTAAGGAAGTTTCAAGCTGATTCAGGATGTTTGTGGAGGCAGAGGCCTGTAATGATTTCTTTCTTTTTAAACTCTTCATCACTTTACCCTGAAAATAGCATCATAATAATAATGGCTTGCGATCACAGAATCATAGAATTGTATGTTGGAAGATACCTTAAGGGTCATCTAGTCCAACCCCCTGCTCCAAGACAGGATAACCTCCACTTAAAGCATCACAGACAGATGCCTGTCCAGTTGGATTTTGAAAACATCCAATCAGACACCGCAACCTCTCTAGGCAGCTATTCCATTGATAACAGTTCTTATTACAGTTGGAAAGTTTTCCCTAAGATTTAACTGAAATCTAAATCCATTCCCTTGTTCAATCATCTAGTGCCTTCCATCAGATTTCCATGCATGCTACAAGCACACATTATTTTGGCTTTCCAATACACTTAGGAGCTAGGAAATGTTCTGGATAATATGTGTGTTGGAGCTCAGATCCATAAACTCTTTTTTCTTGGACTTGCCTATGAACTAGATTTCTTGCCGATCTCAGCCCAATATTAATTCTAGAAGCTCTTCCCACCTGCGCACCCCCTTCCACTGTGCCATCAGACCCATTTTTTGTTGGAGAAAACATAGTGAAGCTGAACACAGAACAGCCAAATCTGTGGCAAATCCAAAATTATCCTCTTTTTGGCATTCTCTGTAGAAAGGGGGGAAATACAGGCCTGTGTTTTGAATTCTTCCTATAGGAAGATTCTTCCTATAAGCTAGGGCAAATTCTGCTTTTGTTCCCATTGAGCACAAACCGTTTCAGACCCACTGAGTTTCAGACAGACACGGGGCTGGCCACCCCCGCGTCCACCCGCTCCCAGTCCCGCCTGAGTCCGGATCAGACGGATCTGGTGGGTTGCCTGGCCTGTGGTCACCCACACAGTGCCCCCTACACAGTTGTAGACTAGAACATCCACAACTCTATGGTGTTGCCCAGGGCAACGGTTGGCTGGAGGCAGAGCAACAGTGTGGTTCCACACGAGATGACCGCTGCTTCGCCTCGGGCTGGTGCGCTGGGTGTGGCTGACCTGCTCTGCCACCAGCACTCCGGAATGTTCTGGAGCACCACTGGTGAGGCTGCCCTGTGTCTACTCTGTCTGCACATCTGGCACACCACCTTTAGACTGAGAGATGAGCCGCCTGGGAGTGAGGCAGAGCAGAGGCAGGGCTGCTGTCCATCTGATACCCATAGTCATGCTGCAGACTCTTAAAGGAATTTATAATAGATTGTATCTTGACAGTAACAGAGACTGGATACCTACCTGCTCTTTATCCAGATCACTGTCTTCACTCTCTGAGAATATCACCTCAATTCTCTTCCTCTTTCCTTTTCCCAGCACTTGTATTTTTGTAATTTCATCTGTCTGCAGTATCTTTTGCATCATCTCAACTAGCTCTTGAGGGTCATCTGAAGCAGAAGAAAGAAATGCCCAAGCAGATGATGGCGATTCTGGAGTTAGCAAAAATTAGCTAGTGACATTTGAAGCTAATGGGTATTTTCAGATGCTACGAGATCACAGTCAACTACAGTGAACCACGGTCAATCTCACGGCGGGCCAAAGCGTCCTGAACGTCTGTTTCGGAAGCGCCAGATGTTCACCACAGTCAATCCCCACCAGGGGTCGAAAATAACCACGCTTCCGGAGCGCCGGCCTGGACCATCTCCGAAAACGTGGTCAAAGCGATTCCCACCGGGAAACAAAAAAAAAGTAACGACTGAATGGCAACCACCGGCCGGAATCAAGCAACATGATTCCCGGCCAGCGACAAAGCACGCAGTGTCACTGCCAGGCAACGAGCAACAACACAGGCCGGGGAGGGAGATTTAAAGGGCACATGGCAGCAGCCAGGACGAGCCGCACTGGCGCCTTCCGGGTGCTTTGACCATGGCCCGGCCCGGGATCGGCGTAACGTCTGTTGTGCTGCCCGGGCCATGGTCTGCCGGTCCAATTCCCTGCCAAGGTCCCGCTCCCGTCACATCTGTTTGGGGCTTCTCTTGCCCACGGGGGGTGGTTAGCCGGTTCGCCACCGCTGGGAATCCACTGTGGTGAATCGGGCGCCCGTAACATCTGAAATCACCCAATGTTAAATTCCTTATAAAGTGGAAGCTTTAGCTGTACTCACCACTCATATACACCACTTTCACTAAATGCTTTTCTGTCTTTTTTTCTCCCACTGGCCAGTTTACTAGTACATGTTCATTTGGTTTTAAAAGTCTTTCTAGTTCATTGTCATCACTGGGAAGATCCTGTATCCATGAAGTCTCTCCGATTTGCAGGGAATTATCATTAACAAAATCAAACAGTGTGAACTTTTTCATTATTGAAATGGGTCTTCTTGGCACACAGACACAGCAGCTTGTAGCCTGTGAAATTTCATAGAAAAATTATTACTTTACAGTTTTATACAAGTCTTTAAAAAGCAGATTTCAAAAAGTAATGCAAGTTTGACAGTCCCTAAATCGTAAAATCTGAGGGTCTTTTACTCTTTTACATGAAGATAAACTGCCCAGGAGAAATGGAAGCAAGCTTTCCACTCCATCTCATTGATGACTTGTCTTATACATCAATTTGGCCATTGGAGTTCATGGCAAAACACCCACTTCTTTCTACGGGCATTTTCAGAAAAGACACTCTTCACCCACTACCCACCCACTATACATGGTGCAGGGCTGCAGTGTTACCCTATGGGTGTCCTGTAACATGTATAGTGGGTGGGAGATGGGTAGGTAGTGGGTGGAGAGTGTCTTGTCTGAAAACGCCCTATGATGAAGGCTCAAAACTTAGGTTCCCAGACCTGCAGGCATCAAGGGGATTGCTAGTGATAAGGGCTGCCCATGTCTAGGTTCCTTGTTATCCAGTCTCTCAATATATCCAATACCACTACTCCATATCTCACCACCACTCCGTTCTGGGGTTTGTCGAGAAAAACGTGTACGCAATATGGACACTGAAGGCTGAAAGATGCTCTTGACTGACAGTAGGCTACCGTTACAACCTTAGGGGTATCTGGTGTGTATGCCATTTAAAGGGCCTTGTACCTTAAGACTATATTAATCCCGCAAAATGTATAGTACAATTGAAGCCATGGCAAAATAAATTAGAACCCCAAAGATAAGTGACTGGATGAAGTGTGACACATACTGGCAAATGAAGAGTTGACGTATATAAGATAGGACAAGTCCTTGGAGGGTTGCGGCAAAAACTTAATTCTGCTGAAGTCAATGACAAAACTCCTCTTGATTTCAGAGAGTCAGAATTTTACTTTTACACATGTGCCTTTTGTGAGCTATGGTGGGGGCAGGAAGCACCCCCAAATTATTTGGGTTTGTCCTATAACTAAAAATCCCCCCTTGCTATGCTGAACATTAAATTCTTACAGTAAATTAAGGAAAAGACTATTGTCATCTTGACATCTCTGAAAATCCAGGACAGGGAAAGGGGTAGGAGGCCAAATACAGAAGAGAAATTAAATGTAATTTGTATTCCATAATAAAAAACCCTCTGGTTTACAATAATAGTTCAGGCGCTTGCAAATTCAATCATGCAGTAAAAAGCAGGGACACTTGTGATGGGTGGGGCAGCTTGAGGGCTGAAGACCTGCTGCAGCTTTACCCCTGCACAGAACTGACTTCAGGTGATTGAAATACAGAAGTCCCAGTGGAGCCCTCTGCAAGGCTGACAATCCTGCCTCCCTGACTGAGACAGGGGAGAAGCGCACCAGCAGCCAGCACAGGCAGAACCATCCCAGCCCCACTTGCAGCTCTGGCTCCCCTGCCCTGCCCTGCTTTGGCAGCAAACAGCCAGGTAAGGGACTAGCACTTTTATTTACATCTCTCTTGCCAAGCTCCCTGACTGAGGCAGGCGAGCACAGCCTGACAGTCTGTTATCAGCTGTATACTACTGGCTCGCAGTTCGACCCCACTACACATAGGTTGTGTAAGTGGAGCTCTGTGTCCTTTTTTCCATAGCATAAAGCGGGAACTTCAATATGTTATAACTTAAAATGTACTAGATGGATTTAAAAAAAAACAAAAAAACTACGGCACCCCTCACCCACAGGCTTCAGTTTTCTAAAAGGGTTCCAGCTTATAACACACACAAATATAAAACCTTAGGCTTATCAATTTGAGATGGTCAGAAACACCCATAAAACTGCTCCTCAGCCTCCACTTTATCAACTACTGTAGCTTGGTTGTTTCTAATCCGATTTGTCTAAACTTTGGATAGTTTCAACCTCTCAGCTAAGCAATGCTCCATGCCATATTTCATAATGATAGTATAAATTATTCTGATTTTATAAGCAATAGAATATTGATGCTTTATAATGGAGAGTGCGCTTCACCGTAACCATCCAGGCACTACTGTATCTGGATAATTTAAGGTGCCCCCCCCTTTTATATAAATTAATGTGGCTAGATTTATTTATTTTATTTCAAAATGTGCTGTGTAGATAGTTATACAAATATACATTTCCAACTTACAGCCTTACAACTGGCTGCAACTCTCCTCAGTCTCACAACTAACTGAGAAGTTACCTAAACTGGGTGGTCAACCCATTCTCTCTACTCATCTCGAACTGTCCTGTGGAATTAAACGTAAAAGTCAAATAGGTATGATCTCTCATCTGGGGTTAGTGGTTTGTCTTGAATAACGTTTAGGCACAGTAACCAGCGTATCTGCAAGTCTTCATTGTCCTCTTTCAGGCTGGCGAGTAGTCTCTCCATTGAAAATATGAACCATACACGATTTAACCATTCCCCCTCCGAGGGACCAGACTCTGATTTCCAGTCACTGGCTATAACATTTATAGCAGCCAAGGTAAATATTATACATGAGTCTCTGTATCTTTTCATTATTAGTTGTTCTGGATATAAACCCAGTAGAGCTATCTCTGAGCGAAAAGGAATTGGAAACCCAGTAACCGCTTCCATGTACCCCCATACCGTGCGCCAGAAAATTTGGATTCTGAAGCAAGACCACCAACAATGAAAATATGATCCCACTTCCCCACATCCATGCCAGCAGAGACCCTGATAACCTGTTTCTGGATTTTTGAATTGTGCTGGAGTTAAATAATATCTTAACAAAACTTTCACCTGGGATTCTCTAGGCTCTAGCGATGCTGCACACATATTAACATGATGAATGATATTTTCTATTTTAGGTTTTCCAAATTTAGTAATGAAGTCTTTCCCCCCATTTTTTTATATATTTCAATTCCTTGTTGTACCACAGGGTTTTTAATACTCTATCAATTCTGCCCAGCCAGTCTCTGTTGGCTGTGGTTTCATATGACTCCCTCTATGTTGTGAGGGCTTCTGCTGAATTCTTTGGCCCTTCCTGCTACTGTAAAAGCACTTTTCAATTGTAAATATTAATAATTACATACTTTGTTTTGCAGCAGGGTTTCCAATTTTTCCTGCTGGATGAATTTACCTTCAGTGAATAACTGCTCCGCTCTGATAATCTGTTTCTGGTAAACTTGAAATTGAAACTGTTTTGCGGTGTTCTGTATGGTAAGTATTTTTAAGTCTATAGGTGAGCATGGGGAGGCTTTGATTAAGCCTGTAATTCTTTATTTATTATTTTCCAATTCCGCCACACCTCCTATGCAAATGGATGATCCTTCCAGAGGGGCCCTTCTATCGGACCTGTGTCGAGGAGACAGTTTTTAAAGCTATCCACTCTTAGGCTGGCTGCTTCCTGCTGGACCCATTTATGTTGTTGTGAGTTTGTGGCTAGATTTAAATGGAAGCACAAAATATAGCAGTGGAGAAAATGATGGCTAAATAGATCACTTACAATCATAAGTCTGTTCATGCAGATTTCTATTACTTTCTGAGTATATTATTATTCATTATTAAATCAATGGCCATCAGAAATTGTAGGAAAGTCTACGGTTTTTATCAACTTAATTCAATGTATGAACAAATAGAAGAACCTTTTTCTGTCCTGACAGAGATAAATTAATTGTTCACAACAGGAAACTACAGAATGTGCCATGGTCCAAATGTAACATAACTACAGATGAATGAGCTATTTTATTTAGCCTTAATCAGTTTGAATTTGGTGTGCTGATGCAGCATGGCGCTGCTGTACAAGTAACTAAGATTTGGGAAAGGAGAACAGATATTTGAAGTTAGTATGCCAAAATAACAGGTTCTAGCTGCAGTGCTCCAACGCAATGATTTCATTATTTTTTTTGCCTACGTGACCCCATTTTGATACTTAAATATAATCTTGCAACCCTAGCCAACAACAAAGACATGCAAGGTATTCCAAATATCAGTCAGAATTGCAACCCTGTTTATGCTTGGGGTCCAGACTCACCATTTGGGACCTTCTGGTCTAAAGATCCAATATACCCCTATGCAGAGGGGTGCCACAAGGCCTGTGCAACAATTTAAAAATCCAAACGGCATAAAAATATAAATATTTCCCATTTAAAAACAGCTTCCCAAACCCTATCCCTCTGCCCAAATAAGTAGGCTTTCCATTGCCTCTGGAAATGCGCAGGCTTGGGTGAACCTCCAGGGAAAAGGAGTTCCAAAGGTGCGGAGCAGCCACCGAGAACGCCTCTCTGTGTACCCGTGCACGTATGAACCTGGTTCAATGATGGAACCTGCAAGAGAGTGCCCTTGTCTGACCTTAGGGATCACAGTTTCAGTTTGCTTTATTCTTGTACTGGCCATAGCTATGAAAAGGCACACATACACCTTAGGGATCACAATGACACATGGGGGGAGGAGACGGTCTTTTAGATATATAGGCTTTTAGATTACCATCAGTATGCTCCGTGGAGGGCTTATTGATCCTAATTAGGGCTGCCTTTTACTGTAAAAATTGCTTATTTCTTGGTACACCACATTCTAAAAATAGATATTTCAGAGTAGTGTAATGTTGCAAAACAAAATGTTTTGTACTGTTACCTTTTTACTGTATACTGTGACCAGTAATAGACTGCAAACGTGGCCATCCATTTAGCACAAAGCAGCTGTTCACAGAGGCAGTCTGGCCCTGGCTAGGACTGCTGTTTGCAGACACATACTCACCAACACTGACCAGGGACAGCTACTGTAGGTGGCTGGGAGCCTACTCCCCTGCAGCACCCTAATCCTGGCCAGCAGGAGACGCTCACATACTTTCACTTTACGGTGACTCTAACATTGACCAATGTCATAAAAATAATACTGTCTTAATCACATCACTACTATTACAGAGTACTGTGAAGATCTTCTATTTTACTGGGTGAAAACAGACATGACGCTAACCACCACCCTTTAACCACACTTGGTGGTTATTTATGCATGTTGCAGGGCTGCATAGGGCACCAATACAGTCCTGCAACATGCATAAATAACCACCAAGGGTGGTTAAAGGGTGGTTAGCGTCATGTCTGTTTTCACCCACTGTTTTTCATGGAAATGCAGTTTCAAGAGATTACACTTAATTTAGTAGCAACCAGCAGAAAACCAAAGAATATCTGGGAAAATGTACTCTGCATCTGATATGGGTTGAGCCTAGTAAAGGATTAGCTTTGGGCTGGGGTAAGTCAGCCACACAGATAATTAGCTGGATAGACCCGGAGCCTGGAAGTCAGGGAAATGACTAGCGACTATACCCAGGCTATACTCGGGAAATGAGACCTTGGAGAAAAAGCCTTCCATCCTGGTGAGTGACCTAGAGGAGCAGAGACAAGGGTAAGATGACTCACGGAGCCAAGCTCTGCATCATCATGACTGTGGAACTCCCTTCCCATGGAGGTCCGTCAGAGCCTGAGGCTAGCCATAGTCTGGAGGCAGTGGCAAGGTGTTTAACAGGCAGGCTTAGGGTGGTTGGAGGCGAGGGTGGGTTTTTCTTTGAATGAAGTTTTTAAAGAGAGTTTTATTGTATTCTGTATTTTATGTAATCTGTCCTGAGTCTTAGGGGAAAGGCGGGGATAGAAGTTTAAATAAAAATAGGAGCAACTGAAGCCACCAGATCCAGAACTGACTCAGGAGGGCAGAACCGATGACCTGGAAATTGATGACCTGACTAAGGGAAGCTTGGAGGAAAGTGGGGAAGACCTTCACATGAGAGCTTTTTACTTTATTGTTATGAAACCTTGCTGTGGGGAAGAATCAAACCTGCTCAAGAGGAGAACTGCTACTCTGGAGAACTATGGCATGTGCTGGGAGTGAGGGAAGGGAAGTGAGGCAATGCAGCACATTGACACAATGTTCAAAAAGTCGGAAGAGGAGTCTCCGATACTTAAAAGTGACAATTGTTAAGGCCCTAACTCTGTTTACCGTAGTCCCACAAAAAAGATTCCTCCCAGTCCCTCTGCAAGGAGGAATGGCTCCCGGAGAAGGGGTGACAGAAACAATGCCTAAGAACAGAACAAAACCCTCCTACTCCCATTGAAATCATGGTGGGTTTTGTGCTTGATTCAAATGGGCACGTGTTGGGGGTTTAAAAGAGGGCTGAGTACACATGCCCACACTGATAAATCCACCCTGCTAATCAGGGATAAATGAAACCATAGGTAAAAACAAATGAGACGCTGGTGAGCCAGCTCTCTGGGTTGCTTGGGCATAGGCCATTGCAGCTGCCACTCCTTGGGTTGGCAGGGAGAGCGGTTCATAGGAGCAGCCCTCCACCCCAGTAATCCGGGTGTGTGGGCTGCCGTCAAAGATCCCTCCATGGCACAGTTGGCTGTGGAGCCGTCCATACGGGACAGGACAGCCAGACTCCCACCATGCAGCAGGAATAGGCTCCTGGGAAGAGCTGCCACCAAACAGCTTTGGGGGGGGGGGGGGGGCAGAGGTGTGCCCTCAGTCAGTCCAGGTGTGCATGCCAAACAGCTGATCAGAAGTGCTCTGTTGCACACGCACTCACCCCTCCCCTCCCAACTTGCCGTTTGGAAGCTGGGGTGAGGGAACTTCTCCGGGCCTGATCCTCCGACCTCACCTTGCAGTGGGGCTGGGTGGGTCCTGAATAGATGGGAGGGGGACTTTAAGCCAAGTTTAGCCTGGGTGGCTGGGCCTTTGCTGGGCTGCCTCGCTGACTGCTGCTGGCTCACGCATCCCATAGAAGCTGGCCGCCTCCCCCAGGATCGTAGTGGGGGGAACATCTGGCGGTGACCTACCAGATGAGCAGGTGAAGTGCGGACTACCATCTCATTTGTTTTCACCCAATGGTAAATCATGACTATCACAGGAATCCTGGAATCTGTGATTTATCCCCCACTCATCCCTTTTAAATATCCACGGCTTTTAAGATTTTAGGATTTTTGCACGTGGCAAATGGATGCGATAGGAAATGGCAGAGACAATTTAATGGAGAGCTGGGAGAGCAGTCAATTTAGAAGTTCAGCTGCATGGTAGGCTGAGAACATAGTAACTTGTAGAGCTAAGCGATAGCGATTTCTCATAGCCACGGATTCCATGACTCCTCTGTTTTGCTGGAGGGAAGTCAAGAGCTTACATGGCTGTTCTGACAGGCATCTGTGCATGGCTGCGGCACCTGCTGCTTTGGCAGAGAGGCTAAGGTAGGAAATGAGTGCTGAAAGTAAGCCGAGGCCTCCTGGTACTCGCTCTCCCCTGCTGCAGCGCTGGTACTAGGACAGCAGGCTGATCAGTTTTTAAAGATAACAAGGTTTAAAACTGTTTCACTGCAAAATAAAGGGTGTAAGGCAGAGCAGCGCAATCTATGTTTTTTAGTAGTTTCTGCTATGAATGAATGACTTTGTTTTTCTCCTTTCCTCCCATCAGCCCATGGCTTCCCACAATTTATTCTGACAGTTTGCTGGCCCCAAGGATAGTTCTTACCTGTCTGTTGGCATTGTCTCTCTAGTGATTAAAGGAGTTAGAAAGGTAGAACAAAATGCCGGTAATGAAGGAAATGGCAGCAGCCAAGATCCTTCACATAGAGGAGCCAAAGTCAGGGCCAGTCCTGCAGTGTCTTTCCACACAACACTCACTGAGTCAATAGCAGCTTTGCCAGAAGAGAACAGGGCTGCAAAACTGGCATCCCGCATTCTAAATCTGGCCTGCGGCAGGGTTCCATCCGCCTCTCAGTCTTAAAATCCAATTTCATTAAATTATCAGTATTTCCTAACTAAATTTCAGGATGACATCATGCAATGATAGCTCCAAATTTTGCACGTTTAACATTCTGATAAATTTGAATAGCTGCATGGAGAGAGACTTTTGTGCAGTCTAGCCTGTCAGCAGTGACCAAGAAGCTGGACAGCCTTGACTCAAATCAGTGGAGAAGGAGAACAAAAACTAATGAGTACATATACTAATCGTACTTTTACATGACAGCTTTGCTTTTCATAAACTGGCCTTTAAAAAATATTTAGGCACGCTGGATTGCCTGCCATAGCAAACAAACTGTCTGAACTTGATCAAAATTTCCAATACCATATTTTCAGTTTTTAGGATGTTAACTCAATCCCTGTGATTGCTAAATTTAGAGACTGCAATTCAGAACTAATAATTATGAGCAGTTTTCTCTTTCTTGCCAAACAAGGTTAGAGTCAGCAAAGGCTGCATCAGTCCAGCAGAGGATGCAGGTCTAGCAGTGTAATAGTTTCCATGCTTGGGAAGAGAGAGGCAGTGTGAGGCACTCAAAATCTCCCACTTGATTTCCCAAATAGGTGGTGCTATCCAGAACTGGATCATGGCCAGGGGATGTGTCAACTGATTACATCATTTCCTGTGCTGGTGACACTTCCATGAAATCCCAGCTGCAACTCAAAGTGGCCTTTCTCCAAGGTGCTATCCAGGAAGATATATTGCTCTCTCTCTCTCACATGGGAGGTGTAAAATATTATGGACCACAACTGAGTAGGACTAGAAAGGAGATCCTGTATTACTTTTATTGATCGAAAACTGCAGGACTAGATTGTTAATCTACTAAAAAAAGCTGGATTTAAAAATTTGGCAGCTCCACTTTAAGATATAATTTATGCCCCCACTCTTCTGCAAAAACTAGGGTCTTCTGAGTATATGGTTTGACAAACTATTAATGCCTTGCATTACCATATGTAATTAAAGGATGAGAGTTAGCATAATTCATAATGGGATTTAGGCTAGGCAGACATGCACATAGGCTGAGTGGCCCCAAACTGCAAAGTAATAAGTGAAGACATTTTGGCCCTGCTGTTGAAATGCCTGCATGCAAAAACCCTGGTGATTACAGTAAATAATGGTCCTTTTCACACTAACACTGGAAAAAATAATAATCGGTATTATATTTTATTATACATGTTGCAGGGCACACCTGTAGCCCTGCAACATGTATAATAAAATGTAACACCCATTTTATCAGTGTTACATGTGAAAAGAGCCATGGGGGGGGGGGAGGAAGGGACTTCAAGTCAGATTCTTAATATTATTAGAATGTTTTGGAATTTAGAATTCATATTAACAAAATAAACATGGGTACCTTTTATAATCAAGGTATTTTAGAATTTGCTAGTTTCTCCATCATCGGAAAACTACACATTTCAAATGTAGCATGCTTCAATCTTACTGCTTTTTTTTGCTCACATACATAGCTATATCCTTGGGTTTTTTAAGACAGACAGACTATGCAAGGAGAAGGATGGAAGCAGCCATGTGTACACACTGTAATAAGGAAATGTACGTTTACTGGATCCTACATTTTTACAAAGCTGCTCACATCTCATGTAATGAACATACATGAGATGCACAATTATGCACAGAGGATAACATTAAAGAATTGCCATTAGGAGTCAGAATAAAAAATAAATAAATACAAAAATTCTTTGCAGAGTTATCTCCCTCCCTAGTCTGACATAGACTGTTCCATTCAGCTTGAGAGCTGGAAGATGCCAAGATGAGATCACAATTTTTCTATCCTTAAAACATTACAGATTTTACAGCATGAAGTTTTAGCCAGTCAGTGGGCCTGATTCTTCAATGACAGCAGAAGGTTTGCTGCTAAATTTAATGGGAATAAAATCTGGTCCACCATGCAAGTTGCAGGCAGTCTGTGTTCTCTTTCCCCTGAAAAGATTAGCCATCTAGTATTGTAATGATGTATGATCATTCTGATTTTTGTTTATGCTACAATCGTTGACATTTTATATCAGCTGCCTTGTGTGTCCTAAATTGTACTGAAAGGGTCTTCCACTAAGTAGCAGCAGGGCGAGAGCTGGGTTTGCAACTTGCCTAATTCTGCTGTCACTAAAATGGACTTAATCCACTCCGGGTGCTGGGGTCTTCCCAGTTTCTATTTCTCCTTAATCCCTACCAACAGCCTTCAAGGTATAGTGTTTAAAGGATCCAACTCTCTTGGAAGGTTTTAAAAGCAGCAGCAACAGCAGAGGGACTACTCTGGAACACCAGATCATATCACTTTCCGCCCCTTAATCCTACTGTTGCTCCAACAAGCAACTGAACAGGATCCTGGAGCTATGTCTTGGGGAAGAGATTCTGTTGGACTCTGGGGTAAGAACACAGATTAACAAGAGTACAGTAGGCCCTGAACTGCTATGCTCAGTAGCTGCCGGTAGAAGGCACTGTGCTCTTAAAGGCAATGGGCATTTTCACACAGATCCGAGCAGATCCGAGGGTGGCCGGTCTGGTGTCTGCCCACTTGTAGCCCTGCCTGGGTCCATTTTGAACGGACCCAGTGACTGCTCTGCAGCCCATGGTCTGCCCGCACAGTGCCCTCCCCCCCCCCCGACCATAGAGTTGCGGGCGAATCACTTGACACTTTCGGCTGTCACCCACAACTCAATGGTGTTGTCCGGGGCAAACCCCTGTCGAGAGGGAGCTGCAGCAGTCATTTGCTGAGCAGACGGACAACAGCCCCGTCTCCAGCCAGTGCCCCAGATTTGGGCTGTCCACTCGCTGGTAGCACTCCTGGATGTTCTGGAGTGCTGCCAGTGGGCTGGCCCAGAGCAGGCACAGTCTCCTCCGCCTCTGCTCTACCTGCACATCTGGCATCCCAACTTTAATCCGATGGGTCGCCTGGGGAGCAGAGGCATGGGTGCTGTCCATCTGAAGACACCCAATGTTCTTTCTTCCTGAATGTGGCCAAAGTATGAGGCAGCTTACGTACAATATCTTGCAAGTGATGGAACGGAGGGCTTCTCCATTCCAGGCAGCAAACCTGCTATTCAAATTCTTGCCTAGTATCCTGTTTGGACATTTCTATATTTTATTTACCAGTGATTGCTGATCTTATTCAGTCTCCACTTACGGTGTAAGATCTTTGAGGCAAGGGTTCTTTCTTTGGTTAGCAGTACCATGCATTGTTTTGGTGCTGCATAACAATGAAAGGTTTTTAGCTTTAAACACAGATCTCAGAAGAAAGTATTGCTGCTACCTTGTTTTTTTTCCCAAAGAGGGAAACGAAGACTCATAAAAGTTGAGAATCTTGTGCATGCTCACACAGCAGGTTAACAGCAGCACAAGTTAACAGAATCCAGGTCTCCCGAGTCCTAGTTCTGTTCCTGATCTATCCAGTACAGAATTCCACTGTTGTCCTTACACACAACATTATAAAAGGATGCAAGATCCTAGATACATAATGCATTCTTACAGGTCCCATTTCTATTCAAATTAATGGAAGTTTTAGATTGATTGCAGGATAAGTTCCTAACTCTATCTGCTATCTTCCCATCCCCTCCCACCTCCTGACCTCCATTGTTTCCACTGTCGCCCCTTCCCTCCTGCACATCATCAACCTTGCCCTCTCTACTGGCTCCTTCTCATCCGCCTTCAACCACGCCACTCTCTCTCCTATCCTCAAAAAGTCCACTCTTGACCCCTCTGACCCTTCTAGCTACTGTCGTCTCACTCCTTCCTTTTGCTTCCAAGCTTCTTGAACGTGTTGTCTACTCCCACTGCCTCAACTTCCTCTCCGCCAACTCCTCCCTTGACCCCCTCCATTCTGGCTTTCGCCTCCTTCACTCTACTGAAACTACTCTCACTAATATCACCAACGATCTTCTTGTGGCTAAATCTATCGCCTCTATTCCATTCTTGTCTTCGTTGACCTCTCTTCTGCCTTCGATACTGTTGACCACTCACTCTTGCTGGACTCACTTCACTCCCTTGGCTTCCGTGGCTCTGTCCTCGACTGGTTCTCCTCATACCTCTCTGACCGTTCCTTCAATGTGTCTCTTGCCAACTCCACCTCCTCCTCCCTTCCACTCTTGGTAGGTGTTCCCCAAGGCTCTGTCCTTGGCCCTCTCCTCTTCTCTATCTATAACCTGTCCCTAGGCACTCATTGCCTCCCATGGCTTCCAATATCACCTCTACGCTGATGACACTCAACTCTAGCTCTCTACTCTCCATCTATTCAAGTTCGCCTCACCAGCTGTCTCTCTGACATTTCTAACTGGATGTCTCAACGTCAACTCAAACTCAACATGGCTAAAACTGAACTCCTTATCTTCCCCCCTCATCCTTCCTCTTCCTCTTCCCTGTCAATTTCATTGATGGGGTCACCATCCTTCCTGTCCCCCAAGCCCGTAGCTTAGGCTTCATCTTTGACTCACCCCTTTCTTTTAAACCCTACATCGACTCTGTTGACAAATCCTGTCACTTCTCCCTCCATAACATTGCTAAGATTCGCCCCTTTCTCTCTGTCTCCTCTGCCAAAACCCTGGTTCATGCCCTGGTCATCTCTCGCCTCGATTACTGTAACCTCCTTCTCACTGGCCTCCCCCGCTCTCACCTTTCTCCCCTTATCTCTGTCAAACTCTGCTTCCAGGGTCATCTACCTCGCCAGTCGCTTCGACCATGTGCAGCACCTCCTCTCCTCTCTTCACTGGCTCCCGCTTCCTGAATGAATCCTGCACAAGCTCCTAGTCTTCACCTATAAAGCTCTTCACAGCCTTGCTCCCCCCTATCTCTAATTTCCCTCCGTACTCCAGTCCGTGAACCCCGCTCCTCCTCTGTCCCCTCTCTCAACCTCCCACGCCTCTCTGTCACAGGGGAGGGGGTAGTTTGGGAGGAACCAAGGAGAAAGGGAGCACTCACGCTTCCCCACATGCCCTTCCCTGGGGAGACCACCTAGCTCCAGGCACCAGAAGGGCTTACGAGGTATAGAATGCCTGTCAGAATAGTCTGTTGGCCCTTTAAATCCACACGGAATTAGGCCACTATCATCACTGGGCGCCAGGTAACCTGTGCAGGCTTTCTCCCCGATTCCGCCACCCACTGCAGACAACCTTCATGCACCACACAGAGGGGGGAAGGGTTGGTGGTGACACAGGTGGGGGGAAACAGGGGTCCGAGTCCCCGGGCTACAGGGCAGGGAGGAATCTCAAAGCACACCGGAGTAGGAAGGGGGAACGGGTTACCCAGGATAGGCAGACTCACACTCAGTATCTAAATGGGGCAACAATCTCTCTGGAGAATAAGGAACACAGGGGGAAGGGCACACTCACCAGACTTTCAGACACAGAAGGACTCCGCAATTGCACCAAGGAACAGGAGGGGGTATCAGGGTCACAGGTGGTACTCGCTAGTCTCTCTCTCTCTCCAAAAATCCACAACGCTCAAGGGGCCAGTCTAGAACGGATCACTGGCGCTGTGTGCCTCACAGCGTTGGCGTTTATGGCCGGGCCACGCCCCCCTGGTGTTTCTGAAGCCACGTTGAGCGGCAAAGCGTTCCTGGTCCCACCCCTATGTTCTGCGTCATGCCGGGGCATGGCGGGGTTCTGGTGTCTTGTTGAAATGGTTGCTGAGCAACCGGGAGGGCGGGCATTGTTCCGGCGAGGAGGGGGGCCGCCCTGTGCTGTAGGAGTCGCCGGGGTTTGGCGGCCTGGGATCCTTTGCCTCCACTGCCAGAGGTATGCTCGCCGGGGGGAGGCCCTGAGGTGCCGCCGCCGAGGTGCTCCCCTAACCACCTTTGTCCCTTCTTCCTAGCTGCCCCCCATGCCTGGAACTCCCTCCCTGCCCACATCCGCCTCGCCCCCTCCCTTCATACCTTCAAATCCCTCCTCAAGACCCACCTCTTCCGCTCTGCCTTCCCCAACTTCTTGCTCCCCTTCACCTAACTCCTGTTGATACCCTCCATCCAATACAATATGTTACCTGAGGTCTGTATACTCATATCTTCACCACATGGACCAACTAGCCATCATTCTTGATGTAATCAAGCCAAGACTGTGTACCTGAACCTCGCATCCTCGTCAATGTTACACTCCTTGTCTCTTCCTCTGTACCCCTTCCTTTGTCTCCCCCTCCCGTCTCTCAGATTGTAAGCCCTAGGGCAGGGACCGTGTCTATTAAATTACTTTGTAAAGCGCCAGGTACATTGCTGGCACTATATAAATGCTTGCTAATAATAATAATTTATTATTATTATTTTAATTAATTAATTAATTAATTAATTAATTAATTAATTAATTAATTAATTAAGACGTGCCTTTGGAACAAGACCAATACATTTGTGCCATTTGATAAATAGAACAGGGTTTTCCAGTAAGTGGAACCATTAAAAATGTACAGATTAATTTACAATACATGGGAAAAGAACCTCCCAGTAACCAGCTTAGTGAGACTGAAGTCTACGAGGTTGCATGGATGTATCAGAGGGCAGAATTTGCTCCTGCTTGCTTTGGTTATGGCAAATTCATTCTAGGATGCCAGACCAGTGAAAGATATTGGTGCAAAATAGCAGGAACTAAACTGGAAGCGCATGACATTGGGCATTTTACACACACTTTAAGTGCTGGTCTTTCAATCTTCTGGGTTTACAACTCCACAAGTAAGTTCTGGATGCATTCTTCACACACACACTGCCCTGAGGCACCCTAAGTAGCTACAGCTGTAGATGTGAGGGGCTGCCATGGAAACCAAGTGACCACAGCTACCTGGAGCAAAGCAGTTTACCAGGAGAACTTTTTACACACAAAAGTTCTGGGAGAAGTTCTATGCAAAAGTTCAAAGAGCCAGATGTTTAAGATCTGGGTGAGTGATTTAGACACACAGAAAGTTCAGGATGTAACCGCAAACATGCAGGAGAAATGTGTGTGTAAAAACACCCATTGTCAAATAACCTCATAGGTAGCTATAAATGAGAACAAGATCTCATTTCCTTAAAGATGTGCTACCCTTTCCTCTCATTCCAGGATCTGGTCCTGTTCCCACTGAAATAGTCTAAATTTTACAATTGAATTCAATGGGGACAGATTTATTTATTATTCATTTATTTAGACTTCTGTCTTGACTTTCCCCTAAGGCTCAGATCCTGAGTGAGGAATGCAGAAATTATGTCATCGGTCATGTGATTTATCATTTTAGAGGAGAGTGACTATCAGGGTGAGGAGGTGCAGCACTCATGTCTGCTTATCCCATGCGTGGATAATGATTGATCAGGAACTGCTGGTCTGGGTAGTCTGTTTAGGCCAAGAGTGTTTAGTGAGAAGGAGAAAGGAGAGGCCTGTGTCTCAGCTGAGGGCATTTTTACATGGACACCTATCCTAGGATTAGATCGTTAGTCCTGGGATGACAGATCCATCTAAATGCAGCGTTCAGTGATTATAATCCCAGGCTCATGAAAAACTCTGGGATTACAAAACCCCTTTTTTGTGGTTTTGTAAAATCCGGTTGCTAAATAACAGTGGGATTAGGTCCATCTAAATGACTATCCCGGGATAGTCAACTATCCTTGGATTAGTATCACAGAGTGTTATGGCAAGAGCTGACATCCTCTGTGCAGTTCTGCCTCTATGGTATTTAGTAGCACAGAGACTTGTGGGCCGATCACAATGCGTTGTTGAAGGATGACTGAGGTAATACAGAGCACCATGTTTAAATACCCGCAGACCAAAGGGATGTGTCTCAATTTTCTTCAACTCAAAAATCAGAAAAGAAATGAAGAAAATATGATTTTCTTCAATCCCAGAAATCAGCGTGCTGAGCATGGACGAATAGCACCATGGGATTGATATTCATCCCATGGGATAGATATTCTCAAACTGGGATAGCAGCAATGTGCTGTTCATTGAACTATCCCAGGGTGCGTTCTAATACGGGATAGAAATGTCTGTGTAAACAGGTACCACTTGTAATTCCTGGATAACAATTCTGGGATAATTTCCCCCTAATCCTGGGATGAAGTGTCCGTGTAAAAAAGTGCTGAGTGATCAAAGAAAGGCTTCAACTTCCTATGGTAACCTGCAGCTCAGAGTTTGTCAGGGAAAGGCAAGCTCTCCAAGAATGGAACCTTTCTTGGTCATTTGATTCAACTAAAGGAAAGGCAGTGGATTGCTATACCATTTTAAGTATAGCAATCTGGGGAACGCCAAGAAGGGTGCCCCTGGAGGACCGCAGGGGTCGATCCAGGGCACGGAGAGTGAGGCAGTCGTGCAAATAGGAGGGACCCACACCATAGAGGGCTTTATAGGTAAGCACCAACATTTTGAATCGGGCTTGGAAGGCTATTGGCAGCCAGTGCAGAGCTTGAGCACTGGTGTAATGTGCTCATGGCGACCCGTCCCCATAAGGAGACAGGCCGCTGCATTCTGCACCAGCTGTAGTCTCTGGACCGTCACCAAAGTAAGACCCATGTAGAGCGTGTTACAATAGTCTAATCTTAAAGTGATGAAGGCATGGATGACAGTGGCCAGGTCGGAGTCAGAAACATACGGCCGAAGCCATCGCACCAGATGTAACTGGCGGAAAGCACTCCTCGCCACAGCCTCAGTCTGGAGATCCAGGCGAAGCTGTGGATCGAGGAGTACCCCCAGTCTCCAGACATGATAGACCAGTGCGGAACGAACCCCATCAATGATGGGGGACGTCCAACCCACCGCCCTCCCCACCAACGTCACCTCCGTCTTGTCAGGATTTAGTTTCAGACAGCTTACCCTCATCCAATCCCCCACAGCTGCCAAACATTGATGTTACTAAGATTGTATAACAGATACAGCTGGAAATGTAGGGGCAACACTATCAGATTATCACATAGAAAGTTAAATACTATGACTATTGCATAAATACTTTTAAAATGACCTCATACACTTTATGACCCAATACAATAGTGGGGGTAAGTTTTCAGCCCAATACATCCTTTGAAAAATTCTGAGGACGCGTCATGGAGCGGCCTTCTCCATCATGGAGTAAGGTTGCCCAAGCCGGGGAAAGTTGTGTGCAGAGGCCACGCAGGAGTACCGGTGCAGGGCCTTGAGCAGTGGGCACTGTTACAGATCACACACTACACATCACGACTGGGATTTCAGTCGGGCCATGGGGGTGGGTAGACGGCGCAGGGTCAGCGCCACAGTCCGGACCAGTCATGGCAGCAGCTTCCCTGCAAC
Source organism: Sphenodon punctatus (assembly GCA_003113815.1). Taxonomy (NCBI): domain Eukaryota; kingdom Metazoa; phylum Chordata; class Lepidosauria; order Sphenodontia; family Sphenodontidae; genus Sphenodon; species Sphenodon punctatus. Next base: position 7,825,658 of record QEPC01005117.1, read on the forward strand.
TGTCTGCCCAGCCCCCTGTACTGGCCCTATCACCGCAGGGATCGGGCTGCCACAGTTCATCTGGGTGCACCCTAACAAGCTGTTGGATATTGGCATGAATTGCTGTCTTGAACACCTTAACGCTAGTGTGTTGTTATGTTAATAGAGTTGAAAGGGATAGGTCATTGTTAGTTATGCTTTAAGATGAAGTAGTTTAACAAAATTAAAACAGCATTTTTAGCCATCTAAAAATAGGTTTGGGCTTTCTAGAATATTGTGTAGGGGGCCCAGAGGGTGTGGGAGATGGGACTCCATCTGTTTTTATCCTTCTCCTCAAGGCTTGTAAATGTTCTTCTTATCAGTTGCATTTCAAAGTAGGTTAGTAAGATATAGAAATCCTCTGAAGTTCTTTCCAGAACAAATTCTGAAATAGATATTTTAAGGAAATCGTTTTTGACTGTCAGGGAACTAATCATAGCAGCTGCACAGTTTGTGTCTTGAAAACCTACACTGTGACTTGGATGCGATTAGACTCTTCTTGTGATGCTAGTCTGGCACCAGAAACACTTTTTGGAAAAGTATTTCAACACTTCTTGCAGTGTAATGCAGACTGCTGGTCTATGAACATTGTCACATTGACCTCACATACAACAACACTTTACTACAGAGTAGAGAGCTGAAATGTTGTGTACTGAGCAGTTGTCTGCTCAGTAGAATGTATACGTACACAAACAGTAGTAAGTCATATTTCTGACCTTTTCTTTGTATGGACTGCTGTTATCTGCCAGTGGGACATCATGGGATGTGGCTTTCACTGGAAATAGTTGTCTGGCATTGGTCAGACCCCTCCTGGAGTATTGTGTCCAGTTTGGGGCACCTCCATTTTAAGAGGTATGTTGACAAATTGGAGCAGGTTCACAGGAGGGCAACAAAGATGATAAAGGGTTTGGAAAACAAGTCTTACGAGGAAAGGTTGAATGAACTGGGTAATCAGACACTGCTTTATAACGAGGAGCACTGAAGCGCCTCCTGAGCGCCACGTTCAAAGACAAGCCGCCGGAAGTGATGCGCTCCCCATTACCGGCGCTGGCGGCAGGAGACACGGGGCTTTTGAGTGGCGCGTTCTGAAGACTTGAATTTTCTGGCTTTCAGAACGCGCCGCTCGAAAGCCCCGTGTCTCCTGTCGCCGGCACCGCCAGCAATGGGGAGCGCATCACTTCCGGCGGGTTGTCTTTGAACGCGTCATTTAGGAGGCGCTTCAGCGCCCCTCGTTAAAAAGCGACCTTAGCCTCCATCCAAGAGAAGACTAAGGAGAGAGATGTTAGTCTTCAAATATCTAAAGGGCTGCCACCACGAAGATGGCAAGGAATTATTCTGCGTCGCAACAGCAGGCAGGATGAGAAACAATGGGCTTCAAGCTGCAGGAAAGTAGATTTTAGCTAGATATTAGAAAAACATCCTAACGGTAAGAGCTGTTCAGCAATAGAACACGCTGCCTAGGCAGGTTGTAGGCGCTCCATCACTGGAGGTTTTCAAAAAGAGGCTACTATTGATGTTGTAGCTGTAGACATCCTGCATCCAAGCAGGGGGTTAGACTACTAGATGACCCTTCACTGCATTTTTCCTATTTCTGTCAATGGGGAAAATAAAGTGAACAATGATCCCTGCCCTCCTGGTCCCTTCCAACTCTATGATTCTGTGAGTGAATAAGTGGAATGAATACAGACCTTATTCCAGGGCAAGCATATACACATACAACTCTACAGTTAATTTGGAGCAATTATAACTCGTGTCAACCATTTATTTAATTAATACATTTATTTAAAATTCTTGCTACCCTGCTGCTCCTGCCGCAGGCAGCTCGGAGTGGCTTACAATCAACACTAAAAACAAAACATAAAAAGGAGGATAATAAAATAACCCACACCCACCCCATCACCCCTCTTCCCTGCCAAATGCCTGGCATAACAGCCAGGTCTTACAACTTCTTCGAAAGGAGGGGAGGTCCGGGGGTAATAACCCTGCTGTCACCGGAAAACGACTGCTTGTAAAAAATGTACTGATGGAGTCAAGTGTGTGTGTATCTGGTCTGGCTTCCCAGAGTGGGAGGATTGTGGTCCGGCTGCCCAAGACATAGTAGCATGGCCAAAACATTTTGTGTGGCTATACCCTAAGTAAAGCCATTGGTATGTATGACGTCTTTACATTTCAGGTAATACATAAAATACCTGTTCATTCAAGATATATATCCAAAACAGATTTCTCAGATACAACACCAATCTAATTTCTCCATCCTGTTATGCTTCACTGGTAGTCTAGTAATGACAGAAATCCTCAGAATTCAATATAAGTATCTTGCCTAACCTTCATGGACTTTTGTGGCAACATGTTGAGTTGTTAGCTAAATAAAATGTAAAGTGAAAAAGAAAAAATGGATTTACAAGAGGTATAAAATATTCCTGCTTAGTAAAACTGTTATATGTCTTCTCTTGTTACTGAAGTCTCCAAATAAAGGCTGATTGTTGGGTGTAGGCGCTGATGCACCTAAAAGAAAATACTTCAGCCACCTAATTAAAAACAGAATTCTTCCTATGAAGGTTTGCAGCATACTTACAAACAGCATGAAATACTAATAACTCCTCTAAGTTACTAAAGATCACAGCAGGGAGGGCACTGCTGTAAAAATAATAATAATTGTTTCATGAATTTAATATTCATCATAACAGCCTGCTGAAGATATTACATACAATACAAGGTATATCCCAAGCGTTGTGTACTCTCAGCCCACTGATTTTAAGTAGCCAGCAGGACTTTGACGTGAATGGGACAACCTAAAGGTGCAGCCACACAAGCTGTGCAGGCCTGGATCTCCACACAGCCCCGTGGCGCTTGTCCGCCACGGAGCCATGCATGGATCAGAGCAAATGGTTGGCTCTCACACAGTGAAGTCAGGTGGGCATGCTGCTGTCAGACCACCCACTGCGGGGTAGGTCAAGACACCGGTCACCCAGCCATGAGTGGGCACTCAGCCCTGCCCCTCTTCCCTTCTCCGGCTCAACCAAAATTCTACCCCCGGCTGTGCCATGGTAGCACGTGCCAGGTGACAGCACCCGCTGCTCAAAGCCCCGCCTTTTTCTGAGGACGCATCATGTAGCATCCAGCCGTGCAGCAGGGGGAACATCTGGCGGCAGTCGGCCACACAATGCACTGTATTGTGTGGTCCGGCTGCCCAGGCATGGTAGTCTGGCCAAACCATCTCATGTAGCTGTACCAAAGTACATTTGGCAAAGAAGATTTGGTCCTTGTGGACAGGCCAGCTCTCCTGCTCAGGAGGAGCCTCATGGGGAATTACCTCAGCCCCACCCACATCAAAGTCACTGTAGCTCTAGCCCCTGCAGGGGGCATAACACTCACTCCTTTCTAGGGGTATCAGTAATATTGTCCAAATGGCAAACAAGCCCTTGATGGTCCTGTCAGCCAAACAATACTCAAAAAGGTTACTTTATTCTCATTGGGGCCTATCACCTCAAACTAAGGCTTTAACACCCTCCCAGCCTCCTCATCTCCTCTTATAGTAAGGCCCGTTCCAACAGGTTGTGGGGCTTCTCCCAAAAGGGTGGTTCCTCAAACATAAATATCATAACCATAAAGTCCTTCCCTTCTGGGATAATTATACAATTCTTATTTAGGCCCGTAGGCAACTTAAAGTCCTCACACCAGGTCCCAGGGCACCTCCTGGCTTTAATAATGGGAACAGTCTCTGGCTCTCTGAGTCTTGCCAACAAAAAGTTCCAAGCTCTTTCATGAGCCACTTAACAAGGAATAGTCCCACCTTGTTCTCCCACACTGTCTGTGTAGACTAGGGCTGCACAAAGTGCGGCCCGCAAGGACCTTTCCTGCAGCCCGAACCCCCCTAGCCGCAAAGACCTTTCCTGCAGACTGCCATACTTTCTCCTGTTCTGGCAATCACCTTTCCTCCAGCCCCCGCACTGGCGTGAAACCCTCCTTCCTCTGGGCAGCAAACCTATTAAAGGCACTGGCCAAATCCATCCTTCCATCTCCCTGACTCCAGCTTTTTGCTGCTGCTGATGTCTCCACCTGAGCCCCTCGCTGCCGCTTCTGCCACCCAGATCTCCAGCCCCAGCATCCAGTGCCAGGGGATGGGATTATGCAAATTGGGGGTGGGGCCACATGCAACCCAGGGTTGGGTCTAAACCAAATTTTCCAGTCATCGGCACAAATCAAGTTGAGCACCCTTGGTGTAGACCAAAGGAGTGTAGACTTGCTGGTGTTGGGGGTGTGGGGTGTTGGAGTTGAAAACTTGTTTCCTGCAAACACTTGGCTCAGCAGTCTTTCTCCCTGAGCGCCTCTGTTCGGTTGGCAAGCTGCCTATTTATAATCTCCTCCCCTTACTGGGATTATTTGGAGCAAGCACAGACCTCTCCTTAGCTATATCCCCAGAGATTTGCGGAGGACGTGGTCTGGGCTAACCTCCTACCCTGCCCTGGGGCAGTCCCGGACTAACATCTGGCGGCACATAAACACATGTGTTGGTGGGTCCCAGACCAAAGCGGGCCACTGTCACATTACCCATAGGGCTCTCCATATTTCTTGAAATAGGCTGCATTTTCTTTTCATTTCTAAAGCGTAAGCTGTGGTATAAAAATCCATCATGACCCTGGCAAAAAGAATATATTAAGATCATTATAAATATTAGAATTGTGTCCTAACGCTAAGTCAAAAGTTTACCGTGCTCTGTTTCTAAGTGAGTCGTGTCAGTGTCAGAGATGCTATCTGCAGCTGACTGCCTTCAGTCTTGTCCTGTCCTGGATAATAAGGACATACCTGCGTTCCACAGCACTTATTCAAACCAATTTATTGTTAGGGTCATTGTTATAGTACACTTGCAATAAATCAGTGCAGAGTGAAAGGTGCTGAAAAAAGTTTCTCATTACTGTAGCATACTGCAGCAAGGGAAGTGTATTGCCGGAGTGGAGATTACAATGAATTGCCTCATGTCAAAGTGAGGTAATGTGATGTCCAAAATCTGCATTAGCAAGGTGTTACTGCAGTGTACTGCGGTAGCAGGGAATATTTCACCATCGCATCACATGATGCAGTGCAACCTGATTGCTTCTATCAATTCCCAAAAAGAAAGTACTATGTTGTATGCTGCACCATGCAGCTGAAGTTGTTACTTACTATGTAATATGGCAAAGCATCCAATTGCAACATGCTGGGTTATATAGTCAAATACCCAAAATGTGTTGCAATATGATCTCAGAACTCAAAACAAAACAAACATTCTTTGTTCCTTGATAAGACACAGCTATCATCAGTTTGAATTAGGAGAGCCGTAGACCCACTAAAATAGCCATGAATTGGAGTCTTCTAAGGAGCTATATAAGAGGTTGGTGATAAACAGATTAGAGTTCTGAACTGTTTGTATTCAAATTTATTTAATGAATCGTAAGTGGGCTTATTTTAGTCTGCTTATATGGCCTAGTTGTAGTATAACTATGGGTGATTTCAGACGTTACGTGAACACGGTGAACCACGGTGAATACCCACCTGTGGTCACCGTGACCCGTACGTCTGTTCGCGGCGCGCCAGATGTTGGCCACGGTCAATCCCCACATGGGGTTCGTTTGAACCACGCTTCCCGGGCTAGCCGGGGGAAGGTCCCGGGAAGCGTGGTCAAACGGACCCCGGGCCGTGACCAAAGAAAAGTCACGTCTGGCTGCGCGCCACGGCCCGGGATCCCCGGTGGGATCCCGGGCCGTGGCATGTTCGGCCGGCTGCGGCGGCCGCATTGGCCCCGCTGCCCGCCCGTCTTCTCGGAGGGCGGGCGGCGGGGTGCGTGGAGGGGGCGGGGCTGTGCGGCCGCACGCTGCGCCGCCCGGCCCCTCCCACTTTCCCCGCCGGGATCCCCCCGGCACGTCTGTTGTGCCGTTACGGGGTGACCCCGGCGGGGAATGAAGCCGGTGGTGCCGGTACGGGGCCAAAGGCCCGCGTAACGTCTGAAAATACCCTATGTGTCATCACACACTTTTACACATGGCTTTTTGTTTTGTGTCAGTTATACAAAAGCAGAAATAGTACTGTAGTTTGATTATTTTCATGAAGAGCATCTAATTATTAGTACAATGTCTGAAAGTGTTTCTCATGTGTATGTAGCTCATTAAAATGTATTAATTTAATTTCCTGTGCATCACAGTTTCCAAGCCACAGTTTGGTAAATATTACCAGAATGAGCAATGACCAAAATATTTTCTATACTGCCTTTTCTTGCAAATTAAAGCAGTAGAGGACATAAGAAGTGCCATACTGGGTCAGACAAATGGTCCATCGAGCCCAGCATCTTGTCTCTGACAATAGCCAAGCTTAGTCGCCTGGAACTACATAACAGGCCACAATTTAGACTGTAAGTTCTCGGGCAGGCGCTGTGTCTATCTTATTCTCTGTAAAGCTCCAGGTACATCGCTGGTGCTATACAAAAGCTAATAATAATAATAATAAATTAATAATTAATATAATAATAAACAGGGCGATCCATTTCCTGTTGTTTGCTCCCAGCTCCGCACAGTTAGAGGTTACAGTCCCCAAACCTACCTCTGGCTAATAGCTGCTAGTGATTTGCATTGTGCATAGTTTCTGAAAGTGTATATATTCCTTGCCTGAGTCACCAGAAGCATATTTCTATTCTTACAGTAGTTATGACCTGTTCAGCTTTCACCATCAATACACACTGATGACCAGTGGAGGTTACATTTGCTGCAGCATGTTGCAGTTTAGTTTACTGCAGGAAGCCAGTAAAAATATCTGGCAGTTAACACATCTGATTTTGATGCAGCAACACCACGAACTTCCCCAAAGGCTTCATTGTATGAAATGTCTCAGGTAGCTATGTACATTACACCGTCATTAATATTCACAATGCAGATATATTATAACACATACCCCATGAAAATCCGTGGTATTCTGTATTAAAGACAAAGATGCAATCTCAATAACGGGGGGAGAGGGAGGAGGGCAAAAGAAATAAGGCTTCATGAAAGCAAAAAACCCATTCAGTGATGTATGATAAATATATTTTGATGCCCACTGTTATAGATCTTGGAATCATATCCCCCTTCTCTTGCTCTTTCAAAGGTTAGATTGCAAAGCAAATCTTGCAGCAGTGAGAAAATAAACACGGGAGAGGGTCAGAAGAACATTTCCCGAAATCAGAATGGACCAGGAACCCCAATAAAAGTTTGAAAAAGGCGCTGGTCTCACAAATCTACAGGGGATGGAAAAGTACAGTCGTGGTTGTTTTTGGTTTTCTCCTAAAACAATCTGTTCCTTTTAAAAGGAGAACTTTTTAACACAAAGTGCAAAAGGCAGAGAGTGGGAGCAAAGCCCTAGTGCATCTGTCAATCCACTGCTTTTGGGGTGGGAAGGGGCGCGCGAGAGGAAGGGACAATACGCTACTTCACCGTGTGGCTCTTTGCTCGCTCTTCGGCTTCCCAGCGCCTTGCCTCAAGATCTGCCCGAAGGGAAGAGGAAAGATCTTCAGATCCAAGGGGAAGTAAGGCGGCAGCAGCAACCTGGGGGCAGATGCTGCTTCGTCTCCCTGCTTTCCTCTCCAAGTCTGTCAGCCTGCTCCCCTCTTCTGGACACAGAGTGCGCCCCTCACTAGTCTCCAGGGCTCCCTTATCTGTTCCTGGCGGGCTCCCGTATTATTCCTGTCTCCCTCTGCCTCTTCATTCCCTACTGTACCTTGCAGCAGCCATTTTCACTCGCCCCTCTGCAGCAGCAGCAGCAGCAGCAGCAGCTCCAGCTCGTGATGTCATCAGTCCCCAGCCAGCCAAGTCCAAACCAAAAAGCAAATCCCCCTGATGAGCAGCCGGAGGCAGCAGCAAACTTTGGGATTCACCCCCCTTTCTCCTCCTCCTCCTCCTCCTCCCGCCCTTGCTACACATCGCCAGCCGACGGGCAGCCATCGCCTCCGTGTCAGCAGCAGCAGCAGCAGTTGCTGCATTAGGAGAGGGTATTCCTGTGATGCAGGAGCTGGAGGTGCACAGCACAGAGCAATGCTGCAGGATCAGCTCAAGTGGGGGGCCCTGGCCCTCTCCGTGTCATTGCAGGACTGCAGCTGGGTGCTGATCCATCTGCACTTGCTCGGTTTCTCCTCCCTCCCTCGTGCACAAACAGGAGGAGGAAAAATCCTTGCTCCTGCTGCCGCTGCTGCCGCCTTCTCGTCTGCTGAGTCATGGATTGAGATCCTCTCACCACTAAATCACTAGCAAATCTCAGAACTGTGTCTTCTGCAGCCATTTAGGATCCTGATTTCAGGACCACAAGGAGCAAGATTAATGCTCCTCCGGCGGCAGCCTAGATAGGCAGTCTTCTCTGCATTCCTCTCCTGGCTTGGGGCTACCCTCAAAGACTCACCCCCACCACCTTATACACACGCTTTCACCATGATTGCCGCTGCTTTCTTGGTGTTGCTGCGACCTTACAGCATCCAATGTGCCCTCTTTTTGCTCCTTCTCCTGCTGGGGACCATTGCTACAATTTTATTCTTCTGCTGCTGGCACCGCAAGCTCCAAAAAGGGAGGCATCCTATCAAATCCGTCTTTTCAGGTCGCTCAAAGAGTCGAGGTAAGTGATGCAGACACTTCCTTTCCAAGGATGGAAGCATTTGGCCTCTTTAAATCAAATAATCCTCTTTCTCCCCCAATCTCTCCCCTGCCAGGTGGGCTCATTTTCAGCCTGAGATGTGGGTTCTATAAGTAAGGCAGAAGCTTGGATTTCTTTGGGGTGAGGAGAATTCAAGCTGAGCCCAGGACTGCGGCAGCCTAGTCTCCACCCATCCCTTAGCGAAATGTCAGCTAGTGGTGGTGGGAGGAAAGGAAGAAACTGGGAACCCCCAGTTTCAAGTACACCAGAACTTTACCCTCAACTTGGAGATGATTTCAATATAAATGCCTGTTCTTGCTGCTGCAGCAAGCTGCTCTCAGACCTCTCCCAAGATATAGATATATGTTTGCAAAATAAGCAGTTACATCAAAGCCATTAAGTTAAGTGACTCAAATGGAGCCAGATGAAGTCCTGTCTCTTTCTGTTTGCTTTTCAGATGCCGTAATGAGAACTCACCACTTTCGTTCAGAGGTAATTTATTTAGCACGCAATCTCAAGGTCAGAAGAAGTTTCCTTACCTGAGTACAAATCTCACTAAAAGCTTTTCCTAAAATCACTTTTTAAGTTTGCATGGAAATCGTAGGACTCTTTTTTTTTTTTGTAATATATTTTTTTTTAATGATGTGTGTTCATATAAATAATTTTTTAGTTCAACTAATTATTTTTAATATTAACTGGCCTCCTTGCTTGCTTTAATGAAAGTTTCATTTATTTTTATATGGCCAAAAATTGGCACTTAATGACAGCAGTGGAGATGCACTTGAGCAGGGCAGGACCCTGTGGTGTTTTGGTGTGGCAGAGTAGCTTTCATTTCTTTGCTATGTATGTGGTCAGTCGTCCGTTGCTTTTAGCTGACTTGCTATTTCACAGCTTTGTTTGAAATCCCAGTGTGTGGTGCTGGGAACAGGCCCCTGGTCAGAAAATGAGTGATGGTGGGCTCCCTTGCAATGTCAGACACACCTATTCGTAACTAAGGCTGTCCAAGTGAAACTCGCTGTCTTGTGTGGGAAATGGGTTCCCTGCACTGTCTCTCTGAGTGTACAGGCCATCCTACCTGAAGATCCAGTATTTCAGGGTGGGAAGAAGAGTTTAGTTCCTCTTAGCATTCTTAGCTGCCATTTTATACATTATAGGTGAAGGGGTTCCTAGCTGGCATCATGTCATTGGTAGAGAGCCACAGAAAGATGCTGTCTGCTAACACTGAACAAGGGACATGGTTAGAATGAGTATTATCCCCCCAAATACCTTCTTTCTGTGCTTTGCTGTAGTGTTTCTTCCTAAAAAACTTATCTGATCCAATTTGCCTGGCTTCCTGACAGATTCAAATAAACATTGCACATCAGCTCCTAAAGATATTTGTTTCCTTGGAGCTGGTGAATGATTTTTTTCAGATAACTTAAAAAAAAAAAAATGTTTACACATTTCTCTCAAAATTCAGCTCATAGCTACAGGAAAAGCTCGTTGTCTGGGGATCCTAGTCAGGAAGGGCGTCTTCCTTGTAGTTGTGTCTTTTTTCTGCTGCTAGTGTTCAAGGGCAATGAGTTTTGCATTGAAATGGTAACTAACTCCCCCTGGGAGGTGGAAGAAGCTGGATACCCCCCACCCCCAACTGAATATGAGATGACTGATCATCCAATGCCTCACTGATAAACCTGGAGACTGGGTAGGTTCTCCAGCCTTAGCTGGAAGTAACGTGAAATCCCCACCAAAACCTTACACCAAAACCTTACCTTAGCAGACAGTTCCGTTCTCAAATCTTTTCTGCTAAAATGAAAACACGTAGATTTTACACAGAGTGCAATATCTTGTACCACTGTGTTAATCAATATCTATTTGCGTTTTACCTCGGTCAAAAGCTCTGCACATTTTAAAAGTAACCAAATGTTGTTTGTTCACAATTGGAATTGTTGTTTCCTGTAATATATGAAATGTTGTACTCTTTCACCTTTCTCATCTGGTTTGTGACTGTGTTAAGTTATGATATCACTAGTGTTTGAAATTAAGTCCAAGTGCTGAATCCTGTCCTCATTGAAGTCAATCTTCAGACTTTAATGGGTGAGGATTGCAGTAATGCCAGTTGTCTCCCTTTGTCATAAGGAACTGAGTTGAGCACAAGTACAGTGAACTCAATTTGTAACCTCTAGGGAAAGAAATAGATTAATTTCACTATTCTGTATAAATCTGCTCTATTTTAATATAGGCATAAAGATAAATATCTACTCTTTAAAGTACTGAGTTATAATAAAATTGCTGAATAACAAGTAAACTATTCATGGAGAAGCGCTGGCAGTGCTATTTACACTATAAACTTTAGTATTTTCATTTTACAAGAGCACAAAATATTATGGATTGCATAGGTCATTTCAGAAGTGAATAAGATTTGGAAAGCTGACATTTGTAGCATTTTTTGCACAATAATGAATATAGAATCATTGTTGTTTAATGATGTGACCTGTTGTTTCTAGTTATGGTTAGTTATTTCTCGATCAAAATATGGATTTACAGAAAATCTTATATGGAAGATAAGCTGTGTGGTAAATAGAACAGAGTAGCTTTATGCACTAGTTATTATCAGGGTTCCTAGTTTTCTCTTTGTGATGGAAAACCAGAGATTTTGCTTTTTTCTAGATAATTTCGCAGAAAATGGCAAAAATGTACAGGTTTGGGAGGAGGACACAGCGAGCGCAGCACAGTGAGGACTTCGAGTAGAGCTGAGGGGAAGCAACCTGAAGGCATGGAGTGCTGTGGAGGGGCAGGGGCTCTGCATTTGGAGGTGTGCCACTGACCTCCTATGGGTTGGGGGAACTATGAATTGGGGTGGCTGGGTTTTCTGGACCTTGGGAAGATGGGACAGGAGGTGGGTCTAATTGGATCCATAGCAGCTTCCCCAAATGTCAGCCTCTATATAGTCCCCCTTTCTGATTGGCAGAGCAGTTTGGGACCAGGCTGGGAAGAGGAGGCAGTGAGCACAGGGCAGTGGAGGGGAAGCAACCTAAGGGTGCCACAGATCTCGATATTTTTGACTGTTAGTAGAACAGGTAGCTGCAAAATTGCATAAAAATAAAAATATTACACTTTTTTTTATCAGAGAATTGCAATTTTTTTGTCGCAGAAAACTAGGAATCTTGGTTATTATTAATCTCCTAGGATCTTGGTTCAAATATGACTTACGTCACACATAACATGCACATGTTGGTCTAATTATCATCCCTGGAGAATGATGATTGTCAAAAACCACAAAACTATCTACAAATTTAGCATGATTGGTAATCTGCCAGAAGAGACTGAAGTTCAGAATAACAGGGGTATTACAAATCAGTGTTCGAGTGGTTTGGCAGAACTGTATTATGCATGGTGTTTGCCTCCATTATCATTGTCCCAAGTGAGTATTAAAATTTAACCCCAAATTTAAAAATAACAAGGACTGTAGGGTGGGTAAGATAATGATCATCACATCTCTGAAGAATTAGAACTGAACAGTTATTCATAATCACCCCATGATAACATTTTCCAAAAGGCCTAAGTGACTAAGAACATGATCCTCTTAGCGTTAGTAGCACTTTGCATGGGTACATCTCCCGGTGACGCATATGGGAATCATACCTGTGCTATATGCTAGCTCCTTCATTTGCTGTTCAGAGGATCATGCTGTCCAGCAACTATTTCAGACACGTGTCTTAGGCACTCAGGAGCGCAAGTCCCATTGATTTTCAAGAGGTTTAGCCTCTTAAATGCCTAAGGGGTAGATTTTCAAAGGCAAAATATGGAAATCTACACACAGCCCTTTGTACTGTCAAATGAATATGCTAGTGTAAATTAATCTAGTTCAAGGTGTATGGTTTGTGTCGGTATATCTGTCCATAATACTGGCATAGGCATATAGTTCTGTTTTAGGGCATAACCATGCTTGCTGAGCCAGCAAAACTTGTACTGATTTGTGCTAGTGTTCCTTGCAATAGGGCATAAGAATACCAGAAGTGGCGTAACTTGAGAGGTCTGCTGGTACAAGTCAATATGATTTGTGCACACTTGCAGTTTTGAATCCGATTAAGAGCAGATGTGCCAGTATTAGAGTTGTGATGCCAGCCTATAGTTGTCTAAGGAATGGATGCATTCCTCTGGCTATTGAGTGCTGGCATTAGCACTCAGAGGTGGTACCGTACAAGTGAACAGGGCCTTGCACTGGCACCAAGGGTAGTGCTGGCACTGAAGAGCTGGAGGACTGTGCTTCTCATGTCTTTGCCTTAAAAAGTGTACCCTAGAGTCACTTTGGAAAAAGGGACTTATGCTTAAGTTACTTGGACTCTTTCAAAAATGCTATGCTAAATGCTGCCTTCCCCTGATCAACTTTGCAAGGAATAAAATAATCTTTAATAACAATTTGATTTTTATAGCACGCTCCCTGTCAAATGGTGCTCAGAGCATTTTGCAAGCATAAAATATAGCAATATAAAACAATATAAAATCCATTTAAAACAATTTTAAAAAGGGAAGATACAGAGAGAAGACAGATTACATTAAAGGGTACCAGCAGTGGATCCTAAAAGCACCTGAAGAATAAATTGGTCTTTGGGTGCTTTTTAAAGGTGAGGGGGGTGGAACTGAGGTGAACATCTGGAGGGAATGAGCTCCATGCTGAGGACCACGTGTATTACCCTGTGATGCATGTATGTTTTCATTAATATGTTGTAATATCTGTATATGTACAAGTAGTTAAGTTTTGCTCTTTTTAAAAAAATTAATCAAGATAACCCAAACCCCTGGTAGATTGGGTCAAATTCAGAGATGATGTAAGTTACACATAGATAGATTGGTGTAATTGAATGAGAGGGGCTGGGGGGAGTGAAAAGGGCTGGTGAGAGTAGGCAGGGCTGGGGGGCAACGCTGTGTGGGATGGCCGCAGACTGCCCACGCACATAGGGTGAGTGGGGAGGGATTCAAACTGGCCAGGGATGGCTGTGTGCCTCTACTCACACATGTTCTGACCTGCCCCCATATGGAGCATCCTAGATTTTCCCCTGATGCTCCATGAGTGGGCATGAGTGGGCGGTGCATGGTTCACGGGAGCACACATGCCCCGCTGCCTTCAGACAGATGTTTTGATGCAGGTGGGATGGGTGGACCCGTGGGGTTCATTGTGTCTAAAAATGGCCAGTGTATGTTTGGCTGTTCTCTTCCAGTGAGGGGGCTGAAGTCCGTGTGCAGCGGATAGAGTGCTACTGTGGGGACCGTGCATGGGGGGAGGGAGCAGACGAGTGCACACCCATCTCTATGCACAGAGCAGCCTATCTTTTCGCCGGTTGCTCCGTGTGGAGTGGGTGGGTGGAGGCATGTGGGTCACGGGAGCATACATCCACACACCTTCACATTCAGACAGGATGTCTTCCACTCATGTCCACTGGGTGGACATGAATGGGAGCATCTTGTTTAAAAACGACTTTAGCGTAAACCTGTTTAGTAGGTTTGAAGGATAAGGTTATAGCATTAAAAGCAAGCAGTCAAGAAATATATATATATTAATGTGAGCAGGAGTTCACGCTAATACTTATTTCAATGCATTCTGACCTCTTCATGTTTAACTTATACTAGACTCAAAGGTTTTTTAGTTTTAATAACTATTGGACTGACATCAATAGTTCTACAATTGATGTAAGCCGCCCCAAACTGCCAGAGGGTGAGGTGGGAAGGAGGGGGTGGCAGGGTATAAAATTATAAAATAAATAAATAAACTGAGTTAACTTTTTAAATGTAGCCACTGTACACAAGGCCTCTAGATCAGTAATACCCAAATGATTTGTTTGGGTGACTCCATTTTGAGACTTGCATATAATCCCATGACCTCAGATAGCAAAAAAGACATGTATATTAGACAAGATATTAGATGTCATCTGGGATTGCAACTCTGTCTGCAGATGGTCTAACCCACTTGGGGAAACACTGGGTACAGCCACACAAGACATTATCTTGAGTTAGGCAGCCTTTCCCCAGGATGGGCTCCATTGCCACGTGATGCGGTGACTCATGTGCCCGGTGGCACCATTCCTGTGCAGCCACACCCTGGCCAGGGCAGGATAATGGGTGAGGTGGGGCTGGGCACCTGTGTGTGTGGCCAACACCTTGGCCCGCCCCATGGTGTGGCAGGATGTCTGACAGTGGCTCACGTGCCTGGTTTGCCTGTGTGGGGCCCGACCGTCTGCCCTGCTCTCGGAGCTGGCCCTGAAGTGTGGCAGCTTGGATTGCCTTCCCTGGGGCGCATGGGGATTGGGCCATCCCAGTTTGTGTGGCTTCATCTACTCACTAATTCCTAACAGAGTGTGTGCTCACTGAATAAGTGCAAAGCTGAGTTTTGATTGATGCAACTATTCTGTCTGTATACTTTTAATTTTATTTTAAAAAATTATTATCCTGCCCCTCCTGCCTCCTTCCTTTGGGACACAACTATGGAAAGAAACAGTTTGGGTCTGATCCTGCATTTCTTGCATAACCAGATCTGCCAGCATACAAGAAAGGACTGAAATCCATTGTGTCTTTATTCCTTGCATACTGCAACTTTTATTGATTTGATTGATTTATTTGCTTGCTTCATGAATTTCTGGTTTAAAAACATAAGAACATCCATACTGGGTCAGACTAATGGCCCATCTAGTCCATTTTTCTGTCTCCTACAGTCGACAGCACTGAACTCAACAGGGGAGGTATAAGATATAGGGTATTTATGGAGTGATCCATAACCCTGAACCCTGTGGTTCACTTTTAGCAGTAAGAGGTTGCACCTCCCCCCTGACTATCTTGGCTAATAGCCATTGATGGGCCTACATGAATTTATCTAATCATAAAGTGATAAGACTTCGCTAGGAGCGTTGCATGTACAGAGAATGAAACTGAATTAATGAAACTTACTTTATGAAAAGAGTAAGTTTTAAAGGTAACTATATATTTAGGTATCAAAATAGGTCACTTAAAAGATTTGTGTATCTATTGATAAATAGCTGTATCATAAATGATAAACTAGTACCTGATAGTTTTTAAAATTAAAGAGGAAAAGAATACACTGGTTTTCAATCTTTTTTTCCATCTGCATTTTCCTCCCAGTTCTGTAATTACAGAATCAAAAAAACATTTTGAAAAGGGCTTCCAAGAATACATGAAACAGTAGGTATGGGCATTGTGGATTCAAATTGGATGGCCTGTGGCATTACGGGCAGTGGCGGATTAATTAAAAAAAAAATCCTGCATGATTACAGATGCATATTAAAAATAACAAAGAAAAAATGTACTGTGCATGTACAAAATCGCCACGCGGTTGTTCTGCACATGCACCACCTAAAAAGGTGGTGGCAGCATCACCACCATATTGGAGAAGGGCAGCCAGTCTGCAAATGTGGAAATGGCCGCTGGACATACGCAGACCGGTTGCCCTTTTCCAAAACGGTAGCAACATTGCCACAACCATTTTGGGGAAGGCTGAGCAGGACATCAAATTTCAGATCAAACTCTGGGAGCCAAAAAATAAATAAATACATTTCAGTCTCCAGACTTTATCCTGATATCAAACCGTTCTTGCCCCACTACACCCCTGAACCAGTCACCAGCCTTCGTTTTCTGGATGCCAGTGGCTCCCAGGTGCCTGCAAATTTCACGCCCTGGGGCTGAGCACGCACAGAACAGCCCTGCAGCCGTTTTGTGCATGCACAGTGGGTTTCTTTTTTAAAATTATTATTATTTTTTAGTAATTTTAATATGGATCTGTAATCTGAATCCGTATTTAATCTGTAAAAAAAAGATAGCCAGATCTGAATGAGAATTTTAATCCATATGCCCATCCCTATGGAAGAGACAAATAGTTGTAGCAGAAATTCCTTCATGCAAGTAACAATGGATGCAGTAGTATAATTTTTTTTTTTATCATGGTCTATAAATTCCAAAATCATTTTAGTTCATATCCTGCAGCTCTCCTGTCGGTAGATCTAATCCTGCTTTATGTGAGTTTTGGTCATCTTAGGAGTTTTGACTGCAGTGAGAGCAGAAACAGGACCGCACACACGTGTAATGAAGAAAGACTTGACGCTTTACCAAGTGTGCCTTTCTAGAAAATGGCAGCACATGTTCACCACGGACAGAGGAGTTGCATACTGGTGTGAAATTTACACTTCATAGACCTTGCAGTTTCTGCCTAGAATGCTGAGCAGTCCCTGCCACTGCACAGTTCAGGATAATACATATTCAGGGCGATCCAGGCAAGTGCAGATTGTGCAACCAGTCACACATGGCTGTCAGTGCAATGTTGGAGGCAGCCAGGAAAGAAAGGATGGAAAGGTGGAACAACCCCCTCAGGATTGTATGCAACAAGCTCACAGGATAGTGCCAATGATCATCACAGGGGTGCAGGAATGGTTCCGAGACTCAGGAGGCTGAGGGAGGCAGTAAGGATCTGAGATGTAGCAGAAAGTAAGCTTCGAGGACAGAAAGGAGACAACAAGAAAAGGGGCCAGGAACTATGCAAGAGTAAACGAAGGGTCCAGGGGAAGGTTCCAGAAAGAGAGGGGCTACACAGGAGCAAGGGAAGGCGGTAGGAGTAATGGGCTACGTAGGAAGGGACCAGAGGGAGGATTACTCATGTGATTGTGACAAAGGAAGCTAGAGGGGCTGGTAGTTCCAAGACAACAGAAAACCAGCTCTTTGGTGTTGCAAGCCTAGAGCTATATAGGTAATGGAGGCAGGGCAGGTAAGGTGTTCAGTGTGTGGCTCCACCCCCACTTAACCCATTAACCCTTTGCTTGCCATCCTTGAGTCTGAGAAGCAGATATCTAGTCCTTCTTTCACCTCAGGGCTGTTTGTACACAGGGGAAGCAGCACAGGTTTCTTAAGCGCCCAGGAAGCGCTGCAAGTTCTTGGTAGAAAGTTGGGTTCAGAGGGCCCTTGGACAGACCGGGTTCCTGACAACGGCCTCATGTGTACGGGTGGCCCACAGGAGCCACCAGTACATCCAAGCATAGACTTGAAATGACAACACGAGGGCAAGAAACATTAGTGTTAAATATGGGCCCAGAGATCTTCAACCATGGAGAGCCCGACACTATGGAAGGCCTGTGGCAATTCAGGAGTACCCCCTCCAACCGCATGGATAAATCAGCGACAAAAATGTAGGCATATCCTACACATCCACAGGGCCTGCCAACGCAGGCCCCCAAAGGGTGGACTATGTTTAATCCATCTTCAAAAGTTAATGACGGTAACATTTTCCTTTTTCTAATGAGTAAGTTTGTGTGCATTAGACGTTTCTAGGTTCGGAGGGCCCCATCTTCCCATCTTCTGTGGATCCTGTACTGTATGTATTCAGGTTATCATTTAGATGAGATACTTATACTTGTCTGGCGCTAAAAAATAGGTTAGCTGGCATGGCAATTACAAATATCCTAACGGCAGTCTTTACAAAAGAGAAATAGAATACCATCTTCATAAACCAACCTGTCTATCACAACAATGAATTCCCTCTCCCCTCCCCCCCACCCCCATTGTGCCTTTATTTTTTCACAATTAATGCCTCCCTAACCTAAAAAACCATTTATGGGGCCATCTTTAATATATTCCTTTATCAAAGCCATGCCACTTCTAAGTCTGCTTATAGGATAACCAGCTAAGAATATAACTGTGCATGTTGTTATAAAATGATAATGAATAGCCCTTGAATGCTTGTGATGTAATTCTGGAGGAGAATTCTAGGGTTATTTATAAACTGCTGAAGATACTCGCTGTTCCAGTGATGAGAAAAATCAGTAGAGCCTCCAAGCTGAATTATAGTTTTGTATTTGATGGGGGAAGCATGCAGAACTAGACAGAGAAATGTATGTATATACCTCTTCAAAGAATAGTCTATCAACCCTCAGAGAGCTGAATCGGTTGTACTTGACACATTTGCCCCTGAGGATATATAAACTGTTTTCCATTAACCATTGAAGACTCAAGGAATAAGGTCAAACAAAAAGAAAAAGCAAAGGCAAAAATAAGAGCATTTTATTAGTATGTATAAAAGCACTTCTAAGTAGGAACACACACTGGGTATATAAATGTTATATAAGGGAGAGTCTTTCCTTTTGGTTGTATGTAGAATTTCCCTTTTGCTTTGAGGATATGGTTCAATCAGTGCTGCTGAATAAATAGCTAGACAGATTTGTAGGATTTACCTTGTACTTGATTTTGCCTCTTTTTTCTGTTTATTGGTTTGTTTTTTAGATTATGGCAGGGGCTGTGTCAACCTGTGCATAGGCGACTCTTGGGGCATAAGCACAGGAGGGCACATGCCCCCCACCTCAGATTTTGGAAGCCCTATATCCCTGCCATGCCCTCACTCCTGTGTTTCCCCACTATCGACAGTTAGACAGTCACACAGGTTCATAGGTGACCGGTATCGCCTAGAACAGAGTTGGGGGATATCTAGTTTGCAAGCCAAATGGGTCTGCAGCTGTTTTGTGTGTGTGTCTGTCCAGTTCCTAGGTCTGGCCTCCAGATCTGATCCCTACCCCTGAACACAGTAGGAAAGTGCTCAGGAGGTAGGCAGCAGAGATTAAAGTGCACAAACAAGCATAGGGACTGGATCCAGAGACTCAGATCAATGTATATCTGAGGTGTCGGCATAACCTGTGGGGCAGCACTCACTGCAACCCAAAACCTTATTTATTTACATTATTTTTACCCCGCCTCTCCTGCTCATGCAGCTCGAGGTGGCTTAGAAACATAATATAATTTAAAATATCACTAAATATAATAAAAATAACACGTATATAAAATCCATAAAACAAATAAAAAGGGGGATAGCATAAAATATAAAAAAATCCTACCTCCCTGACCCACACCCCACCCACCCATCACCCATCTCCCTCAAAGCCTGGCTGAACAGCCAGGTCTTGCACTGACATCGAAACGAGGCGAGGTCCGGAAGGGAGTTCCACAGCTTAGGCACAGCTACCAAGAATGTCCTTTCCGTCATAGCCCCTCGGACCACCCAGGGGACATCAAGAAGGGTGCTCCCGGCAGACAGCAGGGGTTGATCCAGGAAACGAAGAGTGAGGTGATCCCACAGATAGGCAGGACTTAGAGGGCTTTATAGGTAAGTACCAACACCTTTAATCAGACCCGGAAGGCTATAGGCAACCAGTGCAGAGCACAGAGCACTGGTGTAATGTGCTCATGGCGACCCGTCCCTGTAAGGAGATGGGCCACCACATTATGCACTAGCTGCAGTCTCCAGACTGTTACCAAGGGTAGCCCCACATGGAGCGTGTTGTAATAGTCCAGTCTTGAGGTGATGAAGGCATAGTGATGGTGGACAGGTCGGAGTCCGTGACATACGGCTGAAGCCTCCACACCAGATGTAACTGGGATCAAGGCCTGTG
Organism: Sphenodon punctatus; assembly: GCA_003113815.1. Classification (NCBI taxonomy): domain Eukaryota; kingdom Metazoa; phylum Chordata; class Lepidosauria; order Sphenodontia; family Sphenodontidae; genus Sphenodon; species Sphenodon punctatus. The sequence continues at coordinate 7,845,715 of QEPC01005117.1, forward strand.
AGGCATGGCTCCGCTATTTTGGCTCTTACCCTAAAGGCAATAAAGGCGAGAGTTCCAGAGAGTGATTGTGTGTGTCTCGTTTTGTTGGTGCATGGTATCCAGAACCCTCCACCCCAAACATCATAGCAGTGTGTGGGACCACTGGCTGAAGCTCAACACTACATCAGGAGTAATATTCACCTGGTTTGCGCTGGTTTGAGCAAACCCCTTGTTGAAATTCAGGTGGCTCAACACTGCTTGGCTGCCACCGCTGTGAGGGAGCTGCCCAGAGGCCGGACCTGGAATGGGGGAAGAGCTGTGTTGCTGCCAGGTCCACTCCTGGAACAGCCCCCAAGCCAGCTTTCCCCCTCTCGCTTGGTAGCAGCAGATTCCCTCTTCCTAGCCTGGGAGCGCTGCTGGTGGGAGGGATCCCAGCTAGGCAGCAGCAGCTGCTGTTGCTGCCACCCCCATACCAGAGCCAGCAGATGGGGTCTGAGTGGTGAGGGGGAAGCCAATGTTGGTGGGAATAAGTATGGTATGTTCTCAACTTGTTCTGTTTGAATGGGGAGCAGGGAGGTGGGAAGGAAGGATCCCCTTTCCACCCACTCAGACAGAACCAGTTGCTCAGGGCTGGTGTATCGCCCTTTGCTGGATCTGCAGAGCAGATCCGTGATCTGGACGTTCCTCCCAACCATGCATTCTGTCCCAACCAGCCAACCACGCATTCTGTTTCGGTATGCCTTCTCTCCATCTTTTCCACACCTTACAGGCTCTTGCCCATGCCTTGAAAATTTCTCCTTATTGCTGCCTCAGATAATGCTTCTATTTTGGCACTGAAATAACTCAGACTCTACACATGAATATGATGTAGGAAAAGAAACAGACACACTGTTCCCTACCCCTGGCCTAGAACAATGGGGTTCTGATTCTGATTGGAGTCTTTGGGTCACAATACTAACAAACAAACAAATAAAAAACTTCCCACGTGGGAGCCAGGAACATTACTCGTTTATGGAGCTTTGGTTTCAATTGGAGAGGCTGCTTGGTTTGTAAAGGATTTCAGGCTGTGCATCCAATTGATCTCGAAGTGTACCAGAGGCCAGGGCTATTCATGCAATTGCCATGTGGCTCTGTGCTGCCTTCTGGGTTCCTATAGTTCTCTCCTGTCTCTGACCAGTGTGGCTCTCTGGTCACAGTGTGCAGGCAGAACATTCCTCTGAAGTTAAAATCTATGGGAGTTTGACTTTAATGGCAGAGGACTGTGCCCTGAAGTAGTGGAGGAACTCTCAGAAGTTCTCACAATCATACCGGGTGGGGTCTCCATAATTATTAGATCTGCAAGCTGTTATCTCCTGTGTGGATTCTCTGGATGATACAGATTGCTCACATCAAAGACGACTCTTTGTAGATGCAGAAGGCATAATGCCCGAGTAAGAAAAGCAGGATCAGATTCATTTAGTAGTAGTTGCCCATGCTTCTGTTCAGACATTGTAGAAGTATTTCTATAGTCTCCACTGCTAAAAAAGTGTTATTTTTATGAGGCTGATGTAATCAAAAGCTATGCTGTATATCATTGTCTATAATACATAAAGCTTTTTCTTTGCACAATTAAGCTAGACATTCCCAAACTCTGGGGTAATGCTATGCATGGTTGGGATCAAGATCATGATGGATGAATGTTAATAAACGTGATGCCGGTTTGGTGGTGGCTTGACCTGGTACGGGGAGAAAAAGCGCCATGGACATGGTTTGGACTGGGTCGGGCCGCTGAACAAATATGGTGGCAGCTGGGCTGCGGGTGAGGATGGGGAGATGCATAAAGGTGCAGCCGGCGATCCCGATCCCTGTGCTGCACCCAGTGCCCTGCCCACCGCTATGACAGACATGGGCCACTGGGTAAAGGTGGGCCAAAACAAACATGATAGCCTACTCTGGCCGGCTTTGCCCCAATCATGCGGAGCCTAGCCCGGGCTGTGACTTGGAGGCTTTCCGGGCTGCCGACATGGCCTGGGGCAATCCTGGACCAACATGTGGTGGGCCCTCAGCAGATGTGCCGGTGGCTTGCGGGCCAAAGCGTGGAAATGTAGACTACAGCGGTCCACTGTCATGACTGTTAATACCTGATATTTGGTATACCTATCATGTCCTTTATGCTGGCTGGGGTTGCAGAATTATATTTTAGGGTGCTTGTACACAAGACGGGAGGAGGAGGAACTTCCGTGAGCCAAAATCACAGCAGGGGGGATCACGTGAAGCTCCACTTGTGTGCACATGGGTGTTTTAACATCATTAGCCCATTTCTGCTGTGATTTCACTCATGGGTGACAGAGCTGGATTTTGAACCCTGTCATCTGTGATTGAAATCATGGCAGAAATGTGCTAATGACATCTGAAATCCCGCACTTACACAAGCAGAGCGTCACATGATTTCCGGCGGTGGTGATTTGGACTCACGGAAGTTCCCCACCACCCCTTCCTCTTTTGTTTGCAAGCGGCCTTAGTCTTAAAATGAAGCCAGACAAGCAAATATTTCTTGGAAAGACTTAAGTCAGCCCTTGTAATTTTAGAGAGAGTGTGTAAAAGATATCTCTTCTCTACTTTGCCTCTACGACCTTGCAATTTTACACAGACACTCACTTCAGTGACTTTCTTGTTGGGTTTAGGTTAGGGAGTCCATGGGGAAAATGCAATTAATGTAGGTCCCCTGATTTAGGGTCTCTGCCTGCACAAATCTACTAGCAGAAAGGGGCCCAAAATTGTGACTTGAGAAAATGCCAAACTGCTGCTTCTGCCTTTTTCTGTTATTGTCCCAAGCTCAGTTTAAAATAGGAGTTTGAATGATTAGTACATCTGGTAACTAAACTCCTCCTCAAAGATGTGCAAAAGGATCAAATTGGTGGCCGTTGGAACTAAGCATGTGGCTTAAGGACTGACCAGATATGTATCAGAATTTTAAAACAAAAGTTTAAACATCTATAATTAAGGGGGATATCACAAGTCATGTTTGGAGTGGTAAATTACCATATCCGCTCCAAAAACTGACTGAAACTGACACTGATGCGAAGACACATTTCCAGCAAATGGTGCCAGCATGTTTATCTCTCCAATCCACTCTCCATCCTCTAATAATAAATGCACCACTCAGCTCAGTGATGGCAGTGTGGACAAGAACAGCAAACTGTAAACAAAACAGAATTTGTACAAAAACTTAATTTATTCACAAGTGATTGAAGCAATGGCATTCAAATGTGCAGCACAGAATGAGCTATCCTACTCATCCTTACTTCTCACTCCCAACCCAAAGCTTAGCTCTTTTCTAATTTGTAGGTGTCATATTCATTTGGTTTTGAGTGCAGTTCTCAATGGGAAAGTTAGTTAGCAGGAAATGACACTTCCTTATTTGAGACAAACTATTCAGACGATCTAGTCGCCCGACTCGAAGTCCCCCGGGTTGCCTGGGTGGCGACGATGGGGAGGACGTTCTCGGTGGCCACTCCGAGACTGTGGAACTCCCTCCTAATGGAGGCCCGCCTGGCCCTGGCCCTGGCACTCCCCTCTTTCAGAAGACGTGTAAGACCTGGCTGTTCCGCTGGGCCTTTGGAGAGGGAGACAGGTAGAGTGGGTGGGTTGGGGAGGGGGAATTCTGCCCTTCTAGTTCTTTTTATCATTTAAATGTTTTTAATGATATTTTATGTCTGTTTTCTATTGTTATGTTTATTTATGCATTTTGTAAGCTGCCCCGAGCTGCTCTGTGAGCAGGAGGAGGCAGGGTAGAAAAATAGTTAAATAAATAAATAAAAATATTTTATTGGACCAACTTCTGCTGGTGAGAGTGTGCAAGCGTTTGGGCCACACAGGGCCATTCTGCAGGCCCGAAAGCTTGCATACCCTCACCAACAAAGTTGGTCCAGGCTATCATCTGAACTCCTTTGTCTCCATCTCTTACATTTGGTACCAATACAGTAGCTACACCCTTTCTAAACCTTCCTATTCAGTATATCTACTCCCTGTGTGTATTCCAAGTTTTAATTACTTTTCTTCCTGGCAATTTAAAAAAAAAACAATTGGCTGCTTTTCACTTCTGTTAGCATAGTCGAGCCAAGTGTGGTAGTAAGCTGGTTTGTAGCACTAGCATTTATTCATTCTGTCAATGGCTGCTGCTGGTTTCCTAATAGCTAGGGCTTTATATACTGCATGGCAGTTGCAATGCAGCACAATGCTAGGAAAACCATTTTGCAATATGTTTGCTTTCCTGTGAAGGGAAAGCAAACATATTGCGTAATGGTTTTCCTAGCCATGGAAGGAAGGAAAACTTATTGCAAAATGGTTTTCCTAGCATTGAGATGGAGAAAGACAGGGGACTGCCACTGTCCCCAGTGCTTCTCCATCATACATTGTGACACCTTGCATAGCCATGGTTGAAGCATCTAAAACAGGGGTGGGGAACCTTGGGTCCAAGGGCCAAATGCAACCTACAGTTAATTTTTATTTGGCTTCTTTTCAGATGCTAGATCTGGCTCTTAGATCTATTTCCTACCTCCTAGCACTGAAAGACAGAGCTCAGGATAAGGGAGAAGGACACAAAGGGTGATTTCAGACGAGATGGGGCGGCATTCGCCCCATCCCAGAATCACCCAAATGATTCCCCGCCGTGATCACTCCGGCACGTCCAGCAGATGTGCTGGCTGATCCCGGCAGGGAATTGGGGAGGGGGCGGGGCTGCGCAGTGCAACGTGCGGCCGCATGGCCATGCCCCCCCACGCTCCCCCCGCCGTCTGCCCTCTGGGGAGATGGGCAGGCGCCGCGGCCAATGCGGCCGCAGCACCCACCCTATTTGACCACGGCCCGGAAATCCCGCCGGGGATTCCAGGCCATGGTTACCGGCCAGACGTTACTTTTTGTTGGTTCCCGCTGAGGATCTCTTTGACCACGCTTGCGGCAATTGTCCGGCGGGGAGCCCCGGAAGCGTGGTTGAAACTGACCCCATGTGGGAATCGACCGTGGTGAACATCTGGCGGCTGCCTAACAGACGTTCAGGGTGCTTTGGCCCCATGTGGGTATTGACCGTGGTTCACTGTGATCTCGTCATGTCTGAAAATACCCAAGGTTGACAACATGCACACAAGGGCAGGCGACAGATCCATTGCACAGATCCATGATCTGGACCCTCCTTTTCCTGAGTGCACCCCTTTATCCACCCCTGCCTCTAATGTGTGTGTGGCCCTGTCACCCCCCCCC
>QEPC01005117.1:7875611-7898250 GCA_003113815.1 Sphenodon punctatus
CCACACCAAGGCTTAAATACTTCCTGTGGCCAATCAGGAAGCTGGGAGGCAGGGCTAAAGCAACTGGCTACAGCTGGGAGGGGGCATGACACACAGGGAGCGAGCACACAAGGGAGACAGAAGGGGGAAAACCCAACACCCTCACAAGCCCACCAGGTGGCGCAGGGTGCTGGAGAGCCTGTTCAGCACCCCAAGGACCATGGGTTCAAGACCCAGCCCTGATGGGGGCCTAGCAGGGGCTTAGAGATGGGGTGTTTAAGGGGGTGGGGGCCTAATGGGGACTGAGAGAGTACTCACCCTCTGGAGGGGTTCCAGCCATTGTGGCATCCTCTGGGTCAGGTAAGTTTTAAAAAAAGAAAAACAAAAAAGCTGGGCATGCTCAGAACAGCTGAATGACCCCTTCTGAGCATGCTCAGTTCTTTCCAAGTTGGCATTGGCAGTATTAGCATGCTGTAGGTGTAAAACAGGGGGCCATAATGGAGAGGGCATTCTCGGTGGCCGCACTGCGATGGTGGAACTCCTGGAGTCACGAGTCCCTCCGGAGAGTGACTACTCAGCCCCCATTAGGCCCCCAACCTCCTTCCCTGACCCATCCCTCCCTTGCAGACTCCCACTGGCCCCCTTCTTGGCCCCCATCCTTGGAATTTCCGAGTATTTGCCAAGGGTCCCTGGCCCAGCCTGAGTGCTTCGGACAAGTCCTTGGACACTCGGAGAATACTTGCAAATATATATTTTTTAATATTCGGTACAGCCCTAGCCAGCACCATAGAGTTACAGGCGGAAATCTTAGAGCACTGGAGGAGTGACCGCTTCCCGCCCGTCTCTCCACTCTCACGCTCACTGGCGCTGCAAGTGGCAGCTGGCCACAAATTCATGAGATACATGCAGGAAGCTGCCTGTTTATTAGGTTGGACACGCTAAATATGTAGCAGGGGCTGAGTGGAAGCTGCACAGATTGAACCCAGACTGCAGAAGGCTATTGTCTCGTTAAGACCCATAGCCTGAGCAATGGAGGTCAGGTATATATGAGAAAAATGTCTCTGATTGTCAGACTTGCATATTTAGTCCAGGATTTGAAAGTCAAGATGGAATCTTTCTGGCTTGTATATCTCTAGCTGAAATAAAGATAATCTGGGTTAAATTTTCTCTATTTAATTATGTAACTCATTGTTTGCAAATCTGTCCTTTTTTACAGATGAGTTACCTTATTGCTGTCTGAGGTTTAAGATTTAAGGGTATTTTTATGCAAAGGTCTGAGGATTAGGCTGCCTACCTGCAGTGTGCTAGGTAATTTCAGAGCAGAATCTAGTACTGTAGACAGGTGGCTCTTTGGATGCTTAACCCAGACTACCTCGCTCTCTTAGAACTGCTCCAAATTTTCAGGGCCAGGCCTGTAGCTAGGAAATTGGCAGAAAGGGGCGGGAGCTAGACATCATGGAGCGGGGAGAACTGGCACAAGAGGGCGGCAGCCAGACATCGTGACGGAGGGTAGGGGAAGAAATGTGCTTTTCTTCAAAAGTTCATGTACTTGGTTAAAAATGTATCCTCAGTTGGAAGCCTTTTAAAAAAAATTGTCTTAAATAAGAAATATAGATATATATTATATAATATGCAATTGTTTAATATACCAAATATTTTACCATTCAAGGAATTCTACAGTTGGAGAGAATGGGGTTTCCATAGCTATGGGTTTGTGCAGGGCTAAGAAGTAAAAAATTACTTTAGTTATTAAAATAAAGAGATATGGCTCTGATTACACATAGGTCAACTGCTCATTACAACTGTGCTCCAGAGTCTGCACTGGCTGCCAATAGTTTTCCGGGCACAATTCAAGGAGCTAGTTTTGACCTATAAAGCCCTAAATGGCTTGGGCCTCAAGTATCTGAAAGACTACCTCTTCCGTCATGTCACTACTTCTGAGATCATGTGGCAGTGCCCTCTAGCAGGTGTCATCTCCCTGCCAAGTTTCTACAACCAGACTTTCAGAGAGGCACTCTCTGTGGCTGCTCCCCAGTTATGGAACTCCTTTCCCTTGGAGATTCAATCAAAGTCTAAGTTTCCTGTGGCTGCTCCACAGTTATGGAACTCCTTTGCCTTAGAGATTCAATCGAAGTCTAAGCTTCCTGAAGCGATGCAAGACCTTTCTGTTTGCCCAGGCAATTTGGCAGGCAGGGGTAGGATTGGGTGGGATTTGTGTGTGTGTGGGAAAGAGGTTAAGGGTCTGTGTGGGCTTAAGAGGATTTTAAAGATGTTTTTATATGTTGTAAGCTACCCTGAGCCTTAATGGGAAGGAAGGGTGCGGTACAAATATAAATAAATAAGTTTAAACATGACCACCTAAACTAGATATCCAGAAGCCATATTTTGTATGATTTGAATCATAACTTGATACAGAAATCCCTGTTTTAGGCACATCATTTTATATGACAATATTTAAAAATGGGTCTACTGTATTACATAACTATTTTAAAGGATTCAAATTACATTTCTCTCACACCAGTTTTAGTCCAGAGATAGTGATGACATTGGGCCTGACTGAGGCGGGCACAAGTAAAAGAAGAATCAAGTGCTTAGCATGAACTCTGATGTCCAAAGTTTGCATTTTGTTTTTGCATATAGCTAATTCCACTGGGCCATATTTTGAAAACCTTACTCAAGTTGAGTATTGCTTGCTTTTGTAAGCATTCCTCCAATCTCAGTTGTATTATTCATCTAAGGGTGAAAACAGACATGACGCTAACCACCCTTTAACCACCCTTGGTGGTCATTTATGCATGTTGCAGGGCTGCATAGGGCACCAATACAGCCCTGCAACATGCATAAATAATCACCAAGGGTGGTTAAAGGGTGGTTAGCGTCATGTCTGGGTGTCTTCAGACGTTACGAGATCACGGTGAACCACGGTGAATACCCACCTGTGGTCACCGTGTCTCGAACGTCTGTTTGGAGGCCGCCAGATGTTCGCCACGGTGAATCCCCACATGGGGTCAGTTTGAACCAAGCTTCCCGGGCTAGCCGGGGGAATGTCCTGGGAAGCGTGGTCAAACGGACCCCGGGCAGGGACCAACGAAAAGTAACGTCTGGCCGCGCGCCACGGCCCGGGATCCCCGGCGGGATCCCGGGCCGTGGCGCTTCCGGCCCGACGCGGCGGCCGCAATGGCCCTGCCGCCCGCCCGTCTCCTCGGAGGGCGGGCGGCGGGGTGCGTGGAGGGGGCGGGGCCGTGCGGCTGCACGTTGAGCCGCGCGGCCCCGCCCCCTCCCAGTTTCCCCGCCGGGATCCCCCCGGCACGTCTGATATGGCGTGACGGCGTGACCCCGGCGGGGAATGAAGCCGGTGATTTCGGTACGGGGCCAAAGGGCCCCGTAACGTCTGAAATCACCCACTGTTATCACCATAAGTAAGTACTAGCTAGTGAGTTTTAGAACATGGCCATTTATACCAGCCTGATTCCTGGGAATGAGTACATGCCCATTTATTTGAATGGAGCAACAACACTGTAAGCACTTTTAGTGGTGTGTGTGTCTGTGTGTGTCTTTTTTTATTCCTTTATTTTGGTATAAGAAAACTGCTGTGTTCTAAATCCGTATTATCCAAAGTTCTGTGCCCAACTGTGAGGTGAAAAAAAAGCTGCCATTGAGATAATCTCCTCAGTGTGTGTTATGCAAATTTCAAATTTAACTAATAGTTAATATTAAAAATGCTTTAATATTAAAAATGCTTACTTTGTCTTAAGGATCCAGGAAAAAACTCCCATTAACTTCCATGGCAGTTGAATCAAGCTCTATGTACCTTTAAAAAAAAACCAAAACCCCCCCACATTTCTGTAGACTTTAAAAAAAGAGAGAAATTCACTCCTCTTTGACAGGTTTTTTGGTTGTTTGCAAAAATGCATTTGAAATTGATATTATAAAGAAAAAATGGTGATCAGATGCAGGCTGACAACTTGTATGCAGTATGTCAAGTTTTATCCCAATATAAATTAGTGCTAATGTTATATGGAGTTCCAAACATGAGAGTCCATTCTGGAAAGGTCAAATGATTTATAGAAGTACTGGCATCTGGCACTATGATAATCTCAGTGTCAAGTATGTACTGTGTGCTCTATTTTCCTATGCTGAGCTAGGAAAAGGAGAGTGTAATGTACTTCCACATGTGCAGCAGATGGGACATCTAATACTAGAGAGATGCAGCTGAAAATTGTGCAAACAATCTTTTCTTGACTTAGACTGTTTTTACTCTGAAAAATGTTTACAGAGTTGTTTCCTTTTGTGTAATGTCTTTAAGATTTAGGAATATTTTTATACAAAGAGTTGAAACTTTGTCTTCCTTTTCTGCACATCTGCTCCAGAGTATTTCAGAATAAGTAGTTTGAGGGGCTGCAGAAGTTGACTCCTGTTCTCAAATGGAGCACGAACCAGAACAGCACCTTGAGGATTGCACCTTTATTTTGCACCATCCAAATGAATTGTAGTTACAAATATGAATATTTGTGCCTCTGGTTACCTGATTTACCTAAGTAGTTGGAGAGTTACAAGAAATGAGTTAGTGGCTCAAAAGTTCATCTATGGCAAAAGGGCATTCACAATTTTTTTTGGTGCAGATTTTGCCTTCTGAAAGTATTCATTGGCAGTTGTACAAGATGAAAGTTTACCCTTCCTTTAAACAATATGTCACGTGCCACTTAAGTGTATTTCATTTTTCTTTTCTCTGGGTTTATTTTCATTCTGTGTTAAGAAAAGATTTAAGGAAAACTGGTGCTTTATGAACAACCTTGAAATACATCCTTTCCCCTGCTTTGCTTTGTTCCTTAGCCAGAGATTCCACTGCAAGAATGAGTCAGGGCGTCAGCATTTGGCCTGAGAAGATCTGCATTAGCACATTACCTTTGTTAATAAATAATTCTTTTCTCCCTGGCTAAGGCATATTTTACACCTGAAATCATGACCCTCTGCTTTTATCACCTCCTCCTAATCCTCTCCAGAGCAACCAGTTGTGATGCCACAATCAGAAGATTATGGCTTCAAGTGAGGAATAAGCTCCACTGATAGAAGCAGATGAAGTCTTAAAGAGACAAAGGTCCTGTTTGCTTGGTGACATCTGTAGCAATAAACGAAAAGGGAGGAAACTTACAGCAAATATATATATTAGCATCAATTGTCTTAAAACACAATGTTTTAGAGAATTTTCCAGGAGTCATCAATGGGTCATCATGACAACTGAAAGCAAGTATTTGCTTGCTAACCTAGAAGCTCTACTGAGGTGAAGTTTTCGTTGGAGAGATCATGCTTAAATCCCTCTTTGGCATGAATCTCTAAGCACTTTCAGAGCTGCTTAACTTTTTCCAAATTCTTCTCTTACATAAACATGCATTCTCAAAGAGTTTTATCTGTCTCTGAGTGGACTGATGGGGGTGACTTGCAGATTCACCATGCCTTTCGTATTATCAGGTTTCAGCCAGTAGCTAGCTCTTTGTTTGTAGCTTAACTTTAGCATATTTTTGTTGTGCACAGTTCCTCACTTTGGTTTTAAAATCCACAACGGATTTACTAGTTATGTCAGTACTCCGCAACATAAAGATTATTTTTCTAACACAGAACAATAATCCTGCCTGTATGTGAACATTTTTACAGAAAGAGGATCTTACCAAAAGATAATATAGTAACTAAAGATTTGACCTACTATAACAATTCTTTTTGTATAGTACTAATTTCATTTTCTAATTGATCTTTCTTTGGTCAATTAAACTAGATACTATAAAATCACTTCCATTTGTTGTTTCACACAATTTTGTATTTCCTGCAATGTGAGAAGTTGCAGCAGTGGATATTTAATTTTAATTATACCCGTATATCTACATATAAACATACAGGCAAGGTGGAGTGGGTAAATTCTGGTATTTTCTCTTTTCCCAACCTAAATAGCATTCTTTAGGCATTGGGTGTATTATTATTAATAAAAAAAAGTTTGAAAGAGGAGCGAAATTCCATCATGTTCTGAAATGCTGGAGCCCAAGACTTTTAAATCCATGATACAGACCCCTTTTACTTCAACCCCTTTTACTTCAACTAAAGGTACAGCTTGTAGGTAACAACAGTAGGCTGTCATCTTTTATATAGACCAGCTATAGTATTTATTATTTATTTATTTAAGAATTTTTTTACCCTGCCCATTCTGCCATTGTATAAGAAAGGGACACACACACACTCTTCCAGTGATGGAAATGTGGTCCTTGGATTACAGACTCACTGCACTGCTAAGCACATACATTCAGAAAGGCAGCATGGTTAAGTGGATGAGACTTATATCTGCTATATTAAGAACCTGAAGTTACCTTATGTGCCCTTTCACTTCCCTGCCCTGTGAAATGAGGGGAATAATAATTGGTGCCCTATGTATAGGGCATTGGTGCCCTATGCAGCCCTGTAACATGCATGATGGGTGGGTGATGAGCAGGTAATGGGTGGGGAGGCGCTTGTCTAAAAACACACTTTGAGTCTTGACCCAGAGTTTGGGAACCTTGGTTGTAGAAAGCTTAAGAATGGCTGAAAGCATGTTAATTTCAGACATCATGTGTGGGCCTGAAGCATGTGAGAGAGGCCCTTTTCACACGGGCCGCGGCTGCAGGGGTGGGTGTGCGCACAGCAGTGCGGGCGGTGTACATGGGTGCATACTGATTTCCCCCCCACACAGAGCAATCGCCATTTTGGCCAATTGCTCCATGGGTGGAGGTGGGTGGCATGTGTGTTAACGCAGGAATGCGCACGTGTGCCTACCCACCCGCTGCGGGTGGCACCCACTAATGCCCACACAGCGGACCTGTGTGGGCATGAGTGAGTGTGTCTTGTGTAAAAGGGGCCATAGTTATGTAGGGAGCTCCATGGGGCAGCAGCATGCTCAGCGCAGATGGAATGTTCAATGACATTAGCAGCTAACCTCTCAAAACCTCCACTGAGCCAGTGCAAATGGTACTTCACAGAAGCTTGGAACTCTGCTAAATCTGACTATACTTTCATGAGAATATCAAAAGCGACTTCTTTGATATTTGGGTTATTAGGTTCCTGCTCCAAACCCAGGAGGTGCCCGACTTATTTAAAGAAATAGTTCTGGGGCAAGGATGGAGGCAACATTGACAAACTCATTTTTCGTAACCTCATTCTCAGAAGTGGCTGAGTGATGTTTCTGCTGGGACTTTAAAAAAAGAAAGTTCAGCCTGAGACAGGCAGCAGATATAGAAAAAATCAGCCAGAATTGTTAGTTTGAAGGTAAGGGCTTAAAACAGATAGGTTTTACGTAACTTTAAGTTATAAATACAAATGGCACTGCTAGCTCAAGTGTGGCTAAGCTAGCTTGCATATGTAACAGGGCAGCCCTTTCTGGGATAAGTCCACGCAGGATCAGCACCTCAGGAAGGCAGCCCACATGGTATTTCAGCATTCAGGGTTTTTATTTACAGGTGCTCTCCACCATATATATAGTTCCCTTCATCCAATACCTTGTATCCAAACCCCTTAATAGCACTCCTGCTGGGATATCTTCTGGCCAGGCACTAATCCTCCTGCAGCCAGACTTCCACCTTCAGGTAGAGGTCTTTTTATACTAAACCCACTGCCCAGGTATGCTCCCTCCTGCTGGCAATGTTGAGGAAGAGGAGGTTGCCAGAGGCGGTTGTGAAGGCCGGTAGTATGGCTGGGTTTAAAAAAGAACTGGACAAGTTCTTGGAGAATAGGCCTACTAACGGCTAGTAGCCAAGTAGATTACAAGATGGGAACTTCTTACTGTCAGGAGCAGGGAATGATCAGCAGGGAATGAATTGTTAATTTTGACTGCTGGTACATTTCCCATGGCTGCTGTCGGAGACAGGATGCTAGGCTTGATGGATCATTGGTCTGACTCTGGCATTTCTTATGTTCTTAAGAGCTTTCCTGGCTCTGACTTTCTCACAAGATCACCCTCTGATTTTCTTCTAAGGCTCCTTTTGAGGCCTTAGGCTGGCCTGGCCCTGGCCCAGGCCCAGGCGGCCTCCATTAGCCCTTTGGGCTCTCAGGCTGTCAAGACTTGATCCAGCTGTGGGGAGTGTAGACTCTCTTCTCCTTGCTAGTCTGTGCCTGCACTCTCTTCAGCCCCTGACCAGGCATAACTCCAAGCCTGGTGGGAGTGCATACAGCTACCAGTCAGCGCCATTTTAAAGGGCCAGGTGATTATTCAACCTGCCCTGTCACAATATAAATAGAGGCAGACTTGGAGCCTGGGCTATCTGACAGTGTTTTGTTACTGGTACATGCCAGTTTTATATAGTATAACTCTCTTACCTGACCTCTGAACTTTTTCAACTCTGGATATGCTTTTTATATTCCCTCCTACTGCTTGGAATAGAGCAGTACTGACAACTGACATCAGCGTTCATCAGAGCAAAATGGTTGTGAGTGTTCCTCAGCTACTGGACACACGGTTAATAATGATCAGCACTGCATCCCCCCATATCCAGACAAACAGCTTGACCCTCCCCATGAGATGCATCTATAGTTTACTGCATTTATAGTAGCTGTAAACCTTTATTCTGCATGTTTGGTTGCCTAGTGCCTTGTTTCTAGTGAGATTCTGTATACTATTTGTGTGATAGTGCTGAATAAAGAGAATTGTCAAACGAGCACTGCAACTGTCTGTTCTGCATTACAGGGTTTTAGAGCGAGTCCTCGTCACGCTAGAAGACGGGTAGCACCACGCCTTGAAGAAACGCAACCGCTAGTGGAATCCCATCACTTAAGTGAGCAAGAAACGCCTGTAAAAAAAAGGAAAATTAAGAAAAGCAGCCGAGTCCAGCCAGAGTTTTATCACTCTGTTCAAGTCACACCAACTCGGAAACCTGTGAGTATTCCATTTTTGTAGTACAATGACCCACAAACCTGTCATGGTGAACAATGTCCGGTAATTGTATATCTGAGGACATGTGGACTTTACTCACCTTTTTAAAAGAAAAGAAAAAAATGCAATAACTAGTAGCTGCAGATTTTAATCTGTGGGCATGTATTTAATTTTGAGGCTCATCTTCTTTCCTTAAGCCAGCTAGAGATGTTTTTACTTCAGGGATTTTCAGTCAGGGGTTCAGGACTAAAATCATCCTGGCAGATTATTTTACGTGTGCTTTTAATCTATTGTGTTGAAAATCCACAGTATTAGATTTGTCCAAGAGCTTTGGTTCTGTAGTGAAACTGTTTTACTTTACTACTGTGAACATTCGAGCAAGGCCAATATGAGTCCTCGGTTTAAATTCCATCCTTCTCCATTCAATAGCACTTTCAGTGCCTTGTCCCTCTTGTCAGGCTGAAAGCATGAGCTACACTCGTATGACACAAAACCAAACATTGTTATTGACAGCACAAGCCTCCAGGTGGCTAGTGTCCTCTCCGGCACTTAGTCCCATTGAACTGTAGGAAATTTGCACCTGTTCTAAGTGTCCGTCCAGGAGATCACGCTGTAAGCAGAGTAGTCAGTCTCTATTTTTGATCTCTTTTGATTTCCCCCTTATTTTACCCCTCTTCTTTTCCTCCTCTCTCAACTTATGGCGCACCTTTATTTCTCTCCCTCGTTATTGATTTCCTTTCATAGCCTTTGATTTCTCCTCTCCTCCCCTCTCTCTACTTTAATCTTTCCCTTTCAGGTCAGCCCCAAGCTTGCTCTCTACTCTGTTCACTTTTCCCCTGTTCTACTGTCTTGGGCTCCTCCCTGGAGCACTGTTCTCTTCCCTTTTGTTCACTGTACCCTCTACTTCACCTTCCAGGCTCTGTAATCTTCTAGGGTGTTTTTAGACAAGAGCCTCCCCACCCATTTCACCAATCACCCACCCATCATGCATGTTGCAGGGCTGCATAGGGCGCCAATGCGGCCCTGCAACATGCACGATGGCTGGGTGATGGGTGGGGAGGCGCTTGTCTAAAAACTCCCCTAGTCCTTCCCTTCTTTGCTTTCTGCCTTTCTTTCCTTCCTCTTTTTCCCCTTTCATGGTTCCCTGCCTCTGCTTTTCTTTTCCCCATATTCCGTTACCATCCTAGAAAGAGATCTCCTTTTTCATCCTGTCATCCTCAAGGTCTGCTGGTGCACAAGGAGCACTGACTGTGATGCTCCTACATTGCTAAGGTGATTGATTGGCTACCTCCAGTTGCCAGCATGCGGAACAGAGCCCCTGAGGTGCTGAATGAGTGGATTAGCAGACAGCACTCTCACATTACAAGCAGGGGTCAGCTGGGTCAGCCCAGCACTACAAAGTCTATACCTTGGGGATCTCAGGACCAGGCAGAGAGAAAAAAACCCATTAAACAAGCCCCAACTGGATGGTCATCATTACCAATCATCTAATATTTAGAGGGTGTATGTTGCATCTGTAAAACCAACTGTCAAAAGCCAAATTTACAAAAATAACGCAGAGTGCAGTTACTATGGCTGTTTTTACACGGACGGCCCCACCCACCGCTGGGTATTCTGGCGGGGGGGAGGGGGCATCCGTGTAAATGGACTGGCGGTGGGTGGGTGGATGGGTGTGCACCCGTGTAACCACCATAGGTGGTGGGTGTTTGTGTGTGTGCACTCCCAGTGCACACCCATCTCCGCCCACAGGGCCATCCAGAAAACTGGAGGAGGTCCTGTGGGTGGAGGTGGGTGTCCGTCCGTGTAAGGTCCTTTCCACACAGACACTCTAGCACTGATAAAATAGGTGTGCGCCCATAGAGCGCACCTGCAGCCCTGCAACATGTCTAATAAAATGTAGCACCCATTTTATCAGTGTTAGAGTGTCTGTGTGAAAAGGGCCTTACACAGACGCACACCCACCTCCACCCACTGCACGAGCACACCCATCCCCCCCGCCCCCATCTGTGTAAAGATGGCCAAAGTTGATCCCAAGTATAAGAGAGACAAACTAATTTAGATGATTCCTTTTACTGAAACCCTTTCTGTTGGTGGTTATGTATGTACAAGCTTTCAGGCTTCTCAGGCAAGAAAGAGCTCTGTGGAATTCAAAGTCTTGCACACCCTCACCAGCAGAAATTGTTTCAGTGGAAGGTATCCTCTTGTCTACTTTGTCTTTTGTGTCTGAGAAAAGCCTGAAAGCCACAATAGTTATTAGAAGGCTGGTGGTAATAATTTGCTAGTAAATATTAAAGCAGCTTAATATGCACAGTTTTGTCAACAGATGACTGAAGAGGCCAGAAAACAGGAAAAGTCTGCAGATATTTTTAGCGTGTTAACACCAACAAGGGGGAAAAATTGTGAAGAGTGGTAGAAGTGGGTATAAGTCGGAGAAAGGGTTGAAAATAAAACAGCAGCATCAAAATTTATTATTACTTAGCTGAAGCCATCGTAACAGATAAAATATCTCACACAACACATTTGTAATCAATGTTATCACATATAATATAAATAAACAAGCTACCACCACCTCACGGTCAAAATATACTCAAAATAGGAGCTATAACAGCCCCTACTAACCCCTTATATCACCCCAAGTGAGCCAAGTAGGCCAGTTTTAATTTTAAAACCATATTAAGGAACTTAGCAACCCTGGTTGAAACATCTTTGACCTGGTCTCTTAATAGAAACACCTCCACCTTAGCAGGAAATTGACTTCCTCTTGCCCCCAAACAGGGCTCAATATACATTTGCCTCCAGATTGTATAAGATGGGCAATCCACTAATATATGGGTCAGAGACCCCAAGATCTCTCTACTATCCTTATTCTTACAATATTCACAGTACCGTTCATTATGGGGGGTCCCATTCATCCTTCCTGTCGTAATGGCAGAGGGAAAAACGTTGAATGGTGCTAGTGTTAAAGCCACCCTGTCATGCTCCATCTTAGTATTAAGTAAATAATCAGCCCCTTCTGCAGGTACCAATAGCTCTTTATAAAAATATGACACCCCTTGGCTGGAAATGTGCTCTGTCATATATTGGGATTCCAGGTCCAAAATTCTGCGTTTAATCTCCGCCCAAGCCCTAACAAAGGGAAAAGTCAGGATATATGATTCCGAAAAGCCCAAAGAATGGAGAATGGAGACCACCTCCTCTTGACTGATTTGCCAGCCAAAGCCGCCAAAGAATCCAAAGGGGTTAAATGAAGATGAAGCCAAAATTTCAAAATGGCTAACTTAGCTAGCATCGAAATTCACTTAACCCCAGCCTCGGCCCTTAATAGTACTACTGGGGTGCCCCTTGGGGCATGTAGCAAAGCCCGCAGCGCTCTATTCTGTTCAAATTCAAGAGCCTCCAAAAAAATCCACCCCCCAAACTGCACCCCATAGAGTACCTAAGTTACCATCTTAGCTTGGTACAATTTGGGGGCTGGCACAAAAAGCTTGCCCCCTTTAGCCCAGTAGAACCCAATAATGCCCTGACCTGTAGCCCTAGCCACAACCCTGGTAGAACTATAGTGCTGTCTCCATGAAGGGGTATCCGAAACAATGATACCCAAATATTTAAAACGGCGGACTTCTTCAATGGCATGCCCCTCCATAAACCAATTGTGTTGGATCCTGGCTCTGCTGACAACCAGAACCTTTGTTTTCGTGTAGTTGATTCAGAACAATTGGTTTTTACAATATAAGCAGAAGTTAGCCATCAGTCTCATCAAGCCCATTTGGGTATGAGATATAAGCGCTGTATCGTCCACGTAAAGTAGAGCCGAGATTGACTGATTGCCAACCTGGACTGGATGGTGCACAGGATTATCCAGTGCCTCCTTCAGATCACTCAAATACAGATTAAATAAGGTAGGCACTAATATACAGTCTTGTCTTACACCTCTATGAACGTCAATACTTTGCGTGAGGTTTCCCCTCCTGTTTAACCTAACTTGGAGGGTATTTTTTGCATGCAATGCCTGGATGAGAAGAAGCAGTCTCAAATCTATCTGATACCTCAATAGTTTCGACCAAAGTGTCTCTCTGTCTATTATGTCAAAGGCAGTTTTCAAATCAATGAAACAGATATATAAGCGTGATTTAGATCTGCTACCAACATATTTGGATATTAATTGCTCTAGTACAAAAATGTGGTCTGTCGTAGCAGAACCTTGCCTGAAGCCCGCTTGCTATCTACCGATGAGGTTCTTAGCACTAATCCACTCTTGTAAACGCAATAATAAATATTTAGCATAAAGTTTCCCCACCACACTCAAAAGGCTAATTAGGTGGTAGTTAGCCGGGTCTTTAGGATCCCCTTTTTTGAAAATCAGTACGATTATGCTCTGCTGCCAGCTCTTGGGAATTTTCCCATTGCTGTTTATAGTAGAGAACAATATAGCCAAGACCTTGTTAGATTTCAAAATTTCAGCAGGCATGAAATCCACTCCAGGCGCCTTCCCAGCTTTAAGCTGGGAGATCAGCAGCCCTACTTCCTCAGGGGATACAGGGTCCCACTGTGGCAAGGTGTCCAATGAGAACATTGGAAGTTCCTTGATACAGGGGTATGCCCCTGAAAAGATAAGTTTATAATGGGTTTCCCATCTGTCCTCAGGAATGTACACCTCCCCCCTGGGAATCACCGGTGGCCCAAGCCGTTTTAATTAATTACCAGAATTTCGAGGAATTAGCCTCACTGGCGGCTAGGTTCAATTTTTCCCAATAGTCCAGTTGAAATTGTTTTTTTCTTAAGTTTTAACATAACTTTATATTCCTTCTTAGCCATAAGATATCTCTCGACTGCTACCTCAGTGGTGCCCCTTCCCTTTAGTACACGCGCTAACTGATTTAGTTTGCGTTTGGCGCTTCTACATGTACTATCAAACCAACCAGGGGTTCTAAATGTCTCTTTATGCTTATTTGAATGTTTCACTAGCATGGGGTGCAATAAACTGACCAGATCCTCATATGCCTGCAATATATCCTCCTCTGAATGAGCAACAAATTGTTCCAGTGCCTGGGGAGTCAGGAGGGTTGATACAACTTCCTGGGACTGCTGGGACCATTTAATTCTCAAGTCCAACACTGTGGTACAAGGTACCATCTCCTGACTACACTGACTCTCCTCCCTGTGTTCCATTAAGTTGTGAATCCAAGTAACAAGGGGAAAGTGTTCCGAGTCAGGAGCTGACAAAACCTCAAAATCCTCCACCCATGGAACTAATGATTCAGAGACTGCCATGTGGTCAATAATACTGCTGCCGCAGTACAAAACAAAAGTAAATTCCCCATCCTGATCCCCTGGCATAACTCAATTAAAAAGGAGTAATTCAGATGACCCCAAAAACTTCTGGAATAAAGTCCCTGCCCTGTTGGATATCTTATCTTTGGAAGCCCTGGATTGAGAAAAAAACTTCTGGCACTGAGTCATCCAGATCCACCACTCCCGCCCCCCTCAATCCTAGAGTGCTGTCCCGTCTGGGCATTAAAATCTCCTGCCACCAAAATCCCCACCAAGGAATGAGAATCCGTTAGCTCAAGCAGTGTGCTCCCTAAAGCATCCCAAACTCCATCATCGTAGTTTGGAGAACTCATAGGGAGGATGTATACATTAACTAAAAAGAGTAAACAGAAGGCCGGTAAACTTAGCCTCCATACTGCAAAAAAGGGTGGGAGGGATTTAAATAAAAATACCAAAGCCTGTAACTGGGGCTCAATAAGCAATGCTAAGCCCCCACTGGGACGACCCTTAGTTGTTGGATTTACAGAGACTGCAGGAGAAAAAAACACTTTGTAACCCTGCACTGAAAAGTTTACCGTCTGCCAAGTTTCTTGAAGAAGAATACAGTTAAAATGCTGCAAAAACTCTCTAAAATCAGGGTCTGTGGCTTTATTTCTCCAACCAGTAATATTCCAGGAGGCGACTGACAAAAGAAAATAAAGCAGGAACAATTAGACTGAATAGCAATAAAATGTGGGTTATTTTTTTTCTTATAGCACACATTTTAAGTTAGGAGGTTTACATCAAGGGTTGTGATTAAGGGTAATTTCAGACATGCTGGCCTCCCTTCCTAACACGGCACAAGGTCAGTTCTTCGTCCCCCTCCGGAATCAGGCCGGCCGGTCAACAGATGTGCCAGCCTGATTGCACTCAGGGATCAGGGAGGGGGCGGGACTGTGTGGCGCAACGTGTGGCCGCATGGCCCAGCCCCCCCATGCTCCCCCGACCGCACGCCCTCCTGGAGACGGGTGGGTGCAGCGGCCAATCTGGCTGCTGCGCCCAATCCCGGCTCATGGCCGGGACCATGCTCTGGCCTCAGCGGTGGTAACAGACATTACCGGCCGCCGATTCCGGTCCATGGTCCAGGTAACCACAGTTCCGGAGGTGAGGCTGGTCTCCCCTCCGGAACGGTGGTTAATTGGATTCCCACCGGGTGTTCACTGTGGTGAACATCTGGCGGGAACCCCTTCAAATGTTACGGGATCTCCCCCACCACAGGTGGTTCACTGTGGTAAAAGGGAGGCCCGTAACATCTGAAATTACCCTAATAAGTTATAAGTGGAGACAAGTAAAAGAACCTTCAGATTCAGCATATACTGAATGGTCAAAAGTAGCATCAAAATGATCCTAAAGCCATGGCAGTGCTGAAGGGAATTTTTCCTGGTAATGAGGTGTTTAGAAATATGTGTATTCCGAATGCAGTCACATCAGAATCACATAGGAAGAGAATACCTTAACACCGTAGAGATTTCCGCCTTGTACATTTACACGTTTTGTAATCAGTGCTAAAACTGCATTGGCCTATTTTGATGCCATACTAGTATAATACATACAAAGGGAAGAGTGTACAGCCGTTACTGAGGGCACTAGCCTGCCACTTAGGCCCTTTTCAAATGAACCAGCAGTACGGGGAGGATGGGTGGAGGCCACGGCGGTTGGGCAGTGCATTGGTGGCCCGTCACATGGATGCCCACCCACCTCCAACCATCTCCATGCACGGAGGTACCTCTGTTGTCTCCAGTGCCTCTGTGTGTGGGCGATGGGTGGATGTGGGTGGCGCGTGGGAGTGCACACACACCCCTAACCACCCGCCGTGCTGGTTGCAGAGACGGCCCCCTCCCACCCACCTACACACGTGGGCAGGGGTTTGTGTGTGTGTGTGTCCATGTAAAAAGGGTCTTAGGAGACTCAGGCTTAATTCTATTCTGAGACACAGTTTTTAAATGAGACACCCCCACACATGGACACTCACTGTCCACGTGAGAGAGGGGTGCGCACTCCTGTGACCCACGTACAGCCTACCCAGTTCACATACGGGGCACTTGGGGGAAAAGCCAGAGTGCCGTGGGCAGTGCATGGAGGGGGCGGTTGTGCGGGGGGCTGCTCGTTTGAAGTGTATTATACACACCCGCCCCATGTGCCGACCACGGCCTCCTACCTCCACCCTCTCTCGTTTAAAAACACCCACAGGTTCCTGTCTGACCATGGGCAAAACACTTAAGTTACTGTCGCATGTTACATTTTTACAAGTAGCAGGGGAACAACCAGAAATTTGGTAATGGGCAGAGTCCAGGGGCAGTGAGAGAAGCTCCTCTCCTTCCCAGATTTGGCATCATTAAGCCTCCTTAGTCTTGCATAGGCTAGTAGGTGCTGATGTTGGTGCAAAGGAGTAATGTGCTGCTTTGCACCAGCACTAGATGCTCTCAGGCACTTCTCCTGGCCCCAGAAGCCAGCCAGGCCTAGCTGTTGGAAGTAATGCAGATGGAGGTGCTTCATGGCCATTTGAACAGGCTTCCAGACAGCACCCTTCCCATTGGGTTTGATCTTGCCAGGTTGGATCTACAGGGAGGCTGACCAGGCTCCCCCTGACCCACTCAAGAGCAGTGCTGCCAGCTTCTCCCTCAGAGGAAATAGATATGGAGAGGCCCAAACCCCTTTCTCCAGCCCTATATCACACCCCTAGCAAGTAATGACACACATCATACCGTGAATGAGTGGTGAGTAGCTACTCTTGTTAGATCAGCCTTACCATAGGGTGACCTGCTCTTTTCTCCATTTCAAGAGGCTCCACAGTGGATTCTATTTTCACCAGGGCAGTGTCTGGGCCCCCCACTCTATCCCAGCGGGGCCCCAGACATGGCCTCCTATCAGGCCCCATGGAGGATACCCCAGAGGGGACGGGGCCACCAAGGGCCCTGCATTTTCCTTCACCCTGACTCCTGCAAGTTCTAAGGCTGGGCTGGCTCTGCATATCAGGATGCTATCTCAGGGTATATCATGTCTGACCAGAGGCAGTGTAGAGCACACCCCACTGAAACTCCTCCCTCACTTGTTTTCCCCACATTTTTTGTGGTCAAAGGAGAATTTAAAATTCATCACAGGCTACCGATTGCATTCACAAGCTATGCGGTTCTGTGTTAGCAAACTGAATAGCTTGTGGCTCCAGTTTGAACTGGAGCTAGTAAACAAGGATTGACCTAAACTGCCTAATCTCCATTAATACTTCCATGCAAACAAAAAGTGTAATTATGATGATAGCTTTTTGAAAAAGCAATATGTGAAAAGGGCTTAGACATTTTGTGCAAAATAGGGAATAATAGTCTTTACTACTTACGTCAGAGAGATGTTATGAAGATAACTATAGTAAAAATAGTAAGGTGCTCTGATACTACTGTAATGATGGGGACTATATCAAGACCTAAGATAAATAGATACTTGTGTTCTTGGCTGCCCATTTTTACCTCTAGGACTCTTAAAGTATTCATGTTTTTTAGCTCCTATAGAAAATTAGTATTGTGAGTTAGTTTTCTCCAAATACATTAATTCACATTTTTTGTTTTGCTGTTTTCTGTTGTTTTGCTACTTTCTGCTATTTTAATTTCTGCAGGTTTCCTTAGCTTTCCTCATTATTATTTGTAATTCTTCTTAATTTACCCCTTTTAATGGAAACTTGTGTGCATAATTCTGTCCACTAGAATAATCCCACTAAGGCCAAACTACCATACTTAAAAGTAAGCATTGGCATAAATTGTTTCCAACTTTGGAATTTTAGTATTATCATAACTCTGCTATTTACTCCCTCCTTAAGAACTTTAATTAAGACCTTGAATAAGATTAGACCTAACACTGATGGCTTCATACCCAGTCATACACCTGGCTTCCAGCACAATAAATGATCACTTAACATTACTTTTTATTCACCACAATGCATAATCAGGTTGTGATGCAAAAATCAGTCTTGCAAAACCCATCCTCTAAGTATGATCTTGTGCAGCTATTCCCCAGAGGTGATTATACATACTACCTTGTGCAGGCTTTAACTACCTTCTATTAGTGTGATCCTTAAACTGCTTAGAACCAGCATTAGCCCTTCACACTGACATGAGTCCCACTGAAGTTTATAGGACTTGCAGCAGTGCTAAAAAAAATGAGGACAGCATGTAACTACTTCACTGAAGTGGACCTTAAGCAAGCTTCTTGACAGACTGTGAATTGGAGAATTGGAGCCTTATTCTCAGATGACGGTAAAGTGACATAGCTCCACTTTGAAGTCCATGGGATTATGTCATTGTACATATTTTCAGAAGAATAGTTTAAAGAATTGAAGCTGTATCCAAGTACTTAAGTTAGTCTCCTAATAAACTGAGCTGAGGAACGCTTACAATTGACTTTCACTCTTGGTGCATAGGGAATTTACACCCTTACAATGATAGCTTTTATAGAGTTTGTCAAGTCAGTGCTGTTGCACGTACCCACGTGGGACCAAGTGATGATTTGATGTGGTTATTCAGAAAAGTGCACAAGTATATTGGATTAATTCAAAACAATGAATACTTAATGGGACAAGGCCCTTTGTGCTAAGCACTGTACAAGTACATAACAAAGGGAGAAAACAAATGAGACAGTGATTAGTTGGCTCCCTGGGAGGTCCTGGGGCAGACCACTGCAGCCGCCGCTCCTCAGGTCAGCATGAAGAGCGGTTTGCACAAGCAGCACCCCCCCCCCGGTAATCTGGGCATGGGGGCTGCTGTCACAGGTCCTTCCATGGCACAGATTGGCCCTGGAGCCATTTGTACGGGACAGGATGGTTGGACCCCTGCTGCACAGCAGTATCAGGCCCTGGGGAAGAGCTGCCAAAAAACAGCTGATGGGTGGGCTTGAAGGTGTGCCCTCAGCCAACCCGGGTGTGTGTGCCAAACAGCTGATTGGGGGTGCTCCATTGGGTTCCCCTCTTCAGCTGTTTGGTGGCTGGGGTGAAGGTGTTTTTTTCAGTCCCAATTCTCCGATCTTGCCTCACAGCAGGGCTGGATGGGGCCTAGATAGATAGGAGGGGAGACTTACAGCAGGGCTGGTGAGGCCTGGATAGATGGGAGGGAGACTGTTAGCCCAGTTTAGCCCGGGTGGCTAACTGCCGCCAGCCCCCATGTCCTGTACGTCCACTTCAAGGCCGTAGCGGGGAAACATCTGGCGGCGACCTAGCAGATGAGCAGGTGACCCCTGGGCTAGCATGGGCTAATACACATTAACGTGGGCTACCGTTTCATTTGTTTTTACCCAGTGATCACTGCTCCCAAACGTACAGTTCTAAGTATAAGACACGAGACAACCTATCAGGGCTGAAAGACAGAGATGGGGAGTACAACGAAACCAAGCAACAGAACTGGTCAGCATGATTAGCAAGAGGCCATGCCCGCTGCCTAACTATTGACAAATCTTTTTGTAGATAATGCAGCAGAGTGACTTTGCAGATATTTTCAGAGATGCTCCCATGCAGGAGAAAAGTATGAAGGTGCTGGTTTGAAAATTTAACTAGTGAGTAATAGAGTAATTTAACTAGTGAGTAATAGAGTAATAGAGTAATTTAACTAGTGAGTAATAGAGTAATTTAACTAGTGAGTAACTCTACCAGTTATATCACTGGTAGAGTGGTATAACCCAAACCTGAGATTTACTAATTTTTTTATAATTAACCGCGTGGATTGGCTTCTCTGTTGATATTCATCTAAGAGACTCTGGTACTGTGTTGGTAGGATAAGATTTCATGGCTACTAACTGTGCTGTAAGGCTAGATAGGTGTGCTGTTCTGCCATGCTTAAGTTCCTTTACACCGTCAGATCCTTACTAAAATGACAAGGCTGGCTACTCTGTACTCTCTAAAACAGAGATGTCTCTTGTCTTCTACAGTCAATAAGCTGACTGATGCAAACAGATCAAGCAGTCACCAGACTTCTATTTATAATAATTGAAATAAACATAAAATAAAATCATATGTTGACATTTCTCATAACAAGGTAATTGTGAGAGGAATGAGGCAGAATTATATACATGGGCGTTGGAAGGAGGGGCACTTCTGCCCACTCTGGGACTTTGCTTGGGCCCATCTCATGGCACTCCATAGTGGGGGAGGCACAGGGACTCTCCAACCTTTCTGATGTGACCATGGCTCCCTTTGGAGCTTTGAGTGTTTTTAGACAAGCACCTCCCCACCTATTACCCACCCATCAGCCACCCATCATGCATGTTGCAGAGCTGCATAGGGCACTAACGCAGCCCTGCAGCATGCATGATGGGTGGGTACTTGGTGGGGTGGCACTTGTCTAAAAACACCCTTTGTGAATAATACACAGTGGTGCTGCCTCTCAGCCCCATGACAATTCTGGTAACACCCCTGATTCTATAGAGAGGTTATTGGAGAGATGACCACAAAGGTGTTGTTTCTGCCAGTGCTGAAACATGTGTGTAACTTCGGGCCTTTTCACACATGTGCGGTGGGGAGGGAGGGCGGCGCCTGTGTGAACGCCGCAGCAAGTGTTGGGTGGGATGGGGGAGGCAGGGCTGCGCTCAGCAGTGTGGAGAGCGGGACTGTACAGACCATGTCCACACCTTGCCCTCACTCTCTCCGCACCCCCTCCCCAGCCACCAGCATGTCTGCTTGGCAGCGGGCCCAGATCCTGCCCGGGGCAAGAGCAGATGGACAGCAGCTCTGCCTCAGTCCAGTTTTATGTACTTAATGTTCTGGAGCACCTCATGCAGGGCTGGGGCAGAGCAGGGACACAGCCTGCTCTGCCTCTGCTCTGCCTGCACATCTGGCAGCCCACCTTTAGATGAATGGGCCTCCCAGGGGTGAGGAAGAGCAGAAGTAGAGCTGCTGTCCATCTAAAAGCACTCTATGGATGAGCGTCTTCCCAGGGTCTGGCTAGGGCTCTAGGGAGCTGTCTGGGGAATTAGCAAACCCCCGGGCCACACAATACTCCACCAGCATGTACCGCTCCACAAGCATGTATTATTATTATAAAATTCTTATCCCGCGCCCTCCTGCCAAAGGCAGCTCGGGGCAGCGTACAATATAAAAGCATAAAATATACATATAACTTAAAACAAACAATAAAACCATGAATTTCCCTCCCTAACCCTATCCCATCCCTCCCCCTACCCGTCTCTCTCACCAAACGCCTGGCGGAACAGCCAAGTCTTACACTGATGCCTGAAGGAGGGAAGGCCCCGGGCCAAGCGAACCTCTGCTGGGAGGGAGTTCCACAACCGAGGCGCGGTGACCAAGAACGCCCTCTTCAGCATGGCCCCCTGCCGAACACGGGGGACCTCTAAAAGGGTGCCCCTGGCCGACCACAATGGCTGTTCCAGAACCCGGGGAGTGAGGTGGTCCTGAAGGTAGGTGGGGCCCAGGCCATATAGGGCTTTAAAGGTTAACACCAACACCTTAAATCAGGCTCAGTAGGCAACTGGCAACCAGTGCAGAGAACGGAGCACCAGTGTTATGTGCTCTTGGCGACCTGTTCCCATCAGGAGATGGGCCGTCACATTCTGCATCAGCTGCAGCCTCTGGACTGTCACCTTGGGTAGCCCCACGTAGAGTGCATTACAATAATCAAGCCTTGAGGTGATGAAGGCATGGATGATGGTGGCAAGGTCATAGTCTGAGACATAAAGCCCGTCGCACCAGATGTAATTTGGCAAATGCACTCCTCGCCACAGCTGCCACCTGGACATCCAGGCGGAACTGCGAATCAAGGAGCACCCCCAGACTATGAACTTGAGGAACCAAGACGGGGCACACCCCATCAATAATGGGGGCCTTCACTCCCTCAGCCCTCCCCACCAGCATCACCTCCGTCTTGTCGGGATTCAACTTCAGGCGGCTCGCCCTCATCCAGTCCCCCATAGCTGCCAGACATTGGGTAAGCAACGAGACTGCGGGGCCTGAGTCCACTGAAAACAAGAGGTAGAGCTGAGTGTTGTCAGCATATTGATACCAACACACTCCAAACCCTCTCACGACCTTGCCCAAAGACTACATATACACGTTGAACAGGAGGGGGGACAGAATAAAACCCTGCGGGACTCCACATCTGAGATCCCGGGGAGCAGATGTACAGTCTCCGAAGACCACATGGTGAGTCCTACCAGCCAGGAATGAGTGGAATCATTCAAGAACAATCCCGCCCACCCCGGCATGATCCTGCAGCTGAGTCACCAACAGCTCATGGTCAACGGTCTCTGACGTTGCAGAGGCAAATGATAAGATGGGAGATTTCTTCATAGACTGGTCGGCCTGCTTTGAGTATCTGAAACAGAACATAAACGTGTTGGAACCTGAGGATGTCATATGTATAACTGAGCTGTAAAGGATAGGTGGTGGTGGGGGATAGGGAGGGGGAAAGGGAGGGGGGTGGGGGGGATAAAATGGGAGGAGTCCGCAATAAGTGGAAGTACAAGCGGGGGGGGGGG
>QEPC01005117.1:7923027-7935374 GCA_003113815.1 Sphenodon punctatus
GGAAGGCAGCCTTCGCCACTACCTCCACCTGTCACTCCAGGTGGAGATCTGCGTCCAGAATCACCCCCAAACTCCGAACCTGCTGAGCTATAGGAGGGCGAACCCCCCCAACCAAGGGGGCCAACACCTCCCTCGCTCTCCTCACCAACATCACCTCCGTCTTATCAGAGCTTCAGTCTGTTCTGCCACATCCATTCCGCCACGGCCTCCAAACACTGGGATAGCAGCGAGACGGCAGTTTAAAAAATGGCTGCAAGATTTCTGCTCAAACTGTCCTTTCTAAAACTAATAAATTGAGAAGCAGAGTTTAGAGAAACTCAAACCAAAGTGAATGGTATGTTTTAGAAAGCTAACAGCACATGAGAATATGAGTTGTTAGCATTCCCTGTAGACTATTGTAGGAGAAAATCATCAACGCTGTCCTTTGGCTTTCAGTAGATGTACTACATGCTGGATAGACATCCACAGTCAGAAAAGAAGGGCGATAGCTGAATAGTACAGCAAGTATTTTACTTACGACATACTGAAGTCTAACCCTAAAAGCCAATGGGAGTTTTGCCACTGGCCCTTTTCAAACGGGCCGCAGTAGGTGGGGGCTCCCACGGGTGCACACCCATCTCCACCCATGGAGCAACCAGCACTGGAGCCTGTTGCTCCATGCGTGGGTGATGGGTGGAGGTGGGTGGTGGCATGCACAGCCCCCCACCTACCGTGGGCGCCATTCCTACAAACGCCCCCAAACCCAGCGCAGGCAGCATTCGCACGGGTGCCCCACCAACACTTACACATGCAGGGGAGGGGGGTGCCCATGTGAAAAAGCCCATTGACTTTGATGGATGGCGAAATACACCCTTTGTTCATTGCAGAGTGTTATTTTAAATAGTGATAACTATTCATCTGGGACTCCCCATTACATTTCCTGAGGGGTTCTGCTTGTGTCAGGAATTAAAATGAAATTTACCAAGAGCAACTATGTTGTGTTGCTTTAAAGATGAGAAATGAAAATGATCGAATGTTATTGTTTTTTTAAAAGAGAAGTCCAGTTGAATCAATCTGAAAGCATTTTACGATGTGTGTGCATTACGCATTTGCAAAGTCATTCCCTCTACCCTCTGACCTTCATGGTTAATATATGAAAGAATGTTCTGTGTATTTACCATGGCAATAGCATAATTATCACATACAACAGGAAACAAGTTCACCACACTTTAGAATACTTACTCACGATAGCTTTCTTCCCTTTGTTTGATGACAGATTCCAAGTATTTGCAATGTCATGAGGTTCTTTTTTATGGGGTATAATTAAAACTGAAACAGTAAATCTACAGAGAACCTGACTACACTGTGTGCACATCTGTGCAGTAATATAATCTTTATTTCTATGGTGTGCGTAGAGCTGTGTATTTGTACATTTACTTCTTAGTTTCTGCCCACATTACAAAAATTCAGAAATTATATTAGTCAGGAATATGGTGGCAAGGTTGCACATTTCAACTTCTATTCTCATCCTCAACGCAGTTGTTCTGGCAAAACCTCATCAGCTTTGCTCTGTGTAGCCAGGAGAAGTTAAATTGTAAGACTGGAGGAACAGGAACCATGCACGCATACAAGAGGTTCTCTTTTGAGCATCTATTATAGCTGAGTGGACCCCTGAATGCTACTGTAATGTAAATATTTTTAAACTATAATTATGAGACTGATTCACAACAGCATTTCTCCAGTTTGACACAGGTGAATCTCCATTGAAAACTATGATATTACTGGCATAACGCCGGAGTATTGCGACTTGGGTGTGTTATGTTTTTGAAACACAAGGAAAGTAAGGCTAAGGAGCAGGGAAGAAACTGCTGCTTTGTGCTTTTAAAATATACTGCATCAGCCCTTTAGGGAGAAGCAGGTGTTTTGTGTCATTCCAAAAGGCAAAGACAAACAGCTACAGGTAGAGACTGCCCAAACTCCAGGAACCTAAGCTCTCGGGCAGGGACCGTGTCTATCTTGTTTTTTGTAAAGCGCCAGGTACATTGCTGGCGCTATATAAATGCTTATTATAATAATAATAATAACCTCCCGTTTCTCCTTTTACATTCCCATAATCTGAACCTACAGAATCTGACTTGTTCCTTTATTTTTTCATTGGCAGACTACCACACAAATTACATGGCTCCTTGCATTCTGTTTAGAAAACATGTACTCCCATTACCCCTCATCTGACAGAACACAGACTGCCCACTGGAGCTCTTGCACGTTGTGTAGGGAAGCCAGTGGCTAGTGATGTGCAATTTGTTTCCTTTTATTACCTCTAAAATGAACGGCCTCTGGGCCATTTTGCACATGTGCACCCATTTCCAAAATGGCAACAGACCAGCTGCCCTTTCCCAAAATGGTAGTGAGACTGCTGGTGCCATTTTGGAAAAGGGCCATGCATGCGCATAACGTCCACGGCAGCTACTGTTCACACGTGCAGTGATTTATTCGATTTTTAAAATTATTTTCTATTATTTAAAAATGAAAATAAAAACTAATAGGGATTTTATGAAACCCCATAAACAGATGGGGTTTTAACCCATAAAACGAAAACAACAAGAGGTAAATGCTGCACACCCTTGCTAGTGGCACAGAGACAGTGGGAAAGCATGCTGCTACCTTCATCTGCTCTTCCCTGGATCTATTTAATTTTATTTGAACACAGGTTTTTCCCACCTATACAGTGTAAGAGCAGATCACATATTCAAGGGCCCTACTATACTCGTAGTGCAGCCAGGGACTGACAGATTTGAAAGCACTGCAGAAATTTCTTCCGAGTGACAGCTACTAATTCATTCTATTTAAGTTTATTGGTGGGCATCAGCTCTGAGGGCAGATTGGCTTAATGTAGCTTTTAGTATCAATCAATACAGATGAAGAGCTGGTCACAAAAATATCACTGGAGTTTCATCACTTAGGTAGTGCTTCTTCTAATAGCTTAAAAGCTCCAACTAAGGAGACGCATGCTTGGTTTTTCAGTAGCAAAGTAAAATTGAACTACTTCCATCTTCTCTCCTTTTGCTGCAATTACTTCTTCAATTTTCTGTAATTAATTTGTGAAGATTTCTACTAAAGCCATGCATACCTCTCAACATCTGAAGTGGTCGAACAGAGATAGGCTCCACCACCTTGGTCGATCAATTCCGCCCCCCTGAAAACAAGCTCCGCCCCTACTGTGCACATGCTCAATTTCACACACTCCTATACGCAAACTTACTCACCTCCCTCATTCATTCACACACTCCTCATTCACAAACGTACCACAACACAGGGAACACAGAAAGGAGGAGGGAGCTCAGTTCCCCACCACTGGGTCACCACCTGAGTTTCTTGTGGGGGCTCTAGGCTTGGCCATTGCTGGTGCTGTCGTCCCATGCAGGGTCAGACTGTTGCTGTTGCCCCCTGCCAGCCCCCACCCCAGCTAGTGGCAACAACAACCTAGACTGGTGAGAAAGGGCCCCAGCCTGAGCAATGGCCTGATGCCATGTGGAGGGAGGAAGCAGACGCCTGCACAGGAGCATGGGTCCAGCAGTGGCAACCTCAGCAGTGGCACCACCTCAAAACACGGAACATTGCCCCCCACGGGTGGGACGGTGAGATTTGCTCCCAAACATAGCGCAGTCCCACTGATCCCAGGGTAGCTGGGAGGTATGTCCATGGTGACTTGGCGGATGGACCCAATCCTTAGAATCATAGAGTTGTACGGTTACCTCAGAGCTCATTTAGTCCAGCCACCTGCTCAGTTCAGGAAATCGTCAGCTACGGCATCCCCAGTTTGTTTGAAAACCTCCCGCGAAGGAGAGCCCACCACCTCCCTACATACTTTGTTCCACTGTCAAACAGCTCTTACCTTCAGGAAGTTCTTCCTAATGTTTAACCGAAACCTGCTTTCTTGTAATTTATGTAATTACATTGCAGTCCTACTGCAGTCAATCAACACCTTCCTGTACTTGCCATGTTTCTAAAGCCTTTAGGATGAGATATTTTGCTTCACCACTTACAAACACAGCACAGAACTTGAACCCCAAAGACTGGAGGGGATAGGGTGGCTTNCTTGAACCCCAAAGACTGGAGGGGATAGGGTGGCTTAGGATTGTTCTCACAAACAAGGATAGTTACTGTAGGGTAACTACTTCCTTCCACTGCTCCCACAAGCAGGGGAAACCAGTATTTTTGGTAACTTTCAGGGAACTGCCAGCAGGGGGAGATGGAATCATGAGCTGCCAGCGAGGCAGAAATGTTGAGTGCAGCCACACAGGGCGCCCTGGGGAGGCTGCCACTCCTTGGGGAGCCTTAACCCAATCTGGACAGCCGGACTACAGTGATGCCCTGCATCGTGTGCCAGATGTGCCACATGGCAGGGTGAACAGCTGGCTAATACGCACTGCATCCTCAGGAAAAGTCATATGGGGTAAGGCTGACAAAGGGGCGCCTGCCCGTATGCCAGGGCCCCTTTTGCCCTGCTGCGCAGCAAACTCCGCAGCGCTGCTTTGAACAGCGGGCGCTGCCACATCACAGCCCAGGGCAAGAATTTGGTCAGGCCGGGGGAGCGAGGGGGGCAGGGTGCCCGCTCATGTGGCTGGCACTTTGGCTTGTCCCAGCCTTGGCAGGGTCTCTGGCAGTAGCCCGGCTGCCCCGCAAGGGGTCCACTGATCTGCCCAAATCCACGTGCTGGCTCCACAGCACGGTGGTTGCATTTGCCTGCCATGGAGCTGTGCGGGAATCACCATGCGGCACAGGGGAACATCTGGTGGCTGCCAGGCACACGATACACTTAATTGCATGGCAAGGGTGAACAAAGTGGGGTGCGGCTGCCCAAAATGTGGTAAATGCACTGTGTGGCTCTACCCAAAACCTTTACTTTTTTGGTATGAAGTTTTTTCTTCTATTCTTGTTTTCTTCAGAGGGTAAGATGAACCACCTCGGGGGAACTGGCCATTCTTTTAAGGGGGGTTTACCTTAGTTTAGAAAATCTTTGTTTAGGATTAAAAGGAGGTTAATACAATATCATATTTTATTGCATTTTTCTAAATGATTACAGGTACTAAATCATTTAATGCACTACTAAATTTTGTTTCTCATCTATTTTTTGTGCATCCCATTTGTCTTTTGCTCCAAATATTTTTCCTATTACCTGCCTGTATGAATGATCAAAATCATCCTTTTTAGTAAAATTCATTTCTTTTAAAACTTCTGTCCCTGTCTTGATTTCTTGTGTGAGAACAGTGTAAGGAAATGATAGTCAGATGAACCTAGGGTGGGAATTTTCCTCATAGAAATTCCCACAGGAAGATCTGACCCTTTATTGTTTTTCATATAGGCCGTTTCTACAGAGATGCCCACCCCCCGACTCGGTGTTCAGGCAGGTGTGCAGGAGGGCAGCCGTGTAAATGGCTGGCGGGGGGTGGGAGGGGGATTGATGTCCACTCAGTGTTCGTCTGTGTGAACACCGAGCGGGATGGGGGGGTGCGTATGCACTCCCACGCAACACCCACCTCCACCCATCACCCATACACACGGAGCCCTCCAGAAAACTGTGGAAAGCTCCGTGGGTGGAAGTGGGTGTGTGATCGTGTAAAGGGACACACACACACACACCTACACCCACTGTGCCAAAACACCCATCTCCCCACCTAACCCCGTCCGTGTAAAAAGGGCCATAGTCTGTTTTTGGCTCCAAAAAATAATTTGTGTGCTGAATGTGTATACACACACACACATTTCTTTAGGGATTTTAAAACACCTGTGAAGGGTTCAGTCTTTAATCCTGTGTTCAGTTTCAAGTTCAGTCCTTGCACACCTCAAATGCCCATTCCCTGTAATCGTAGTTTTGTATGGAGTATGAAGTCTACTACATAAAATTAATTCTGTATTTTATGGAAAATCCAACTTTAGGACAATGCTCATTTCTTTTTTTAAAAAGTCTTTAAGTAGATTCTCCTGCTTAAAAGTTATTGTGGAAAACTGACCCCCAAAAAACTGTCACTTTGTGAAATCATCTTCTGTTTTATTAACTTCAGTACCATTCATCTTTCAGATGTACCAAGCTACAAATCAAGAGGAAAAAAACTAGTCTTCCTCCCACTTCTTTATTACAAGATGCATTAATATTTCTAGCAGACTCTTTTTGGTAGTGCATGCCAGAGTGCATGCATGTATTATGTACACAATGTGTGCACACCATACACAACACATGTGTACCCGTGGGCACAGTGTGGGAGCATATCACCTGCACAAAGTTTGGATTGGCTCCCAGGTTTATTTCATAGGGAAATGACAAAGTAAAAAAAAAATCCATCAGGAACTTTCACAAAAGAGAATGGCATCTGCTGTCATCTAAAATATTTATATTCAGCTCAAAGCCACTGATTCCCCCTTATTAAAATACCTTATGACATTTAGTGGGGAAATTTTTGAAGTAAGCTACGAAAATTTTAGTCTAGCAGAAACCTGGCATTGATCTAACATATTGCAGGCTGATGGAAAGGATGCAGAAGCAGCTAGAGAATGGGACTGATTCCATGTTCAGGAACTTGATCTGAGCAGCTTTGAGCCTTATGTGAATCAGTGCCACTAGAGTACAGCATGCACTCCCTATAATAAATGTGAAGTCCATTCTCCTGGCAGCACAAATCCTGCAGGAGCCACATTGCTGCAGGCAGTATCTTCTATTCTGTATATCAACAGCTGTAAAAGCAGTCTGGATATAGTTGAGCTAAATATTGGATGGTACATCCACAGAGGCTGGCCACTTCCCCACTCCAGCCCCTCCAACCTTGCTCCTAAATCCCTGAACTTCTCCAATGGAGGAGGCATATTGGGTGTTTTTAGATGGACAGAGAGCGGGCCGGAGCAGGCGTGTAGGTGACCCAAACCAGACCTGCATGCACCCACGGATTTGCCTGCATTCTGACAGAGAGTCTGGCGGGCGAGTGAACCAAGCATGCAGGCAGCAAACACGCCTTCCCCCGGCCCCGGGAAATCCCCGTGTCAGGAACACACAAACAGGCAAGCCAACGCCACGGCATGCTCTGGTAACCATGATAATGGGATGCAGTGGCAGCAGCCGCTTGGGCCAGTTGGTCCTTCAGCATCTATGATCCGGAAGGAGCGTGTTTGGCTAGGGCTCATGGGCCCGTTTAAATCGGACAGGGTTCAGTGTTTGCCTATGGGCCAACTCCCTTGGTGAAATGTGCTCCAGGGTCTTCTGAGTGCTACCTGCAGGGTTTGCACATGGTTGTCACTCTCTCAGAGGCACAAGTAAAGCAGAGCTTCTGTCCATCTGTTTACACCCATAGTTATAAAAGCTAAGGCATCATTTCCCTCATAAAAATAAAAGGGGGGGGGAAGCAGAGAATAGGAGAAAGTATGAAATTTCTGCTTGTGATTACATTTCAATTTGCACCTTGTTTTCCCAAGACAACTCTCTGGGATAACCAGACTTCCTGATATTTTTACAGTTTTAAAAAAGCTTCTTTTTTTTTTTTTAGTAGAAGGCTTTGCAGGCCTCTGTTCATTAATTATGTGTCATAATGTAACACAGATTAACTTTAATTAATTTCCTTATTGTTAAAAGCTTAAGGATACATCCAACACAGCCTCTGTGAGCATACACAAATCTTAAAAGCAACAGAAAATTAAACAATATTGAGGAAAAAATATTTACACATAAATATAACCCATCCCCCTTAGACAAAAGTTAGAGAAACGATGGACTTAACACCATGCCCTGAAAGTCAACAGCCTCCATATCTGTCAGCACAGAAAAAGGAAGCAAGTTCTCTGAGTTCAGAGCCCTCTAACAAGAATGCTCAGCTAACAGCCCCTATTGTTCAAGCCTAAAAATTGTTACTACAAGCTCACCACCTGACGTCTACTGTTCTGATGGTGCAAGAGGAGAGAGAGTTTGAGGTGGTGAATTGAATTTCACGTGGAAGCCAATTGAAATCTTCAAGACTCTATAGCAAGGCAATATGCCACTCTAAGGATATCTGGCTCATTATAGCCAGTCCCTCTAAGTAAAACAATCATCCAGCTAAGATATGCAGAGAATTAAATCTCTCTCTTGATAGAGTGATTTATCATAAGCAAAAAAACAAACAGGAAAAAGGCAAGATGAGGATGATTTCTCTATTATGCCTGGCCTGAGAGGTTATGGGGGGGGAGGGGAGGACAATGATAACCTATAAATCCTTACACCTTTTCAAATTCATTTAAAAGTCTGCATCCCATTACTTATTATCATTATTATGCACTATTTATGTAGTGTCTGCAATGTGTCTGGTGCTGAACAGTCGTGATTAGAAACAGGTCCCTGCCCCAACGGACTTAAATATGTCAATAGCCAGTCTGATATTTATAGCTAAAAAATTAGCATAAAGTAGGTTGCAATTTATAGTTTGCAGGGGCGGGGGGAAAGCTAAAGTACAGAAGAAGAAAAGAATTTTGTTCTGTAATAACAATCTGTCAGCACTGTGCTTTGATAATTATATGCACAATTCCAGTTAAGGGTAATGAAGTAGTATCCACGCAAAGAAGCTACAATGAAATTGTGTTTATCCATCTCAGCACACTAAGCAGAATTAGTTTTTTATATATGAATAATAGATCATTGGTTAACAGGCACTAATATGCTGCTCCACATCAAACATTTTCATGCTTCTGTACTTTTTGAATGTGACATGACACATTCAGAAATGCTCCTTCCATACATTTTGAAGTGAATTGATATCCACTGATATCAATAGTAAAGCCCCCACTGAAATAATAATAAGGAACAAAAACAATGGGCAAAGGATAATGACATTCTTTCATTTCAACAATGAATTTTAGAGACTGCGAAATGATATAAAACAATAAGACCATTCGTTGAATGAAAGCACTTTGCACACAATCCTGCTAATGAAAAGAAGCAAGCTCTGAGTAGGTAACTCCCAGCTCTTATGAAGATAGGGTTCCAGCTGAAAATGTAAATCTGAAAACCTGAATTCTCTTGCATTACAGCTGTTACCATTTTTTTTATTTTTTTTTAATGGTTGAGAAAGGGCGTTTTTACACATGACAGTGCCATGCACCACCATGCTCTGATCCTGCTCGGGACGAGGGCTCTCACCTCGGGCAGGATCCAGCCCAGCTGCTGAACAGACGTGCTGGTGGCCCAGGCTGGG
Organism: Sphenodon punctatus; assembly: GCA_003113815.1. Lineage (NCBI taxonomy): Eukaryota > Metazoa > Chordata > Lepidosauria > Sphenodontia > Sphenodontidae > Sphenodon > Sphenodon punctatus. Next base: position 7,932,219 of record QEPC01005117.1, read on the forward strand.
GAGGAGGCAGGGAAAGGGCGGGGCGACGTGCAAACGTGGTCTGCACAGCCCCGCTCCCCTGCGTTGCTGAGTACGGCCTGCCCGGAAGAGCTCTGGTCCCGGACCAGAGTCAGGTAGAGCAGGTCATCACACGTGACGGCCTGCTCTACCCTCATTCGGGGATGGCTTCCCTGGACTACAGCTGCTATTAGCCCATGATGTGTCTTGGCAAGAAGGCAAAGGAACAGTGCGGGTTAAAAGCTGCCATGGCACAGAAACAGCCCTGATTCCGTCCAGAGTAACATCTGGTGGGCAGGATCAGACGTTACAGCACCATGGGTGACCACGCGGGTTAATGCTAAAAACACCCAAAACATGCTTATAAGCTCTTTAGGTCAAGCACTTTCTCTTACTCTTTTTGTACTGCACCTAGCACAGTGAGAATCTAATCACTGTTAAGCGTGTCTACATATTACTGCAGCGTAAATAATCACTAGTAAATCAAGGCTAAACCTGCATTGAAATATTACAAGCCACACGTTAACTCTGCATAGTTGCTAAGCATAGAACCAATGAAAACATCTTTCAATCGTGGGTTTCTATACAAGTTTCAATATTATGCCATAGCCAGGATGCAACGCTTGGATCGACGCTAATAGGCTACAAATGATTTCTCAGATGCAGTAAAAGTCTTCTGCCTTGCATCTAGTTACGCAGAATGTACAGATACATCCAAGGATATGAGATGGGGTCATTTCTGCTTGCCAAGAGGCTGTTTCTGGCAGTCCTTTTTCTAGTTTTACAAGAATCTTTCTTTTGACCATCAGTGAGGCCAGAGGAAATTTAGTGTTTAATTTATCTATCAGCATCTGCCTTCCAATTTTCCATACGAGTATTGAAAAGTCATTAGCCCAGGATAGTAGAACAGAGCTTTGAAGCATCAATGTCTTCAACTTTGATCTCAAACTACGTCTATTTGGCCATTGCAATGAATCATAAATCTAAACATGTATTAAATACACAATATAAATAAAAATATAAGAACATTTTAAAATACAATAAAACATATACCCAATAGACCATGATAATTCTCCCCAGGAAGCAAACATAAATTCTCCAGACAAACTTGGGAAATTAAAGCTATGATGTTTCTTGCATCTTTGACTTTATATTATTAACAGTTCCTAGATAAAGGGCCACTCTCCTGGTTATTTCTCGAGAGTGATCTCCCAGAAGCAAACTCACGTAAAAATCCCGAGGACTTCCTGGGAAAGAGGTAACTAAAGGGGTGATAACCTTCTCCCTCACCTCAGCATACAAAGGGCATTCCATCAGGATATGTCCCAATGATTCCACTAGCCCTAGATTACACTGGCAAAGCCGATCTGTGAGGGGAACACCTCTGTATCTCCCCTCAGTCAATGCAGAGGGGAAGGAATTTACTCTGGCCAAAAAAAAAAGCCTTTTTAACCGGTAAGAAAAATTACCGTCCAGATATGGCATTGGCATACGGGAACAGTTTGCAATCCCCGCATATATCCCCAAGGCCCTGCTCTCGCCAACTGCCGCTCTAACATCTTGCTGGTTTACATCTGACAACCTTTTTTCCAACATCTTTTTGGCCCCCTTGAATCCTAATGGTGCCAAGGCCTCAGGGCTAAACCCCAGATGGTTTATTTTGTCTGCCACGACTACTACCCAGCTGTTCAGGACCTTTGAAGTTAATGACAAAACTCCCGTAGACTTTAATGGTGGAGGATGTTCCTTCAGTCTATTTAGTGCCTATATTTAATTTATTTATTTATATACAGGAAGTGACATACTCAGATACTGATCTTTTCTATTCATCTCTGGCAGAGTTAAACAGCACTAACCATCTGATGGGTTGCCTTCAAAACGTACACTCCTAAATGGGGAAAACAGACAATGGGTGCAGCTACACGAGAAACCCTGGGAAGGATACCATGCCTTGGGTAGCCTTATCCCACTCTGGATAGTTGGGCCACACGATGCAGTGGCTCATGTGCATGGCAGCCAACAGATGTTCCCCCCACTCCGGGGTGGAGCGGGCTGAGCAGCTGCCTGCTAATGCTGCATCCTTGGAAAAATGCCAAGGTCATGTTGCATAGTAGCGGCCCAAAGAGTGACTGCCCATGTGCCAGGGCATCTTCTACCCTGCCACGTGGTAAGCTCTGCAGCAGGGCTTTGAGCAGTGGGTGCTGTCGCCCCTTGCGCACAACCACATCATGGCCACGGAAGAGATCTCGGGTCACGCTGAGGGAGGGAGACAGGGCAGGGTCGGGCCCCCACTCACTCATGTGGCTGGCACCTTGATCCAGCCCAGCCATGGTGGCGGTTCCAACAGTGGCAGGCCCTCCCGGCATCCCCACAACTGTTTGCCTGGCTTCCCACGCTTGTCCCGCAGCGTGACGGCTGTGCTTGCATGCCACAGGGCTGCAGCTGCACAGGTATTGGGTCCTTTGTAGCTTGTGTAGCTGCACCCAATATTTTTCACCTTGTGGCATTTCCACAAGGTATACATCAAACTGAACTTGAAAACCAGAGACTGAAGGTTTTAGAAAGACACACCTAAAGAAGTAGTTTACAGTGGAAATAAATAATTTTTGAAGTTGCTTTATGAACAGTGAAAATACTATTAGTGACCATATTAGCAGCAATAATACAGTTAGCGAACACAGTAGTTTTAGTACAAGATGTTTCTAGTATTTTCTACATCTTTTAATACTATTTAATGTGCTAATTTAGATAGTAAGTAAGTAAACTTTATTGGGAGTTTAGCTATCGCTGTACTCCAAACCACAATAATAAAAACAAACAACATAATACAATGGGCATAATAGAAACGTCCATTCTGATGATATACATAAAATCAAAACAAAATAACAAAAGCACGGGGGATCATAAGCCCCTCAAAGACAGGATGCAGAAAAGCTGAAGAAACTCCAGAAACACAATCCACTCATGATTAGGCAGAACCGCCCACCTTCAATCTTTCCGCTATTAGCTTCCTTCGCTTGCCTGCCAAGCAAGCAAAGGTTGCCAGCAGCAATATTTCCTCCTGTCTTTTTAGGGACATGAGGTGCAGATAACTAGCCTCCGAGTGAAGCAGGGATCCCAGCCATGTTAGCCTTAATCGGTGATAATAGGGACAACGTA
>QEPC01005117.1:7949418-7992861 GCA_003113815.1 Sphenodon punctatus
AGGACGAGGCGCAGGCAATTTTTTTTTAAAAAAAGGTCCCTTGCTGCCGGCTGCTCCTCCCCGCCACCCTAAGCCCGCTGGAGCTGCAGATTGGGGGGGAGGAGGGGAGAGCGGCCGGCAGCAAGGGTGGCAGGGAGAGCCGGCCAGAGGCATCTGGTCCTGCGGCGAGGGGGCTCCCCGCCGCCACGCGGAGTGGGGACGCTGTTCCCAGGGCGGTCCTGTCCTGGGTGTAGCAGCAGTGTCCTGACTCTGCATGACTGGGGCCCCCTTGCTGCGGGGCCATGATGCCTCCGGCCGGCCCTGGGCCCCCCACAGGGACGGGCCCGGGTGCAACTGAGCCCCCCCGCACCACGGTGGCTACGCCCCTGGCTGGGGGGTTGATTCCTGGGGAAACCAGGGCAGGTGGTGAATAATAATTCTTCTGTAGCAGGAGAATTATTGTTTGAATGGTGTGAGAGTAGGTAAGCCTACAGGTTTCCTGAAATGCTCATAGATGACTGTAGCATGCTTCCCTTTACCAATCCTGGAAAGGAGTGAAGAACATACAGAAGCCAAGCATCGTCATTCATGACCTCCACCCCGGATGCCATTTTTTATTCTAGCCCTGCACCAGCCCACTGTTTTGTCCTAGCGCCTTTCCCCCCTCTCCACTAGCCCCCTGTCCTGCCATGGTGTTTCTCCCCTCCTGCCAGTCCACTGTCACACCATGGTGCCTCTCCACCCTCACCAGCCTGTGGGCCTGCCATGGTGCCTCTTCCCCCCCGCCCCACCAGCCCCATCCACTTCCTGTTCATACCATTTGCGTCCAGTGCTGCTGTGTCTTGCTGATTTCCAGTGCTCCCCTGACCACTTGTGAACACAGTAAAGAAAAAAAAACCCACATCATTAGATAGCAATAAACTGAAGCCTTTATCATGCAGCTGTGTAAATGCAGCCCCCCTGCCCCCCCCATACATTAACTTACCATAGTTTCCTGGCTGTCATTCTGAGCCATGGCCACAGTGATGAAAAGACTGCGGAAGTCGCTCCAGAGAAGGCAATGGGCTCGGACGAGTGAGTGTTGGGCACATGCTCCAAACCAGGATGAGCTGGGACAACACGTCTGAATGTAGTGCACACCGGTCCCTCTAAGGGGACGGGTCGCCGTGAGCACATTACACCAGTGCTCCATTCTCTGCACTGGCTGCCTATAGCATACCGAGCCAAGTTCAAGGTGCTAGTATTGGTATACAAAACCCTATACGGTCTCGGCCCCTCTTATCTCGGGGACCGTCTCGCCTTCCGTGACTCAGGACGGAACTTCTGATCCACTGGGGGTGCCTATCTGGAGGTCCGCCATGTAAGACGGGGGGCCACCATGGAGAGGGCGTTCTCGATGGTCGGGCCACGGTTGTGGAACTCCCTTCCGAAGGAAGCCTGCCTGGCCCTGGGTCTGCTTGCCTTTTGGCGGGCATGCAAGACTTGGCTGTTCGCCCAGGTCTTGGGAGGGGAGGGNTGGGGTGGGGAATTTGGGGAATTGGAGGGTGGGGTTAGGGTTGGGGGGGTTAAATTGTTTAAAAGTGATGTTGGTTTTAATGTATTTTATTGTTTTATCGTGTTGTTAGCTGCCCCAAGATGCCATGGGCATGAGGGGGAGGCATAAAAATGTCATGAAATAAATAAATAAATAAATAAATGAGGATGTTACGTGCGTGCCAGTGAGAGCAAGAGTGGAGAGAGGGACAGGACACAGTCAGTCCTCAAAACGTTCTAGGCTTTCCCCCCAAGACTGTGGCGTTGGCAGACCTTCATGCGTGAAAGGCTGCATGGAACCTAATTGACAGGGATGCAAAGACGGGCACACAGACTGCTATCGCCCACACAGCGGGCTCTACATTGTCTGGGACCCCACCATGTGGGGGCTTTATGGTCAATGGGAGTGAACACCTAATAAATGGGTGGGTGGACACCAACCTGGCGTGGGCTAAAGTCTCATTTGTTAACACCCTTAGTTTGAGACATATGTGCAACAAAAGTATAAAAATAACATTACATATAAAATACTGGCAATGTTATTTGCAGGTGGACATTTTCAAAAGAATAGAAATTTACAAAGTACTAATCTAAATAACGCATTGCAGATAATCCAAATAACATGAGTTCTCCAGCTTTTGTTTTCTGTCTTAACTCCCCCTGTCCCTTTTTTACATTTAAAGGAGAGGTTTTCTGCTCTGGGACCTACTCTAAGTCATTAGACAAGATACACTGCTCAAAATTGCCTTGTTCCAGTGCTTCCCCAGGTGGCTTTCTTCTGGATGAGACCTTTTCACAGGCGCCCTCCACCAAACCTTGCCTAGGCATCTTCTCTGCCTCCTTTTCCAAGGAAACTAGAGCTTGATCCTTCCTTAAATCTCAGTTACAGGAAAGCCTCCAGCATGCTACCATTCCTTCCAAACCTCTGTGTTCCCGAGAACAGATTACTTCCTCTGTAGACTAGCAACCCTCCTCTCAGTCACATGATTTTGCAAGAAAAACTCTTGACTCAGATTTTGACTTCCACCCCCACCCATCCCCTCACAAACTATGGGCGTTTTCAGACAAGACACTCCCCACTCACTAAACATGTTACAGGGCACCCATAGGGCAACACTGCAGCCCTGCTGAACATGTATAGTGGGTGGGAGGTGGGTGAATAGTAGGTGGAGAATGTCTCGTCTGAAAATGCCCTATGGGTCACGATTGTGGTTGTGCAAGCTGCAGATGGGGTTGTGATCCCACTCGATAGTTTGCACATCTTTGCTGCCTGTGATCACAGGATTATAGTTCAAACTCAAAATGGACTCACCCAGGCACAACATTTGGAAACTACTGCCTTAAAATAGGTTGGCTATATATGCAAATTTTAGAGGACGCAGCCCTGCAACGTGTATTTCTCATAACAGTCCTGTAAAATGTGCATATCTGGCCACCCTACCCTAAAAGCTCAGTTAGTCGCAAGACAACCCCTATTGTGACTAACACCCAGTGTTCCGATGTGGGGTTAGCAGCACCACCCTGTGGTAGCATATGGGGGAATTTTGCCTTTGTGGTATTTTTAATGCTGGTAAAAGCTCTGTGTTTAAACAACAGGACAGGATGTGTGTGAAGCTAGATATATAGGGAATGCTATGGAAATCCAGTTGCTAGCCACTGTTGAACAATAGACCTCACAATGAAGTCTTCACTCTAGTGAGCAGAAGGAATGCATAATCAGAAGCACAGGGAAAAAAAGCTGCTATACTCGCTCTTGGGCTGTGACCTCATCAGCACACAAACAAAGCTAGGTCAGTCCTTGGCTCTCATTAGCTCTCATAAGCTAAATTAAGTAGGGATGTGCCTCAATTTTTTACTGGAAATTTAAGGTATTTCATTACCTGCCTAAAAATAGTGTTGTATTATAATTACTGGGCCTCATTTGTTTACAGCAAGGTACCACATAAATCATAAGTAACCATATGTCTTCATTTTAGTTTGACAGTCTTGGGTGTCCTATAACGTCCCAGTGTCCTGGTAGTCAGTGAATTCTGGTTTCTCAGTCCATCAGCCAAAACATTTGATTTGGGTATGTTTGCAAGTGCTACGCTGGAAACAAATAAGTCTAGAGAAATAACTATTGAATGTTTTGAGCAGTGTTTAAGAAGAAAAAGAGACAATATGAATGAGCACAGAAACACACCCCCCCACAAGCCTATGACTTCACTTAAAGAGAATATTGATGATACTTGTTACAAGTTTCACAATGAACTTACTGAAAATACTTAAGTTACTGAGGGGAAAATCCTGCATTTGGCAACACATGCACATGCAACAGCAACACACGTTGCTGTTGAATCAGAAGCTAGTAGTCGTGACACCTTTTTTAAAAAAAAACCCAGTAGTTTCATTTATTGTGGAAGCACACATGCCATCACAAACAAACAACACAACAAAACATAGCATAAAACAAAAAATGACATAACAGAAATATAAACCGGAGCTAACAGATTAAAATTTAGTTCTAACAATTTCATAAATAATTATTTTTGACAAGCTAAAGCTGTTTTCCTTATTGTGAATACTGAAAAACAAAAGTTTGCCACCGACTGAATTATTTCAGGGTCTGTATCCACAAAAGGAGCTATTATCACGTCCTTCTGACTACATGGACCAAAATTATTAATATAAAAAGTGAGATATTTATCTCTTATAGAGGCATATAAAACACAACCTAAATTCATATGGGGCAAAGATTCTATTACCTTACCAGAACAAAATTGGCAATATCTTAGGTTCTTACAGATACCAAGATACCGTCCTTCTACATTTGCTGATGGTAACAAGTTGAACCTTCCCAAGGTAAAACTAAAATGATACTTCCACTCAGCTAATGAAGCCAAGTACTTAGCACCCTGGGAGAGAGTGGGAAATAAGCAATACAATCTTTCGGATCCTAACTTCTTCAGATGCCAATTGCAGCTCCTGGTTGAATATTCACTGCTTGACCAGACTTACAGCATTGGCATAAGTCACAGTTAGCATATAACTATCAGAGAAGCCAAGCAAGCCTAATAATGCCACTACACCTTTCTCCCAGGGCTCAATTATAGAACTAGAAATCGCCAATTTAGACAGAGATTCGAAAGGGATTAACTTTCATCTCAACCAAAACTTCGCTATTGCCGATTTAGCAGAAGAAGAGAATTGCTGTGAACCAGTTTCAGTCCTGAGTAGTACTAGTGGGGTGGATCTAGGAGAGCCCAACATCTTTCAGAGAAAATAATTCTTTAAGTTATCCAAACTGGAAAGAAATTGGAATCCATACAGCAGTTGAGCCCGAACCTTTGCCCTAAAGATTTTGATCGCAGGAATGGGCAATCTGCCCCCCTCTGAATAAAAAAAAGCTATAATGGCCTTTGTGGTTTTCCTTGCTAAATCCTGTGCTTCTTTATAATGCGGGCGCCATGAGATTGAATTACAGATTACCACCCTTAAATATTTATAACAAACAACTTGTTCTTTTTGTTGATCACCTATGTTCCGAGTATACTTTGTATGAACGAGAGTGCTTAATAACAAAAATTTTAGTTTTGGAATAATTTACAGCAAGAAGTTTGGTGACACAATATTTATGAAACACTGACATCAGGCTCTTTAGCCCAATCCTAGTCTGCGGCTATAAAATAGTGTCATCTGCATAAAGCAGTATAGGTAAAGCCAACTGTCCCAATTTTGGAGGATGAAAAGCAGAGTTCTTAGCATAATCAATTACACTGTTGATAAACAAATTAAATAAAAGAGGTGCCAGGATACACCCCTAGCGACCACCCGCCCCGGCTGTAATGACTGATGCAGACAAATTACCCCAGGTATCCAGTCTAACCTGTAGAGTTGTACCACTGTGCAGTGCAACTATCAGAAACAATAGGTGGCAGTCGATATTTAATCCAGCAAGCTTCATCCATAGCCGCTCAGTGTGTATGGTATCAAAGGCTGCCTTCAAATCCACAAAGCAGATACAGAGCGAGGAACCTCTACGATGATGCACATGTAAATCACTAGTTGATTTACTGTAAATATGTGATCAATAGTCAATACTCGCAAAGAAAAACCCGCCTGCTCACAGCCTAGTATAGATTCTTGATGGACCTATTCCTGCAATCTTGCCAATAAGTACTTTGACTATAATTTCCCTTTAAAAAAGAAAAAAGAAAGTGTACATCTGTGGGACTGTTTTGATACCCAAATATGTCAATGCAAAACCCTGGTTTTGAATTCCAAGAACATGGTTTTCTGTGAAAGACTTACAGACTGAAAAGAAATACACTCGATAGAGGAATTAAAGCAACACTGAAAGATGAACAGCCAATTAAACAACATATAGGCCGTTTTCATACAAGACACTCTCCACCCACTACCCACCCACCATACATGTTGCAGGGCTACAGTGTTGCTCTATGGCTGCCCCGTAATGTCTATAGTGGGTGGGAGGTGGGTGGGTAGTGGGTGGAGAATGTCTTGTGTGAAAACACCCATATACTAGTTTAAAATTTCCAAAGGCTGTCCTGCTCCTGCACCTCTTCAGCTTACTGGCTGGAATGGGTATGAGACTGAAAACATAGTTGTTGGGTATTTTCAGATGTGACACCTCTGCCTGTGGCTACGCTTACCCCAGCATGGCCATGGGCAGGGGTATCACGTCTGCTTCTGCCCCGCCAGATGTTTACCATGGACGGGAGCAGAAGTAACCCCAGACCGTGGTAGGGCTAACACGGAAGGTGTGATGGCCTCCCAGCCAGTGCACATCCCATGTTAAGCCCTGCCACGGTATGGGGTAGGCGTCCCTAGACCGTAGTAGAGCGGGCCATCATGTCTGATGGCCCGCTCCACCTAACCCCGGCCGGAGCAGTTCTGGGTGGGTGCAATGGCCTCATAGGCTGCTGCACCTGCCCATCAGGGAGGAGGCGGGCCACACTGCGGCGTGCGGGGGTAGGGCTGTGCAGATCCATGTCCACATGCCCCCCCCTCCCCCTGCCCCAGTTGCCAGAACATTTGTTCGGCGACTGGGCAGACCCCTGCCCGGGGTGAGAGGACTCACCCCAGGATGGGTTTAAGTGTGGCGGCTCACTGAGCTGTCACATGTAAAAATACCCTTTGTTGGGCAGCCAGGCAGACTCCTGCCCATGGTGAGGGGGCTCACCCCAGGGTGGGTTTAAACATGGTAACTCTCAGACCCGTCATGTGTAAAAATACCTGTTGTGTCCTGACTTTAATGGCACTGATGGAGAATGACTCCTGTATGTGGGATGTCTATGTATTGCAGTGATTTGATCACTGTTTATAGTCTTTAAAGTACAATATGCTTTATTGAGATGGAAAGTAGTAGTTGTTATGATCTGGAACTCAACAGTGGGGATTTAAAGCAGAGAAAAATGAGGTATAGAAGACCCCGTGGAATTAACAACAAAACTCAATTTACTTTCAAAAATGGGATTAGGCGGTGAGATTTCCCCTCTAGAAAGTAATAGTAGTCATAGTAGTTACTTTTACGTATATCATAGCAGTTATTTTTACATATATGTCTATTTTGATGCAGGTATATTCAAAGCATTCATTCATTATATATTCATTAATCAAAATACTTTAATGCTCACAACACGTCTGAAAAAAACCAAGGACCTGTGTTCACTATGTTTTCCCCCAAAACGCAGTAAACACAGGGCCTTGATTATAACTGGGAAACAAGAACAAGGAGGTAGTGAGAGTAAGGGACAAATCCTGATCCCACCATCACTGAAAGGTTCAGTAGCAAGGACAACCTTTGAGGTCTACTATGTGTGTATGAGGGCAATAGGATAGGTAGAGCCCTATGCAAGGTGTTCACAGCTTGTTAGGAACTATGGAACTGGGCTCTTTCTTTATAATTGCAGAGGTGCATTTGGATCTGGAAACAAGCCAGGAGGAACTGGACTCATGACTACATAGACTTATTGACTACCTTGTATAATCCCCTTATGATAGTTGTTGGATATATTGCGGCAGTTACTTCAGGTGCAGCCAACCATGGTGGAGCAAATGCATCTCCGTTCCATCACCAGGCCGTCCGCACCTGGAATGGAACAGCTTGACAGGACGAGACTTTGAAGATGCTATGATGGTGGAGAAGAAAGCTTTCTTTGCCGCCACCACAGCCACGGCATAGTCCGTCAAAAATGATCTATGCCACAATCGGTCGGCTTCAGTGTGAGTTGAGCACCACCTTTATTCTAACCGCCTACCCTCCCGCTTCAACCACCTCAGATCCCCGGTATAGGGACATGTGCTGTCACAGCAGTGGGAGCGGACACCTGGAGTGCAATGTGTCAATGGCCATGGTTAAGATGTCATGCCACAAGGCAACCAGGTCATCAACAGAGTTGCCGTCAAGGTCAGTGAGTAAATCCCCCAGAGTGTTCTGGAAACTAATTGAATCCATTAATCTTTGGGAGTGGTCCACCACCCCAACGTGGGCATAGGAGGGCAGGGATCTGGGCCTTCAAAAGGTAATTGTCTGATCACAACAATGGTGTTATAAAAACACCCTCAGTAATCAGAACCCTCTGTTTCTAAGCTGGTGCGAACCATCAAATCCAATGCATATTCTACCACATGTGTCTGACCAGATATTATTTGGGATAGGCCCATGGTTGTCAGGAGGCCATGAAATCCCACTCAGGCCCCAAAAGGTTAGTCTAAGTCAAGTGTGTATGTTGAATAATTCAGTGTATCATACAATGCAGCTGCATCGTACAATCAGTTGTGATTCTGAGTTGTGAATTTTACTTTTAAAAGAATATTTAAAATGTCAATGCATAGCAGTAAGAATAATAAACAAATAATAAATGTATCCATCATGCATGCATACAAGTGAAACCCCAAAGAGAAATGGTTGAAAGTGACAAAAAATTATATTCACGCTAATAAAATCTAAGCCACAATGAATTGTTTTCATTACCTAAAGGCCTCTCTCAAGAAGTGTAAAGCTCCAATACCAAATCTAAGACAGTGATCTGCATTTTTACCTGCACATGTTCATGACCCATAAAGGTCTAGCGATAGACTCAGCAAATCAAACAATAATGAAATGTAAGCCAGGCTGAAATACAACAGTACATCAAAAAATGTATGTCCCTAGCATTGCACTCAGATTGGAGTCAGTTTACTTAGCACAAGATCTAGACTTCTATCCCCATTTTGCGAAGAAATCCCCAATAGAAAATAAAGTCATTGTTTTCCAATCAGGTGCATTAGCAAAAACCACAAACATCCTCCAGTGGGAAACACAGAGGAACAAAAAGGAAAAAAACATGATCCCTGTCACCTGTGATCCCTGATCATATTTGTTTACCAAACGATCAGCCTTCAGGTTAAAGTACCGCACAATTCAAACAGCTCATTCTTTTCTCACTTCTTCACCCTTAGAACTAAGAAGATAGGGACAGGGAGCTAGAAATGGCACCGGTTTCTTGTGTCTGCACTGCATCATTCTTATTTACATTCCTGGCAGTGGTTTGGCTCTGGGCAGCTGCTACCTGCTATGTGTACTGAAAAGTGTAAACCAGTCCAGAGATTGTAAACCGAGATCAAACGTTTGTTTACCGAATCTGCCTTGAAAAAGAGCTGCTGAGAACGCCTTTTGTGCTCTCTCTCACTGTCTTGAGAAGAGGCCGTTCTGAGACACCACGCTCCCTCCCTCCCTCCCCTCCTCCTTAAGCTAGTGCACTTTCCTTGGGAATGGTGACTGCCCTGAGGAAAAAGCAAAGGGAGTTCAGCAAGAATGCAAGTAAAGGAGACTTACCAGGGTGTGGTTTCGGAAACCTACAGCAATAACAAAGACCCAGCATCCTGCATTTGTTAGCTGGTGGGCTTCTTTTTTTAGAGGCAGCCTTACATTAATGATTTAACCAGCAGCCTGGTGGTGGTTATGGTAGATCTTAGCCTTGTCCTGGCGGGGGAGCCAAATCCTATCGATTTGTAAAGGATTTGTGTATGTGTGTGTTGCTGCTGGCTTTATTGTTGGGCAAGTCAGAGGATCATTTGTGAGCTTGCTTGCCTGATCGCAGGCCACGCTTCTTCTGAATAGATCCTCCTAAATGTATTTTCCCCACTGTCAGGAAGTACCCAGTGTATTTTTGGTACCATTCTCTGTGGAGCCACACACGCATTCTCTCACAGGCACACACGGATCTATACAGCAATGGTGAGCGACCCCTTTTATTTATTGGTACATTCTTGTTTATTTCTCGGTGGTGGTGGGTTTGAAAATAATTCATGTTGCCTGGGCTGGGTGTATTGGTGATCAGCACTATCTGTTTTATGATATACGTGCAACCTCTCTGTCTGTCTGTGTTTCTGTCTGCCTCTGTCTAGAGCTCTGGGAACGCTTCCTACCGATGCTCCATGTCTTCCTCTGCGGATTTCTCCGATGAAGACGATTTTAGCCAGAAATCTGGCTCTGCCTCTCCGGCACCAGGAGACACACTGCCCTGGAACCTGCCGAAACACGAGAGATCAAAGAGGAAAATACAAGGCGGTTCTGTGCTGGATCCGGCAGAGAGAGCGGTGCTCAGGATAGCCGGTAAGGCAAAGGCTTGTGGGGAGGGGGGCAGGGGGAGATCTGGGGCCAACCAGCATGTGTGTCTATGTTATGGGCTTGCATTAGCAGGATGAAGGCAAAGATTCATGTCCTGAGAGTGGCTGGGGAATCGTTGTTCATTGGCTTGCCGAATGCAGGCTTTTAGTTAAAAAAATAAACAAATAAATCCCCCTCCAGGCCTGGTCTTTAGTGGTGACTAAGCTATTCGGCCGTGTGTTTTCCGGTTGGATGATTAATGCATGGGGGGGGGGAGATAGATGCAATATGTGCAGGTGCACCCATTAAACTTTCATGGGAGAATGCATTAGTAGCGTGGGGATGATTAGCCACAACAACTTTAGTGATTTCACATTGTGCGTTCAGCTTGTTTGGGTTACAGACCGGCAGAGAGAATATTCGATAGCCTTTAATCACAGGGGCATTTGGTTACATTAACTGCACTGAGAAGGTGGGCTTGATTTCTGTGCCTCCCATAGCTGGCGTGTGTGGCAGCGCAATGTCTGGACAGGACAGCTCTTTGTCCCTCAGGGCCGGGCGGTTGGAGAGCCCTGCGTGATTTAATAAGGGTGGTGGGAGGCCGAGGCACGGGTGTGTGTGTGACAGCGTTACACCGCTATTGGCATAGGGCAGCTATCTTGTGCTTCCCCAGCTGACAGTCGATCGCGCAATGGAAAGCGATCCCGTGGAAGCTGCTGTGGTTATTTCTGTGCAGGTTAGGGGGTGGCTTGTTTGGGGATTCGTTTTTATTATTTTGCTCATCCTCCCCCGCGTTTATTGCAAGGACATCTCGGTTTAATGGCGATGATGCAGTGATTTTAGTGGTGGCAGCAGCAAGAACAAACTTCCCCCTCCCCTCTCCACCCCAACCGCTGACACAATCTGGCCCCTCCGACTGAGGCAGTGGGACTGAGCGCACGATCATTGCTGCAGCTGGTGGTACCTACGGAGGGGGACGCAGCAGGGAGCCTGTCTGCCATCCCCAGCCGCATCCACCCTAACAACAGCGGCTTGGCTGGAGGGCCGGGTGGCGCGGGGCGGGACAGGAGCCCCCCTTGTCTCTGAGCCGGTGGTCGATGAAGCAGGGACGGAGGAAGGGGTTAGGCAGCAGCACCACGTGGCGCCCAATCCTGCGGCTTGCTCCGCTGGCCCGGTGGGGACGGGGAGCAGGGAAGGAAGAACGTGCCTGCCTGTGTGCAAGGCGGGGCGGGGGCCGAGAGAGGGACCCGCCCGGGCTCTGAGCTGGGCTAGGGCAGAAGGAAGAGGAGGGCTGCGGCGTGTGGATCCGGAGTCGGGGGTGGAGAGCGAGAGCAGGAGCGCAGGCGCGGTGGCTGCTAGGGGCACTGGCTGCCAGGAAGTGTGTGTGACCGGCGGTGACACCTGCAGTAGCAGCCGAGTCTGCCCCCCCCCCCCGGTCTATTAATTATTATTTATTATTTTATTATCATCATCCTTATCCCCTTCTGCCAGGAAAGGGCAGAGCGCCGGCTCGCTCGCTAGTAGCAGCACGTGCAGCCGGGACTGCTAAGCGCATCCTCTGAATGAGCGGTGGCTGGAAGCTTGCGGGGGTGGGGCACTGACCCCTCGTTGCCAAGGGGAGACCGACACCCCCCCCAGGAGCACCAGACCCCCAGATAGGATATGGGGGGCGGGGCACAGCTAGGAGGAAGACAAGAGCCGATAGAAATGGGGGGGGCACCTAGGAGGAGACTAGCCTTGAATGGGGGTCACTCCCGCCTCTGCGTGCCCCCCTTTAGGGCATGGGGCAGGAAGCGGAAAGCTTTCTTGGGGGTGGCTTTCCTCTGGAATAAGCCTTCATTGCAATAGCAGCTGGCCGCAGGTAACTCATGCCCCACTGGCAGGGGGGCATGAGCCGTCACCCCAACTGAAGGGTCTCCCCTCCAAATGGAGTAGGATTGAGCCCCCCAGTCAAGGCGACGCCCCCTCATGCATATCTGCTCCTGTACCGACTGCAGCAGGCAGGATCGAGCCCCGGCAGCGTGAGTGGTTGTCTGCAATGCTCCCAGACAGTGCCCGTGGGGGAAGGGGCCGGGGTCACCTCCGTGCCCGGGCTCTATGGCGTCCTGCAGCCCTGGCTGCCGCTCTGGTCATTAGCTGGGCGCAGAGATTTGCTCTTTAATGAAATCCGATAGGAAGCCCTTGCTATTGGAGCCACACACATGCTCGCACACCGCCCGGGAGGGGGCATGGGCGTTTCCTCGGACAGCTCGCACTGCCCCCCCTCCCCCTGTTCCCAAGGCTTCTTGCTGTCTGCAGCCTTGGAGTGAACTGGTCAGTGTTAACTTCAGCCATGGCTGGTTATCTCTCTCCTGGAGCTTACTTCTATGCCGAGGAGCAGGAGTACCTACAGGCTTATGAAGAGGTCCTGGAGAGATACAAAGGTACAATAGCTTAGTGCTAGCTAGGGCATGGATTTGTGGGGCCAAGCGAGCCGGTCTGGGGCTTACCTTTAAATAGCCACTGGTGGTTGCAAGTAAACAAGTGTCAGGAGCAGCCATGAGCAGGATCAGGCCCGTTGGATCTACTATTCCTGTAGCTAGAGCCAGCAACAGGGTGCAGGGGAAGGTATATAGAAACACCCTTAGACTAGATCCATTGCGTTTTGCTAGGGGTCATTTCTTGTGCAGCAGTCGGTTGCTTTCTTTCATTAAAGCGCTTAAGTGCCACTGTCCTTTTCTCTCTGGGTGTGAGGATACCGCTGACATCTCAATGAGATTACCCTAAGACTCTGCTGTGTGATGTTTATCTGGGATAGGAAATGTTCTCTGTTTATTTTGCAGGAATAAAACCTATTCTGGATCCTTAATAGATTCAATTACATTCTTTTTAATAATTGTTGTAAAGACTCTTACAAAATAAAACATCATTTTTTAATATTCCATTTATTCCAAAATCTCTTGCGTAGTGTGTGGTTTTTGGTTTTTTTAAAAAATGCTTCAAGAATGACTTTGCTTCATGCAGCACTGGATGAGGTCTTTAAAAAGGGGGAATAAAGGAACAATGAAGCTTTTAGCATACATAAAATGCAAGCAATTTATTTTATCATCTTAGAAATGCTAATTGTATTATTTTCTTATCCTCAGTGGTACTGACGCTGCAGATAGGGCGCATAAACTATTGTTTGATGTTTGAGTGCATGTCTACTGTTCATTCTACATGCTGAATTGAAGTAATGTTTAGGAGACTGGTTGAATTCAGTATTCTGTCTGAAACTTCATCCCCAAAATATTATTTTGTGTGTATTGCAGTATTTGTGCGTATTTTAATTTCTTGATTTAGTCGGTTTAAGATTCCTGTGGTAAATTCCCCAAAGCTGTCAGTGATTCAGCCTATCTGTACTTAGTCTTTAATGGGAGTGGCATACTTGTAATGCATTGCACTTGAAGATGTATTAATTAATTTTCTTTTTTCCTGCTTGTCAGTGACAACATTCTAAAAAGAAATCCAATAATCTTCAAATGAGATCTGATCAATTCTGAGATTACTGTGTACCTGCTTCACTTGTAATTCATGTATCATTAAAACTGTAGCCTAATGTCTTCTTTGTGCTCATAGCCCATTGTGTCAGTGAAGCAGAATGGAGCATGTGTAATATGTTTGTATTACTAAAATGCATTAGGACATATTAATGAAAACAATTATGGTGCTTCCTGAAAAGAAGAAACTTGATTAGTTGTATTTTCTTAGTAAATCACCCAACAACAACAATGTGTAAGATTAATTCCATGTAAATTTTAGATTATTAAAGAAACCTAGCTGTGTCAATTTGCAAATAAAAATATCATACATATCTTTATTTTTTCCTCCTGTATGTTAACATTTAGCAGATCAAACTAAATTTTGATTAAAAAGCAAGTTTCTCCACAAACTCCAAGTTCTAGTCTAGTTTATAATTCCAGGAAAATTAATAGCGGAAATACTGCCTTTGGGCTTTATCCTGTAGTTTAACACCCTTCATTTCAGTGGGTTTTTGCTTCTGTGAGGAATCCTGGGCCAGGTCCTTAATGGTGGCAGAACTAGATTTTCAAAGACTGTTCTGATTTGATTGTTCTGTAAACATTGGAGTATATAGCATTATTCATGAGGTATAGACAGGGTAGATTAACAGTAGATTTTGAGATTATATGAAAATTCTTACAATGTTCCAGTAGGCAACCCGTTTCTGTTGGTTTCATTTTGGGGTAACATGCTTAGCTTACCAATTTACTATATTTGGCAGCTTGAGATGTATTATGTTCCATTATTGGAAAATAAAATAAAGACTTTTGGCTTTTTTTCATCATGAAACCTGAAAAACACATTATTTTTCAATGTGTTTTTAAGCTGTTTATGATTTTCCATCAGAGTCTCAGTGGTATGACTTCACTTCACTACAGTGATTGTTATCCTGATGACTTGCTTATGGGAACTGATCTAATCAGAAAAGAATTGCTCTGATTAGGGAGCACCATTTCACAAAACATTGAAAATACGTGCATTTTCTGAATTTCTTTCAGACACAAAATATATTAATTGCTTTGCAGGGTATACAGTCGTAATCACCTGTTTGAACTTAACTTTTTTTGTTTTTTGGTTACTGAATACTCTTGCATTCATGTGGGACATTATCAGGGTGCCAAGTTATCTGTGCCCCAGCTGTTGAATGCTGTAACTAACGGAGTCAGCTGTAGAAAATTCATTGCCTGTCTTGAAGCTTGGAATCACATAATGATGCATCATTAAGAAATCCTGGGTATTTGATTTAGAACTTGAGGTTTCAAAATTAAAATGTTACTAAGTGAGGTTTTGGTATTCATCTTTGATAAATCCAGAATAGGCACAGATATGGAAGGCCTTACAAAACCAAATGCTTGGCTACTTCAAAAATGAAACCAAGATATCTGCACTGCATGACTAGATATGCTGTCTGCTGGGAATCTCTTTTGCTGTAGTATTAAATAAATGGGCAACTGTTCAGTAAATATGAGTTAGAACAGAAGAGCTGTTTGCTATAGGAGAAAAGAGTGTTGTGTTCAGATTCACAGACAGCTCAGTCACTGAGTCGGTTGTCTCTCTGGCTATCTCATTTCCCCCCCTTGATTTTTATAAAACTGATTTACAGAAAGAATTCATAAAGTTTTCTGATGAAGAAAATCTAATTGCCTCAGCTGATACAGAAATCATTTTGAATAAGGCCACTTATTCATGGGGGGGGGGGGAATGGATTCTTTGTTAGTAGTTCCTCTAGAAATAATCGGAGGCAATGTTTTGTTTTGATAGTAGCTATGTAATATCCAGTATGTTTGCTGTAGGGAAACATACAACATTGTTTGTTTGTTTGTGATTGTGCAGAATGATACTATGTAACATATGAGTTAGCAGAGTTATATTGTAAGGCCTTTGGGCCTAGATAGACCATTGACTTCAATGTGAGTTCCAGATTCAGACAACTAGCAAATATGGTCTGTATTTTAGCTTGTAAATGATTTTATTGGTATGTCTAAAAACAAATATCAGAGTAATTACCTGCCATATCAATTCTAACCATTCATTGTTAACACAATTTCTCATGGTGGTGATTTTTCCTATTATGTTTTTTTAAATAATTGGAAAGCTATCTGTTGCACCTCACCTTAGTTTACTAGATGCTGTTTATCACTGAATTACCGGGAAGGCATTTCATTTGGAATCCATGTCTCTAGATGCATTGCTGACAGTAGTATTAATCTGGTACCAAACTAAAGTAATACAAGGAAAATTGGGCCCTTGAGTTATGGTCATTCAAAATGTATTTAATTTTTAGCCCAGATACACTGACTAGATATTTAAAATGTTAATTATAAATATTTTTCCTTATAAATTAATTTTATTTATTTTTAAAGTAGTTTATAGGAAAGGCTCTCCTCTCAGTGACATGCTTGAAGATGTCCACGAAAAGAGGACACTGAGATGAAGGCTTCTAAAAGATATTTTGCTTCTACCTGCTCTGAAACAAGCAAAACAATGTATTGCCTTAATTATAAAGGGACATTTATGCAAAGGTGTATAATGACTGTTCAGGTGAAATATATATTAGCCACAGCTTCCTAGGCAATGAAGACAGAGTTCCCTGAATGTTGACTCTGTTGGAAGCAGGTTTATTTGACAGAAAATTCAACTAAACATGACAGTGAATCCATAATACATTGAGCATTTCAACACAGAGGCTGGGGTTTTCTGGGTGTGTGCATCCTATGTCATTCCCTCATGATCCAAAACACTTGTTTACTGCCTTCTTTAAATTCACTCTAGGTGGATGTGTATCATATGGGTGTTTTCATGTCTCCGAATCTGAATCTGAAACTTTAAAGCGTGGTGTATGCCTAGTAGCACTATAGAAATGATTGATTGTAGTAGTTTTCCCCATTGTAAATGATTGTGTTCTACTAGTGACTGCCTGTGTAGCGTTGAGGTGCAGGATAGAACTGAAAACAGGTACCTGCAAAATGAATATACCCGTCCAATTTCTGGTACCCGAATCGACCCAACAACATCGGGTACTGATTGGTACCTGAATGTGACCCAATTCAGTTACCTGGAATGTTGACTTCTAATACAGATTTTGACTTTTTTGTCAATTTACCAATTTCTGACACCTATTTATCAGTTTTCTGTCCTTGACAATTGACTTCCAGTCCTGGAAATCAACTTCCAGTCCCAGAAAATTCACTTCTGATCCCACTTTTTAAAATCTCCATTCCAATGTTTTGGTTTTCTGACCCCATATAATAATTGGTAATCAGAAAATCAGTAATTGGTAAAAATGGCCAATTTGTTTGGAATCCGTGGGCCTGATTGGTACCTGGATAACCCATTGGGTACCCAATGTGGTACTTCAAAATGTGGTGGGAATTCCGGTTCTCCCGAGATCCGATATTGCCGGTATTTGGGTGTATCATCTTAATCCGATAAATCCAATATTTACCTGTACCGGCATACCGGATTTTTAACATTGGCCAAGGTACCAGATTTTTTACATTGCGGCCATTGAAGTCAATAACCGCAATGTAAAAAATCCGGTACCACGGCCAATGTTAAAAATCCGGTATGCTGATACTGGTAAATCCAGTATTCTCCCCGGTGTCCCACCCCTAGACTGGGTATTACTTGTGGATACTAAACCAAGTGCCCATTTCAGGCCTACTGCAGTATGATGCAGAGGATGATGTTAATATGCTATCTTTGTCAGACATCTGAATTGTTTAAAAATTAGTCTAAATATTTTTTAAATTCTGCCATCTCATTTGTGGTTTTTAATAAAGTACCTTGTATACCCTTCCCCTTTCACCTCTTTTGTAATAAAACAAGCCTGTTCTTAGCCTCACAGCATAAGATAAGTTAGAGAGATGAGAGACCTATTATGCTTCTCTAGCTTATCCTGTTGCCTGTGCTGGGCTGCACTCTGTTGCAGTGTATATTATATTGTCTAGTACATTTCAAAGTTGGGCCAAATAAATATTCTTCTGTAATATCCATTCCCAATTAATATTAGAGAAGGTAGATGCCAATAGCTGGCAAAAACAGGCTTGTTGGCTGAGTTCTGGAAGATACTTCTCTGCCAAAGGAGAAGGTAAAAGCACATTTCAGACATTTATTGAATCAATCTTTCCTAATATAGGGCATCTGGGGGAATCCTTGTGGGACCAGTGAAGACCAAGAGCATAATTCTCCAGAAATTGATTACCATTTTTGAATGGAAAAACAATCGAGATAGAATTAGTATTGGAATTTCAGTGCTTTTGTTCTGTGATGCAACATTAACATCCCTGTTAATCATAATCTTTAGACTGTGCCAGCTATTAGTATTTTGAGGCAAATACTAATCATGCCCCTTAATATGTTTGAAAATGTATGCAATCGTGGGCCAAATTCTGCTTGTCTCACTCCATTGAATTAATTGCAGTAACATTAGATGTAAGAACATAATTTTAGTCCATTGTGGGTCATATTTTGACTTCAGTGGGGATCTGATTGAGGGCATCAGGATTTACCAACCTTTAGACTGACATGTGCATCTCTTGTAAGTCTTGCTTCAGTTGTTAGAAAGATTGGTTGACAGTAAGTGTTCAGTGTATCAGTATTTCACTGGGACCAATCATGTGAGTAAGACTGACATATTTTATCCTTTCATTCTTACTTCTTTGGAATATAAATTGGTTTTGGTCTTCAGTAACAGTCTCTGTCTTACAAGTTTTCTGATGCTTCTCAATTTCAGCTAGGTCAGAGAAATACTATTTGTATAGACTCTCTTTGCCTTATTTATGACCAAAAGCAGGATGTGGAGAAGCACATGAAAAAAAGGAACACAAGTCATATCTCTCTGGCTCAGTTGAATCTTTGGGTGATAATTTGGGCTGGCTCTTGTTATTTTAGATGCCAACTAGTTTACACATCTCTAGCGATAACACTGTTTTCATGCAGACTTTGATTAAACATGAATTGCTTTGTAGGTTAGGACATTTTTAAAAGAAAGTATTTATGCATATGTTCACCTTTCTTGTCTCATTGGGTGAAAACAGACATGCGTGTAACTCTACTTTAACACTGCTTTAACATTCCTTATGCGTGTGTAGGGCTGCATAGCATGCCAATACAGCCCTGCAATATGCATAAGAAATGTTAAAGCGGTATTAAAGCAGTGTTAAACTGGAGTTAAGGTGCATGTCTGTTTTCACCCATTGTTTTCAATGATTGTCAATGGTTTGGGTGCACACATTCCTAGTTTAAGTGCATGGTTAATTGATTTTGTGAACATAAATCCAGTTACCTAGATGTTCAAAGTTAAGCATATTCTTAAATGCTTTGCTGAATTGGGACCTGATAAAATGAAGTTTTGTAAATGTCAGTTATGAATGAAGCCTTGTTGCATGCCTGAAATAGTTCTTGAAAAGACTCATAGGAGGCTTTTTATTTAACAACGCCTTGATTTTTCTATAGTGGGTGTAAAAATTTCATATGTTGAATGCTTGTAGCCAATTTCTAAGCAGGTGAAACAATGCTTATAAAGACACTAGAAAGTCTGCAAGTCAGATAGTCAAGTCCATGAATATTAAGGCTCCATCCTGCTATCTGATCTGTTCATATGGACCCTATTGGACCTTACATAGGCCGTTTTAACATGGACACCCCCACCTCCCACCCCGCTGGATGTTCAGGCGGATGTGTGGTGGTGGTGGTGGTGGGGATGGGTGTGCGCCTGTGGGAACGCCATGGGCAGGTGATGTGCACTCTCACGCAGCACCCATCTTCACCCATCACCCACCCACGGAGCCATCCGGCAAACTGGAGGAGGCTTGGGGGTTGGAGGTGGGTGTGCGCCTGTGGGAATGCACACCCACTTCTACCCACTGCTGGCGCACACCCATCCCCCTCACCCACATGGTCTGTTTAAAAATAGCCATAGATGAAAGTAAATGAGACATTAGCCTGCATTAGCCCAGAATTCACCTGTTCCATCTGGTAGGTCACCACCAGATGTTCACCTGTTATGGCCGTGGCGCTAGGTGGGTGGCTGCTATGGGATGTGTGGGCTGGTGTTGGTCAGCCACCTGAGCTAAACCAAGGTTTCTACCTCCTGTTAATTCATGCCCCGCCGAGCCCTGCTGCAAGGTGATGTCCGAGTATTGGGCCTGGAGGAGCGCCCTTATGGCCAGCAAACAGCTGATGGGGTGTGTGTGGTTCCAGCAGTGAACCTCCAATCAGCTGCTTGGTACACGCACCCAGGTAAGGTGAGGGCGTGCCTCTGGCCACCCTCCATCAGCTGTTTAGCAGGGGCTCTTCTTTTAATTTTTTTCATTTCATTTCATTTTTTAAATTTGTATCCCGCACTCTCGCCTAGGCGACTTGAGGTGGCTTACAACAACAATGAAATTATAACATAATAAACACAACAGCTGGGTTAAATCCCACACAGGTGACCCAGTAATAATGAAGGCAAAACAACCCACCCCTCTACAATACCCCTCTACAATATCACCCAATAAATCACAACAGCTGGGTTTAATCCCACTCAGGGAACCCAGTATAATTTCCTAAGATCCTCAGGACCAATACAATATCAAGCAAAAATACAAAAATCAGTAGCCACCATACATGCGATCATATATAACATCCCCCTTTCACTATCCCATACCAGCATTTTAAATTCCTTCCATCTAAACTCCAATCCCACACTCTGCTGCCACCGGGGTGGGGTGGGGCTCCAGTCACCCCTCCCCCCGCTCTCACTGGGGGATGAGGTCCCCATCATACAATCTCTAAATACAAAATGATCTATAGCATCTATCTGACCAAAACTCTTCCATTATAGAACAGCAAAACTCATATAACAACAACGATATAACAACCAATACCCCTACTCCTGAGTACATAGTCATCTCTTAACTCCCACATTACTACTCATATCCTCCCCAATATCATTAAAAACGACCCCCCAAAAGCCTTCTTGGGATCCAATCCTGCTGTGCAGCGGGTGGGTTGCCACTCTGTCCCATATGGGTGGCTCCGTGGCCAACCTGTGCCATGGTGGGACCTGTGATAGCAGCCCCCACACCCAAAGTACAAGGCAGGGTTGCTCGTGTGAACTGCCCTCCCCTGTGACCCAAGGAGTGGCAGCTGCAGTGGCCCTCCCTGGGGCAGCCCAGGGAGCTAGCTTGTCACTGTCTTGTTTGTTTTCACTGGAGAGTCCATTGATTTTGGGGGTCTACCCACAAGGTTCAGCTAGTAAGGTTGGGGGTCTTACTATTCACCATTTATTCAGCTCACTCTCGTTTTGAAGCTCTCATTGATGTCATCTGCCACCAGCAGTTTACATTCTGTCTGTAATAGAACTAAATATCGGTTCTTAGAGCAAATGTGATAACTAGTATCGGTGCACACACCATTGTCTTTTGATGGAAAAATCTAATCATGTTAAATGCAAATATTATTTTGTTGATAGTAATAAGTAAATCAGTTAAGGGAGAGACTGCAAATTAATATTAAGGGTTAAATTCTGCTCACTTTAGACACATGAGTAATTCCATTAATGTCATTAAAACTGTTTGCACATTTCAACACCGTGGGCCAAGATCTTGTCTCAGTTACCCCATTTGACCCCCCCCTCCCGAACGTGATACTTTGTTTTTGCTGTACTAACAGTTGAGTTGCATAGCTTGCATGCAAAGGTACTTACTGAACTGCACCTTTTGAAATATATACTCCACATTTTAATAATTGAAAAATAAGTTATTTTAGAGTTTAATAAACTAGTAATGAAAAAATGCTTCTTTGCTGTGGACTGACATTCAGGTAGCCAGTTAACTGCCAGATATGACACTTTACACCCCTTGGGTCTAAAATTAGTAGAGCTCTCTCTATATTAGGATTAAACAGAAGTGTGTATGCATGTGTTACCATATCCCAAAATACGTAAAAGCCAGACCCCTGATCCTAAACAAATTAAAGTTTAATATATTATAGAACAGATAGGGCGTGAAAGTGGGGGAATTTAATGGATAGGCTTTCGTACCATTTCAGTCTTTTGCTCTAACTGATCTGGTTACAGTCTGACTGCTTTTCATGTGATCAGATCTCTTCAGCACAGTAGAAGCAGCTAAACATTGACAAGTGGCTGCAGTCTTTTGAACAGACATTTAAAAATAATAACTCGTCCCACAAATCTCTGTGCTGGCAACTTTAGTGAAGCACATGGCAGGCCTAATACTGCTGTTTATACTCAGGCAAAAGTCTGTGGGAGTGAGGATTGCAAAATCTGGAATGGAGTTTAATTTTCTAAATTTTCTTGTTTGTGAGTAAACTTTTAATTGGTAGGTTATTTTCAGTCTTTCTTCATCCTATTTGGCTACGGTCTTAGACTGAAAGTTTACATATTGTCTGCTTTAAAACCTGCACCTTGAAATCATTTAGTTCTAAATTGGTTTACTTATTAATTCTGTACTTAAAGCTAAGTTTGTTAGAAGCTTTTTAATCCCAAAGATTCCCCCCCCCCCAGTAAATCATGCAATCAAAACTAGATTACACAAGGAAAAATGCATGTTCATGTAATCTTAAAACAGACATCCTTCTCACATTGAAATTATATATGTCTTCTCTTTACTTTATATAATTTAACACAATGCTTAGCTATGAAGAAATTTGTATTTTTGGTTAGATGTAATTCCAGTGGTTTCCCATTTACATTGGAGAGGGTGTTTTGCTTAGTGCATGTAGAAGGGAAGGAGGAATGAGTTTAGCTATATTTTTTTTAGGAGGAAGGTCATTAAACTTACTGTAATGATATTTTATCACTGGGTCTTCCAGTCTCTTTTTTCCCTTCAAATTTAACCCTTAAACAGCCGCGCCGAGCTGTTTTTAGGAGGGGCGGGGTAAAAATCTAGTAAATAAATAAAATATTAATATAATAATAATCTTTATTTTTATATAGCGCCCTCCTGCTATGGCATTTGGGGCACTTTACATATAACTAATAAACACAACTTTTAATCCTCACAACAACCCTGCGAGGCAGGTTAGGCTGAGAGAAAATTGTGACTGGGTCAAGGTCACCCAGTGAGTATATGATTTAAAAATAGAATCCAGGGTTAAAATTTTCAAAGCTGACTAGAGGAATTAGCTACACAACTCCTGTTAATTTAAATGGAAACTGTGTGTCTATCTCCCTTGTACAGCTATTAAGCTTTTCAGTCCATAGACATTTTCAGTGCTATTCTTAAGCTTTACTTTTTGTTAAAACTTCTATTACGGATTTCTGAGAAACACCTCACTTTCTCCATCATGTCAATTTTCTTCACATAGGGTAAAATGTTAAACCTCACAAAAATCAGAAGCAGGGCAGCACAGTCCTCTGAGTGGATAGTGCCAGTGCTGACATTTATCTGAAGCATGAGCCACATTCACTTCAAGACACTTGCACCCATGCTAAGTGCTAGTGCCAAAGCTTATATACTTAGAGAATTGTGCTCTCTGTTTCCTTTTCAAAAGTGAATCAAGGTATGATCTTCTGGTTACTTAGCACTGGGACGAGTTCTGTTGAAGTGAATGGGACTTGTACTGATATAACTTGCTGGAGAATCATTCTGTTAGTCTTGTGGGAACATAAGAACACAAGCAGTGCCATAATGAGTCAGATCAATGGTCCATCAAGCCCAGCAGCCTGTCTCCGACAGTGGCCAATCTCTGTCCCTTGGGAGAAGTAGCAGCAGTCGCAATTGGCAATCCATTCCCTGCTGATCACTCCCTGCTCCCAACAGGAAGAAGTTCCCATCTCGTAATCTACTTGACTAATAGCTGTATTCTTCAAGAACTTACCGAGTCCTTTTTTAAACCCACCCATACTACTGACCCTGACAACCTCCTCTGGCAACAAATTCCATATTTAACTGCGTTAAGTGAAAAAATATTTTCTTTGTTTTAAATCTGCCACCAGTTAGTTTCATGGAGTGTCCCCTAGTTCTAGTGCTACTTGAGAGGGTAAATAAACACTCCCTATCTACTTGTTCCATTCCACTCAAGATTTTATAAACCTCTATCATATCCCCTCTCGGTCTTCTCTTCTCCAAGCTGAAGAGCCCTAACCTATCAAGTCTCTCTTCATACAGAAGCCGTTCCAAACCCTTTGTTGCCCTTCTCTGTACCTTTTCAAGTTCTACTATATCTTTTTTGAGATGGGGTGACCAGAATTGCACACAGTGCTCAAGGTGCGGTCGCACCATCAATTTATATAGGGGCATTATGATATTTTCAGTTTTATTCTCTGTCCCATTCCAAATAATTCCTAACATTGTTTCCTTTTTTGACAGCCACTGCACATTGAGCATAGGAGCTTAATTCTAGTACAAATTCACTTTGAAAATATGATGTGTAATAATAATTAATAAGAACATAATAAGTGCCATACTGGGTCAAACCAATGGTCCATTGAGCCCAGAATCCTGTCTCTGACAGTGACCAATTTCAGTTACTTGGGATAAGTACACAAGAAGTCATAAAGGGAAGATCCATTCCCTGTTGTTCACTCCAAGCTCCCGACACTCAGAGGCTACGTCACCTGAACCTGCTTGGCTAACAGCCGTTAATGGACCTGCTCTCCAAGAACTTATCCAATCCTTTTTAAAAAATCCACTATATTACTGTCCTCGACCACATCCTCTGCCAACTAATTCCACAAGTTAATTGTGTGTTACATGAATAAATACTTCCTTTTATTTGTTTTAAATCTGCTGCCAGTTAGTTTCATGGAGTGTCTCCTAGTTCTAGTACTATTTGAGAGGGTAAATAACAACACCCTATTTACTTGTTCCACACCACTCATGATTTTATAAACTTCTATCATATCCCCTCTTAGTCGTCTCTTCTCCAAGCTGAAGAGCCCTAACCTATCCAGCATCTCCTCATAATGAAGCCGTCCCACACCCTTGATGATTTTTGTTGCCTGCCCGTTCTCCGTACCTTTTCCAGTTCTACTATATCTTTTTTGAGATGGAGTGACCAGAACTTCACACAATATTCAAGGTGTGGTTGCACTATAGATTTATATAGAGGCATTATGACACCCTCAGTTTTATTCTCTATCACTTTCCAAATAATTCCTAACACTCTATGTTTGTTTTTTTGTCTGCCACCACACGTTGAGCGGAGGATTTCAATGTATTGTCCACAATGACTCCAAGATCCTTTTCCTGAGTGGTTACCCCCAATTTAGAACCCAGCATTGTGTACATATAGTTTGGATTACTTTTCCCTATGTGCATCACTTTGCACTTGTCCACATTAAATTTCAACTGCCATTTAGATGCCCAGTCACCCAGTCTCTCAAGATCTTCCTGCAATTCCTCACAGTCTGGTTGGTTTTTTTTAACTACCTTCAATAACCTTGTGTCATCTACAAATTTGATCACCTCACTCTTTAATCCCTTCCCCAGATCGTTAATGAATATATTAAACAACACCGGTCATAGTGTAGATCCCTGGGTCACTCCACTGTTTACTTTTTCTCCATTGTGAAAACTGATCATTTAGCCCTACTCTTCGTTTCCTATCTTTTAACCAGTTACCGATCCATGATAGGACACTGCCTCCTATCCTATGACTCGTTCATTTCCTCAAGTGTCCCTCGTGAGGGACCTTATCAAATGTTTTTTGAAAATCCAGCTATACTGTATTGCCCTGCTCACCCTTATCCACATGCTTATTTACACTCTCAAAACATTCCAATAGATTAGTGATGCACAGCTTACCTATGTTAAGTCCAAGCTGACTCTTCCCCATTACGTCATGTTTATCAGTCTGCCCAGTAATTCTGTTCTTAACAACTGTTTCCATCAGTTTGCCCAGCACTAAAGTCAGGCTCACTGCTCTGTAGTTTCCAGGATTGTTTCTGGATCCCTTTTAAAATATTGGCATTATATTCATTACCCTCCAGTCCTCAGATACAGGCCCTTTTCACACGAGATGCCCCTGCTTCGTCTATGTGGGTGACTGGGTGGGCAAAGGGGGGCTGTCCGTGTGACAGCAAGTAGGGATGGGTGGGGGTGCGTGTGCGCTCCTGCGCGCCACCCATCTCCACCTATCGCCCATGCATGGAGGCAGTGGGGGAAATGGAGGTGCCTCTGTGCGTGGAGGTGGGTGTGCGTCTGTGTGCCGGGCTGCAAATGTGCCGCACTCCCACCACTACCACCACCTCCACCCATCCCCCACGGACCCTGACGCCTCCGCAGTCCGTTTAAAAAGGGCCACAGTGGTAGATTTTAGTGATAGGTTACAAATTACCAATAGTAGGTTTGCAATTTCATATTTAAGTTCCTTCAGAACTCTGGAGTGAATATCATCTGTTTCTGGTGATTTGTTATTATTTAGTTGTCAGTTTGCTCTAAAACCTCTTCCAGAGTCACTTTGATTTAGGACAGTTCTTTCACTTCATCACCTAAGAATACTTCTGGCATGGGTGGTGATAATAATTAATAAATAACACCTATGTGGTTCTGTTTATATTGTGCAATATTTTCTGTTTCCACAATAATATTCATGTGCACCCCATTGTGAATTGGAAGCTATAAACTGTTGCAGATGTAAAGCCGTCTAGTGGGCTGGCATATTGATACAAAGTACATTAAAATAACGTGTTGAACAATTATTATTATTATTTTTTTACACATTTGTAAAAGATTGCATTAGCATGTCAGAAAGAATGCATTGTTTATGTCTTAACATTCAGAGTGTTACACTGAAACATCTGTTAAGCTTTGGTAACCATGAAATACCCAAGAGCACTGAGGAATGCATTTTTTTTTATTAGGGAATAACTCTGTTCATGTTGACCTGCAATCTGATATCAGATGTAAAGATTAAATTAAATAACAAAAGAAAATGAAAGAGGTTCTTTATTTTAAACATGAAAGCTTTCTGGATTTGGTGGATTTGGCAGATTTGACATATGAAATACTGTACTACTGGTGGGTCATTGGCTTTAGGTTATAATACCAGCATAGAGTATGGTAAAGGAAACCTATCTTTTTTTTTTTTTAAATCTTGTGAATCTTTTGGTTTAAGAGAAGCAGAATTTCTGCTTATGCCTTCCCTAAATAGACAATACATTGCAGACTGACTGATTTGTTTAATCACTGTGGCTCTGTATAAGTAGTGAAATAACTGAATTTTCTGGGTTGTGCATGTTTGCAGACATTTATTTATTTAATTAATTTCAACTTTTATCCCACCCTTTCCCTTAGACTCGGGGTGGCTCACATTTCAGTTTATACTTTAAAATTAACCTCTAGCCATTAACATTAAATTAGTTACACAAACAACCCTGAAAGATAGGTTAGGCTGAGAGATTTGTGACAGGCCCAGGGTCACTCATTGAGCTCATGTCTAAGGTGAGTCTTGAACTGGGGGGCCTCTTCCTAGCTCCCAGTCCTAGTACTGTGGCTTTAACCATTACATCACACTGGCTGGTGCTGTGTTAAGTTTCAGATCTTACTGAAAGCCAGTGCTATTTCCTACAGAGAAACTCATGGAAGTAGTAACGTGCTCATCATTGTCCCCTCAGAAGGTCAGAATTCTTGATTGCTATTTCAGACATAGCTTTTTAATGTATTGCTGCTACTTATTCTAGGGAATCACTATTAAATAACTATGCTGAACATCACCCCCACCCCCTCAAGTAACAGGGTTTGTTTGTATTTTTCTGTGTATTTTTACACTGCTCCTTAAAATATATGTGGCTGTGTGGAGTATCTTTTATTTTTTGCCTTTAAAGAAAGAAGGATGTTAGGTGGCAGAGGATGGAGGGCAAGACAACGGACGGATGGTGTATACGAGGGCACAGTCTGTGAGCATCATGGTTCTTAAAGATCTTTGATGATGGTGAAGAATATGGCCATAGATCCCAGGCTTTCTCCACAGAGAGGCGTGTAACTAGGGGTAGATGTACCTGTTTTTCATCATAACATCTAAAATATGCTAGTGGGTCATTTCATTAGATGGTGCTTTGTACTCTTGCATGATCAGGAGCAGGAAAATACTACAAGGATGTAAAAGTCAAAGTCATGATAAGGAGCTATTTTGTTTGCTTGTTTGTTTTTTGTTTGTTTTTAAAAATCCATTATTGCTTAGCTTATAGTCACAATTCATCTGTTTTCACTCTGTGTTATTCTTCCTAGTGCCGTAAAAAGTATGTAGTAGATAAAATAAATGAATAGCAGTTAATAATAAAATGGTAAATTAAATAATCATCATTGCCATAATAAAGGGCATTAACCTGCGAACAAGAGGGATTTTGCAGGAAAGGGTTAGAGCAGGCCCCTGCAGTTGCTGTAGACATACTGTTGAAAATTGTGGCTAAGTTTATTTGAACAGAGCATCTGGGGCATTGGGTATTTTCAGAAGTGATACTCCCACGCTTAGACCCAATCTGGGGTAACGTACGCCCCCACCCCTGCCCTGGGGTAGGTACCCAGAACAGACATGACAGTGTGCCTTACTACACTTTGCCCTGAACCATGGTAGCGCTTACCACCGGCAGTTCCCCCTGATTTTCCGAGATCACCAGTGGTAACTTCTTCCACGGTTTGGGGCAAAGCATGGTGAACATCTGGCAGCTGCCGAACAGAAGTGACAGTGGTTGTGACCGGGGGTGGGGTTAAGTGTGGTAAATTGTGGCTAAGTGTGGTAATACCACTTCTGAAAATACCCTAGGTTGGTATGGTCCCTCTGCTGGGGTACTCCACTTCAGCGTGCATATATGCGCTACATGCATGTGGGCTCCCCAGGTTTCTGGACTATGTACAGCTGCACCTATTATTGCTACACCCTGTCTGCAGGGGACCTTGCTCCCAAAGCATTTATTCAGCATCATTCCAATTTGCCTCATCAAGAACCCTTCTGCCGTTATGTTTGCCCTTCAAGATGTGTAGTATACTTTGCATTTGGCCATAAATACTGCAGCATGCATGGTGACTACAAACATTAAGCGCCCCCCCCCTCAGAATTTGTCTGGAAATCCACAGGGTCTTTCTAGAATACTGTGACTCCAGGGTGCAAGTGAAATTAGCTGTGAACCACTTAGATTCTGAAACCTTTATTTAGAATCCCTGGACTCTACATCACCCCCACGTGACCCTTATCCCTCAGAAGTCTTTCTCAGATATTTCTCTAATTCATCAGGCAATCTATCTGACTGCTGTTCCCGAGAAGGAAAATTGAGCCGTTCTGGCACTGAGGAGATGAAAACATCAATAAGTACTATGCAAACAGAAAAGGTAGCAACTCCACACTGACCTTCCTCAGTATTCATGTGACCTATGTAGAGGGTTGATTCTCTGCTATGAAAACAAGGTCCAAGGCATGGACGCTGAATTAGCTAAATGATCCAGGGAGTTTATGTTGCTTAAAGCAAAGGTCACAGATTTAGAAGGCAGGTCTAGGAGGAATAATTTTAGAATCACCAAGTCCATGAAAGATGAGGTTGGTGTTTCTGTATCCGAGAAACTCCGAGACCTCTGAAAATAAAAAGTAGCCTCTGTTGCTTGTAGAGCATGGGGGTATTCTATATTGTCTCTGCTCTTGTTTTCCTGTGGGTTTAGAGCTTCTGTCTCAAAATGAGAGCTAATTTCTGCTCATCTCAATCATACAATGGAGGGGAGTAGAGGGCCGTTACTATAGCATTCGTATAATGGCATGTATGGGGGGGGGAGGGCTCAAGTGGTAAGAGCGTGTGCCCTGCATTTATAAGGTCCCAGGTTTAATCCCCAGCATCTCCACCTCAGGATCCCTGGTAGCACACCTGGGGGAGGCCTCCACTGGGGCTTAGAGGGGCCTCAGGTAGCATGCCAGGATGGCCTCTGCCAGAGACCCTGGAAGAGCCAGGTTTGGACCCAAATTTGAAACCACTGCTGCCATGTCAGGTTGTGACCATACTGGGCTAAGATGGACCATTGGTCTGACACAGGCAGTTTAGTTTAGTTTATGCAATCTAGCTATTGGAGAAATTTCTTAGAAGTGAACTCAAATGACAAACAATTCCTGCTCTATTAATGAGCTACAGAACAACCAAAAGCAATGATAATGACGTTAATGATTTCCTATAGTTCTATAAACATATATGTAAATATATGTGTAATAGGACCCTGTCCCATTGTTCCCAGGTGTCACGCTATGTTGGCCCTCTTGCCTTGCCACAGCTCTATGTGTTGGGATCTTGTACCACCGCACTTGTACCATCTGTAGCTTGCGTTGCCTGGGATCTTGGTGGGGACAGCCTACCTAGGCTGAGCTCTAGCCGCATCCCCTGGGCGAGCCTCCCACGGTGCCTTCTGTTGTTCCACTGTTCCTCAGCCCTAGCTCCACTCACTGCCTCTTGCCCTGGCTCTCCAGCAAAGTCCGGAGGCTCACTATCTTGCTGCTCCCAGTGGCTTCCCTCGCACACTGGGCCCCGCCTACTATCCGCAGGTCTGATTTCACTTCACCTGCCCTCCCTCAGGTGACTCTAGCCTCGATCTCTAAGCAGCTCTCAACTTTAAAGGGCCCCACTGGTTCCTTTTTTAAAAGGACGGTCTCCGTTTTAATCCCTGCACACCTCCACCCTGCTACAGTATGTTAACTAGGTCTGGCCACAGGGCAAATGCTCGTTGTGAATTGGTGGGATATTTTGGCTACAAAAGGGGCGATATTTTCCCTGCAAGTGCACCTGTTATGAAATTTTGGGTCTCTACTAACATTTTGTCCTTGTATCCCTTTGACACATTTGTTTTAAATTGGCCTGTAGGGGCAAAGGTAGTTAAAGGGGTGTGTGTGCGTGTGCATGCGCACATACTAGTGGACAAGGCCACATGAGATGTTAACCCACCTTGGGTAGCATCATCCCACTGTGGCATACACGCACCTACATACATGCTCTGTATATGCTTTTTCCCATAGGAAATGGGTTAAACATCCTGCTATGTTATAGATCAGTGATCACCCTGTTGCGTGCCATAGCAAATGCCACAGATTGTCTAAGTTCTGTTTGAAAAAGGTTGGTTTTTTTGTTTGCTATTTGTTATCCTCTTTCACAACATCCTCATCCCTTGTTGGGTTTAGACAGTCCATCTACCTAGAGATACTGCTATTTATTAATATATTTAGTACTATAGTATCTGTGGTTTTGTGCTTGTATTCTCTATTTTCTCTTTGCACGTTTCTAATTTGAGTCTTATTTGGCATGGCTGGTCTGTGAATATTGTTTGGGTTTGATTTCAGCATTGTAAAGGATTCCTTTTAGACTCCTAATACAACATAGATCCCAGTTTAGCATCCATTGAAAACTTGAAATCAATGGGATTATTGCTCTTGTTCTCTGTTGGAGTTGGATCAACCACTTATAGCTACCATGTTGGCACTAAAGTCAATCTAATCTGAAAAAGCCACACAAGATGGGGTGGGCCCTATCCCATGACCCTATCCCCCATCTACCCCAGGGAGGTCACTTGCAGCCGCCACACTTTGGGCCAGCGAGGACAGGCCACATGATCTCTCCCCCTGGTGTGGAAACTGGAGGAGTTGGTGAGCCGCTGTCAGAGGTCCCGCCACACCCAAGGACGGACTGAGGAGCTGGCCACACATGCGAGTGCCCGGCGCTGCCCCACCCACTGTGGGGATTTGGGGAGCCGGGAGGGGACAGGAATGTCCCGAGGAACGGGGTCACACACAGGCTCGCACCACAATCGACAGAGCAAGGGATGGCAGCAAGGCCCTGTTGGGAAAGCAAGCCCTCAGGGTGGAATAGGGATACCAATATGGTGAATCCCCAGCCTAGGTCATCATCGGGCTCGGGGGTAATCACCGACCTTAATTGCTGCCACCTGCTCGCAAGCATACAGGGCCCAGGAGGGGGCCAGAGGGGTGAGGTAAGTGTGGGGTGCGGGGGTGCAAAGGGACCCAGGAAGGGAAGGCGGGAGGGGTAGGTCTGAGGCTCAGGGAATGCGCCCAGGCACCCGTGCTCCCCCCCACGCCCGCAGGAATACTCACTCACCTGACTCACGCTGCTTAGGTCAAACACTTGCACACGCTCACTCACTCACCGGTCACACTAAAGGCAGTCACACACACACACGAAGGAGAGAGTCACACGGTATAGGATGCAGCACACAAGGGGCCAGTCTCACGGGCACATCAGGCTCCGATCACCAGCAGCGTAGATATCCCCAGTACAGCCTTTTATCTAGTTCCCCCCCCAGGGCGTTGCTGCAGCCGCGCCGAGCGGCGCACCTGAGGGGGCGTGGCAGGGGTCGGCGTGGCCTGCGTGCTGGCCCCGCCCCCGGGCGTCTCGGCGTGCAGCGGGGGTGTCGGGCTGTTGAGAGGCGTGGCCTTGGCACGAAGCTGAAGCGGGCGCGCAGCTGTGGGGGGAAGGTCCGGTGCGACGGGGAGTGCGGGGGGCAGTTGCACGGGGGCCGATGCAGTCGGGAGGGGGCTGAGGCGTGTCCTAGCCCCTAGAGTCCTTACACCCACACACCATTCACCAGCCCACCCACTATCCTGTCCCTGGCCATGACATGGACTCAGAGGAATGGTGAATGTGCCTACCGCTCAATGGTGTTGGTGGACCTTGCTGCAGGGCAGGACAGCACGGAGACCGGCCACACGAGAGGCAGATCGTTGTCCCACTTCGGGCAGCCTTATTACATGCTGTGTCTGGTCTTCTCTGGCTGACGCATCGCATGTGAGCTGGCTGTTGGTCCTGGGGCGGGGCTGGGAGAAGTTCTGTCGGCCACCGGCTATACGATCTGCTGCATCCATGCCTTTGTCATCTCGAGGCTGGATTACTGCAGCGCTCTACGTGGGGGTGCCCGAGAAGCTGGTTCAGAGGCTGCAGTTGGTGCAGAATGCTGCGGCCTGTCTCCTTACGGGGGCGGGTCGCAGGGAGCACATGACACCTGTGCTCCAGGCTCTGCACTGGCTGCCTATAAAGCACTGGGCTAAGTTCAAGGTGCTGGTTTTAACCTTTAAAGCCCTTCATGGCCTAGGCCCTGCTTATCTGCGGGACCGCCTCACTCCCCATGTGCCCGTGTGACCCATGAGATCGTCTGTGGGAGTCTTTTTGGCGGTTCCCCAGGCGAGGTGGGTGGCCTGGCTGCCCCTATGCTGTGGAATTCGCTCCCGGAGGAGGCTCGGTTGGCCGCCACTCTCCTGTCATTTTGCTGTTTATGTAAGACCTGTCTGTTCCGCCAGGCTTTTGGCTAGGGTGGGGTGGGGATGGGGTTGTTTCCCTTCATATATGATACATTTTTAACTTTTAAAAATTGTTTTATTGTTTTATCTTTGTTGTTCGCCGCCCCGGGCTGCCCTGCAGGCAGGAGGGGCGGGATAGAATTTTTTTATAAATAAAAAAAATCACAGGGTAAGGTTGCCATAGTGGGATAATGCTGCCCAAAGTGGGTTAACATCTTGTGTGTCCTCGCCCCCCCATCTCCCAACCTGCAATGGTCAAATTGAAAGACACTCTCTCCCCTATGCCAGAGGTGGGTAACCTTTTCCCTCCCAGGGACTACTTTGAAAATTAGTACAACCTCTGAGGGCTGCATAGAAATTGGGGGCGGGTGTGTATGAGGGATGTGTTCAAGAAAAGGAGGGAAAAATATTTCCTGGTACATAAATAGAAAAATGGAAAGCATACTGCTTGTAAAATGTGATTTTTTAATGCTGTTTGTATTAATAGTGTTCTTAAATCTTCATGTGCCATAACAATAGAATAAACATTAGAGTGTTGTGTTTACATTGTTTACTTTGAGCGACACATCACATGTGCTATGCTCTATTTTATGTGTTGAGTGCATCTGTATTTACTTGGGTTTGTTTGGTTTTGTTCGTTTTAAATTACCCTTCTGAAATATAGCATTACTCTTTGTCTGACAGTGTCTTGTTCTATTTGGGCTTGATTCTACATGGGCATTCTAGTTTGATCCAGGAAAGCACTTAAGCACATGAATAACTCTTAAGCACCTGAAATTTTGTAAGTCCTTGCAAGCCTCAAACCCTGATCTGCAAATAGTGCTCTGACAACATACACCAGAGAAACTGCCCACCATACAACCTCTGCAGTAAGGAAATCACCCCACCATCTTCTTCAATCAGGGAATTATTTACATTCTCTCCCTTCTGGGGGCCCCCAACCTCAACACATCTGTCATACTATGCCCCAGATCCTGACTGGCCAGCCTGCTTCTCCATTGGTCACCCAGGGATACAGAAAGACTCAACAGAAACAGGAAGTTATTTGTCTAGTTTGCTTCCTGGATCCTCATGCCTGCTCCTAACTTGTGCTCCAGCCTTGTTATTGGCCCTGTTCTCTTGATGTTGCCTTACTACCTACCTCTGGTTTTCCTGGTTTCTGATCTTGTACAATTCCCTGACTCATCTTGGCCTGCGGCACTGGTATCTGGTGTTTTTAAACAAGATGTGTCCACGCATGGCTGTCCGTGTGTCCAACTGCTTGTGTGATGGTGGTGCATGATGCATGCTCACGGCCATGCATGGAGCACTCCTGAAAAATCTGGAAATGTATCCACAAATAATTTGTCCAGATAGCTACATAATATTGATCATATATTTAACTGTTGCATATTTAACAGCAGCCTCAGTTCAGTGTAGCCTCAGTGTCACCTTTACTTTAACAATGCTGACTGTCAAACATTTCTATGATAGGAGGAGGCCTTTCATTACCATCTCATGTGGGGTGCTTAACTTTTTTGGATCTGACACTGCTCGCAGTATCACCTTGGTCTTTATGTGTCAAATCCCCTCCCCCTAAAATAGCGTGGTCAGCAATAGTCATCTTCTTGGCTAGTGGAGAGCCTAGTTGTATCAGGCAGTTAGCTTTCATGTTTTTAATTTTTAGAATTTGTAAGGCTTTTTTTGTGGGTGCAGTTATGGAATTGCTGAGGGGCATCTTGAATGTCTGACAGATGTTCTGAAACTGTGGGTTGGGATTACAAGAGTGGTCATTGCCATCTAGAGATGGGTTGCGATCCTGACTGATATTTGACATACTTTGCGTGTCTTTGTTGTCTGGGGTCACAGGATTAAAGTCTCAGCATGGGATTGCATAGGCAAATGTTTTGGGAACCACTGGCTTACGGAAACCTGTATTAGCAAAATGAAAGCTTAGGTTGTCTTTCCTAGGCGGCTAGGGACCTCTCTCTAATTATGATTATACAGCTCCAGGTATATTGCTAGTGCTATATAAATAAATAATGACGATGAGGATAATAATCTATGAAAAAGCACTGAGGATGCATGCCAAGCCTGGGAAAAACCTACCAGGAATTGGAGATCAAAGAACTGCCCGAAGGACATAAAAGCCTACGTATGGAAGCACAATAGAAAGAGCAAACAAACATGTCATTGGGAGGAATAGATGTTATTAGTGGAGCTCAATTGGTTCATCTTTCACACCAAGCCAGTCATAAATCAACTACGAGCAGCAACTATAGGTTTAATCACATGCATTCCTGCATTTTGAAAAGGAAATTAAATCACAAACTCTTTTTTCAGGCATTGGTGTAACTCCCAATCTCTGTTTGTGGCAGATTTTTATTACAGGCTCTGTTTCTTTGGCCTTTTTTAAATGGACCATGGTGGGTGGGGGGATGGGTGTGCGGCCGTGGTGAATGGAGTTGGGTGTACACCTGTTCCCACGGACGCACACCCATCTCCACCCATGGAGCATCAGGCATTGTATGAGCAATGGAGCTCATTGCTCCATGTGTGGGTGATGGGTGGAGGTGGGTGTAGTGTAGGAGTGCGCACGCACCCCCACCCATCCCCTGCGACTTTCACACGGGCGCCTCCACCCGTCTCCTCCAGCAAAACTGTGTGGAGATGGGTGGGGGCATCTCGTGTGAAAAGGGCTTTTGTGGGTGGATTTTTTTCCTTTGTGGCAGTTTAAGTATGGTGAATCCTGCAGCAGTGCAGAGGGTTGGACTAGATGGGCCTTGAGGTCCCTTCTAGCCCTAATACTCTATGACGGTATGCAACATAATGTGCACTAAGACTAACGTTAACTGAAATTCACAAAGTGTGATGATTCCCTCTCCAAGACTCTTTATACATGTGTGTCAACTGGCAGTAAGGGTCTGAGATGGTGTTTGCAAAGGTCATTGGAAGAAATGCCCTATCTACAAACACAAAATATTACACTAATTTCAGACCTAACACTTGCAGGCAAGACAAAGAAGCTAGTCATGTCTGGAAGCTTATTTGCTAGAAAAATATTGTTGTTGTGGAATCACAGGCATTGTTATTGGACAAGTAGCCTTTGTACATACTAGTCTAAAGATTAATGTTGAAATTTTTCATTTACAGATTGAAGGAAACTATATAAACATACTAAGCCTAATATTTACTGATTAGACTAATATCCAGGACAAAATTCCGTAACTTCCTCCCTCCCTTGTTTCCCCTCCTTTGTCTTTGCTTTTCCTAGATTAAAAGGTCCATTGTAAGGTGTATGGATCTTTCTCTAATTAATGATTGTACAGCACTAGGTTCATGGCTGGTGCTATATCAGTATTAACAACAATAGTAATATTTGTATTGTACCTTGCGCTTCTCACTTTTCATCCATATTACATCTCATTAGAAGGCAGATTTTAAACTACAGCAAGCTCCATTCAGATGAAATGGTCAGAAGTACAAGAAGAAAAACACAGGAGTAATAACTAAGGGTAAAAACAAACGTGACATGGGCCTGCTGCGACTCGTAACTCACCCGCGTGTGCGGTCCCACACCACCAGATATTAGCCCGGGAGTGCCCCAGAGCAGGTAGGTGGCTGGGCTGGGCTGCATCCTCGGAAAATTTGTTTGTTGCCCAATTGGGGAGAGGGGGTGCTGTTTCCCCTCCTGGTCTGGGCAGCCGCCTGTATGTCTGTTTTTACCCTAAATGGTGGTGTTTCATTATTATTATTATTATTATTTTATTTTATTAATAACAACAAAAATTTATATAGCGCCAGCAGTGTACGTGGCACTTTACAAGGTAATAAAATAGACACGGTCCCTGCCCCTAGGGCTTACAATCTGAGAGACAGGAGCTGGGGGAGAGACATAGGAAGGGGAACAGCGGGAGAGACAAGGGGTTACGATGAGAATGACAGCAGGCAGGTCCATGTGGCAAGGATAGGGGTTTCATTAATACCTCTTCCAAGTAATATATAAATAATAAAGGAATCATAGTGTTATCATTTAGAGGAAAACAGCTTGATGAATGAGAAACAGCATGGGATTAGATTATATTAAAACATTGCTCATGCTATACAAGTCAGATTACCTTTTTGAATGAAATTTCAAGTTCAGCAGACAAAGGAAATGCAACAGATATAATTACATTTTATTAAGACATCAGTATTATCAGGCTCACAAAAACTACAGGGAATTTGAAATAATGATGTCTATTAAACAGTACCATGGCACAGTACAAAATTGGCGGACAGACCAAAAGCAGAGGCAAATAATGATTTTACATCAAATTAGAGGCTGAGTTTTTAAAAAAACGAGTACTAGGAGGAAAACAATTTGGAAGAAAAAAAGAAACATGCATATTGATACACACTGCTAGTTTCCATATTCTCTAATGACCTGCACAAGGTCCATATTAGTGAATCAATAGATAATCTCAATTATCTTGGTTGTAGCGCAGAAACACAGCTTTTTCTTCACTTGTTTTCATACTCTAAAGGCGGCTTTCTGCAGAGTTTATGACTTAATGCACCTTAATCCCTGGACATCTCCAGACATGACAGGTGTCTGGATCGTAAAGGAGTTTTAGCCCACTGATAACAGATCCTATTTTCTGAAAATGGGTAAAAAGGAAATGCTGTTTCTTACAAATATATACTATAACTGGTGAGAGAAAAAATATTCATTTACCTAACTGCTGTCAGTTATGCAAAGCAAATTTATATTTGTCTTTTACCTAGTTACAGTAAAGTTAGGTATTCCTTGTTGTATATTTACCTAAAAAAACAGACAAGTGAAATGTTTTTGTTTTTTTTAGTTGATGTAGACAATTAAAAATATTAAGTTAGTTTCTTCTTTTTTTTTAAAAGTTTTCAAATGTTTATTTTGAAATTTCAATTTCCTTGTACATACATTTATACGACAATAAGGTAACAACAACAAAAAAAGGATAACATCACTTCAGGTACAACTGTCCACAATGTTCCATCGGTTTATGCTCTCTTTGAAATCTTCGCCTTGGTAGGGCCATTCTTCACCTCTTCTTGACAGCCAGCCACCTCTTTCTGTGCCTGTTTAAAAGGAAGCCTGTCCAGGATATAAGCAACTCATTTGCTACATTAGGAATCAAATAGTGTCCTGTATTCCTCCTTTCCCAACTCCTCTCCTTCTAATACCTTAATGAATGGGGCCTAAAAATATTAAGTTGATTGCAGACACGTCTTGTTAGCCAAGCCTCCACAAAAATTACGTTGGTAGCCTGAGGAATGTCCACTCCCAACTCCTTATCTAGAGGATAAATCTAGTGGTGGGTTTTTTTGCACGCAGAAATGTCTGAACACTTCTTACCCCACAGCATTTAGAGACCCGGAACTATATATCAAAAAGACTGTGCATCATCAGTGAACTATTCACACCATAGTGAGGCGCCAAATAGGGACAGCAGCTTGTAACTATTTTCAGACACCGAGTCTGTGGGAACCCCGTGTCATGACAAACTCCATTAGCAACATGACAGTTTCAGGGGTAATAAGCCATGCATGCCTGCCAACAGAAGGGATACTAATACACCTGAAACGTGTCTTTCTTTGCTCTCTGAATTGTTAAATTCACCATGTGACAGCTAACTGTACTATCTATGCAGCATAACATAGGTACCAAACATTTTCAGTTGGAGAGAGGTTTTGGAATTCTGTAAATGCATACATATGAATAGTATGCATACATATACTATTATACCTTTGTCATGGACGGACAATTACCTCCTGCAGGCCTCGCTCCTGGCACATGTCTGCCTCCGGAAAGGTGCAGAACCAATTCGAATGGTTCGCCCCTGGAGGTTGATGGAACCGGAGCGATTTCAGATGGCTCTGGGTGAGATACCCTCTGATCTTGACGACTGTCTCATTGATGACCTTGTCATATTATGAAATGCTCTGATGACTGAGGCCATCGATCAGATGGCTCCTAGGCATCTGCTACTCACGCGGCAGCACCGCAGGCCTCCTTGGTTTTCCGAGGAGCTGCGGTTGCTGAAGTGAGAAGGGCGGCAGTTTGAGCAACAGTGGTGTCGTTCTCGTGCTGAAGCCGACATATTGCATCATAGAGCCAGTTTACAGGCCTATGCCGTAGCTATACGGGCAGCAAAGAAGGAGTTATTTGCTGCCCTCATAGCATCTGCAAAATTCCGTCCAGCGGAGCTTTTCCGGGTGTTGCGGGGGCTGGTAAGTCCGGCCTCCCTTCACCTGGGAGTGGAGGCATCTAAGACCTGCTGTGACATGTTTGTGGGTTATTTTGTGGAGAAAATCTGTCGTATTCACCAGGACTTCGACACTGCAATTGATACACATGAGGAACTGGAGGTTATGAAAGCCCCGTCTTGTCCAATTGTATGGGATCAATTTCAGTCAGTGAAATGTGGTCGATGTTCTTGGGGCAGTTAGGGCCACCTCTTGTGAGTTATGCTGCTTTTAAATGAGGAGCGCTGATGTGCCTCCTCAACGCCGCATTAAAGCAAAGCCGCCGGAAGTGACGTTCTACCTGTTGCCGGCGGCGGCGACAGCTGGAGACACGGGGCTTTGGAGCGGCGCGTTCTTAAGCCAGATAATTGAAGACTTAAGAACGCGCCGCTCCAAAGCCCCGTGTCTCCAGCCGCCGCCGCCGCCGGCAACAGGGAGAACGTCACTTCCGGCGGCTTTGCTTTAATGCGGCGTTGAGGAGGCACATCAGCGCTCCTCATTTAAAAGCAGCATAACTCACAAGAGGTGGCCCTAACTGCCCCAAGAACATCGACCACATTTCACTGACTGAAATTGATCCCATACAATTGGACAAGACGGGGCTTTCATAACCTCCAGTTCCTCATGTGTATCAATTGCAGTGTCGAAGTCCTGGTGAATA
Source organism: Sphenodon punctatus (assembly GCA_003113815.1). Classification (NCBI taxonomy): domain Eukaryota; kingdom Metazoa; phylum Chordata; class Lepidosauria; order Sphenodontia; family Sphenodontidae; genus Sphenodon; species Sphenodon punctatus. Next base: position 7,989,192 of record QEPC01005117.1, read on the forward strand.
CGACAGATTTTCTCCACAAAATAACCCACAAACATGTCACAGCAGGTCTTAGATGCCTCCACTCCCAGGTGAAGGGAGGCCGGACTTACCAGCCCCCGCAACACCCGGAAAAGCTCCGCTGGACGGAATTTTGCAGATGCTATGAGGGCAGCAAATAACTCCTTCTTTGCTGCCCGTATAGCTACGGCATAGGCCTGTAAACTGGCTCTATGATGCAATATGTCGGCTTCAGCACGAGAACGACACCACTGTTGCTCAAACTGCCGCCCTTCTCACTTCAGCAACCGCAGCTCCTCGGAAAACCAAGGAGGCCTGCGGTGCTGCCGCGTGAGTAGCAGATGCCTAGGAGCCATCTGATCGATGGCCTCAGTCATCAGAGCATTTCATAATATGACAAGGTCATCAATGAGACAGTCGTCAAGATCAGAGGGTATCTCACCCAGAGCCATCTGAAATCGCTCCGGTTCCATCAACCTCCAGGGGCGAACCATTCGAATTGGTTCTGCACCTTTCCGGAGGCAGACATGTGCCAGGAGCGAGGCCTGCAGGAGGTAATTGTCCGTCCATGACAAAGGTATAATAGTATATGTATGCATACTATTCATATGTATGCATTTACAGAATTCCAAAACCTCTCTCCAACTGAAAATGTTTGGTACCTATGTTATGCTGCATAGATAGTACAGTTAGCTGTCACATGGTGAATTTAACAATTCAGAGAGCAAAGAAAGACACGTTTCAGGTGTATTAGTATCCCTTCTGTTGGCAGGCATGCATGGCTTATTACCCCTGAAACTGTCATGTTGCTAATGGAGTTTGTCATGACACGGGGTTCCCACAGACTCGGTGTCTGAAAATAGTTACAAGCTGCTGTCCCTATTTGGCGCCTCACTATGGTGTGAATAGTTCACTGATGATGCACAGTCTTTTTGATATATAGTTCCGGGTCTCTAAATGCTGTGGGGTAAGAAGTGTTCAGACATTTCTGCGTGCAAAAAAACCCACCACTAGATTTATCCTCTAGATAAGGAGTTGGGAGTGGACATTCCTCAGGCTACCAACGTAATTTTTGTGGAGGCTTGGCTNGATAGGTGTCTAGTCCGGACTGCATCCTTAGAAAAGCAGCCCGGGCCAAGGGCTACCCATGTGGGCCCAATGTGGGCTAGCATGTTTGTTCAGCCCAGGCTGCTATGGCCGAGCGCCATGTCTGGTCACCATTATTGTCTGTCATGGCGGGAGGTGGGGGTGGGGCTGGCCAAGTGGCCAGCCACATGTTTGTTAAGCTTCCTACCCTACCCAGGTGGCAGAATGGCTCTCCAGTCATGGTCATGTTAATTTGGTGGCTGCTGTTTCCTGCCCTGGGCTGGGCTGGGGAGCCGCCGCACTTCCCATATCTCTGTTTTTACCTGATGTTTGGAAACATTGTAGTCGTCTGAAAGTACCAAATATTTAGCAAGGAAACACCAGGACATTTTCTTTAAAAACACATAGCAAGTCTACTAAAATACCCAGAGCAGTCTTATTATTTTTAAAAGGCTGTGTGTGTATGTAGATACACACATATATTAGTAGTATTGTTTTTGGTCATTGGTGGATTAATATCCTGACTTTTGGACAGAGTGATTTCTAGATAAATTTTGAGTGGATTTGACTGACTCTGTGGCTCAGCCCTTAGTGGTCTTTCTGTAATGTTTGGTATTGTTGGGGACCATATTTAAAGTACCATTAGATTCAATAATTTGTGTATGCTAATGAGATAAGACCGTATGAAGGACATAACACTGCCATATGCATGCGTATGCTCATATGTCGTTTATAAAGTGCTTGAAGTGTATGATCCCATAGAGCATATGGAAGTCCTGCTGTACAGACATGGTTTCCCCCTCTTTAGGCTCCTGGTTCAGTTTTCAATCTAGCATTTAAGAGTTTGCTTTGTAGATATGTAGACATGAAGGAACAAGATCCAGCTGAAGAAGGAATTGGAAGGGTCCCTGCCCATGTTGGTTTACACGGAATTTTGCTATTGTGTTTTGAGAGTAGCAATGTGATGGACTGTGTAAAAAAAAAAATTGGAAAAGGAACTGATTTTTTTCCCTGCACTTTTATTCCTTCTTTCCAATGAAAAAATTGGAAATTTGGGGGGAAATTCAAAAACCCTTATGAAATATTTTCTTTTAGAATGATGAATGAAATGCTTTTTAAGACAATTTTCATATATTGTTTGTTACAGCTGCCATTTCCTCAAAATAATTTCTGATAACTATATAATACGAAGATGTTTTATGTAAGACAATCAGTATTAAATAATTACAACTCCCGTATACTGTAGGCATGTACAACTCTCAAATCCAAGAAGCATTTCTGCTCCCAGAGGGCACTGCCATCTTCACAAGAGGAGGAAGGAGAGCCTCCTTTGCTTGTGGACTTCTGCACTGCCTGCAGCCTGCCTTCCGCTGGTGATTTTTTTAAATCGAGTTTGGTGGAGATGCTTGAAGTAATCCTCAATCTGCTGCCTCCTCCGTCCTGACTAGGCCCCTCAACCTGCTCTCCCCTCAAAGGACTGGGAGTGGATGCTGACAGCACCCTGCTACAGAGAAACGAGCAGCTTATTGCCCTGCTTGCTTGCGTGACAAAAGTCCCAAGGGGCAGAAACTGCAGAAGGCCTCTCATGGTGGGTAGCAAAGCCTCCGATATTTGTAATAATGTTTGAATAAAAATAAGGCATTTATACTTTTAAATTTTATAAATATACCAAACACTACCTTTGAAATGGTTCTACTCAACTTCCTCTTCCTGTTGGGCAATCTTTTGTGCCAGGGAGTGGCCTATCAGGTGATTAGAGACTGTGGTATATCTTGCTGTGGAAAATTCATCACAGTACACAAGTAGTGATGCAGGGCCAGCCACCACTGCCCACAGATGTTGGTTAAGAGCGAATTCTTTATACTCACATCTCCATTGAATGTAATGGGTATCCATTATTTCCAAACCCCACAGCTCCACTGAGTCCCTTATTTTAAAAAAAAATGTTGATCTGGCAACCCTATCTAGTTTGTGGATACAGGATGTGTCTGGCCATATGGCTGAAGTTTTAGTCATACACAGCAGTTTTTTTAGTGTCAATGATTTGTACATCATTTGTACATCATGCTTTTGCTATATCATTTGCCTGATTTGGGCTAGATGAAGTAGGGGTCTCTTTCCTAGTCTATCTTTTTACTGGTTTTTGAATTGGGTACACAAATATGTGTAAATTATGCTAGAGGGAACCCTGGCCTGTCACTGGTGTTGTTTAATGTGAGGTTGGTGGCCAATAAATCTTCTATCATTGATGACTCCATTTTGGAGTGGGCTGCAGATTTCGTATGTGTGATGGAGACCTGGCTGGACGAGTTGTCAGGACCAGTTTTGACTGACCTTGTTCCGGCTGGGTATTCCGTCCAGCACCAGCCTAGGCTGGAGGGTCAGGGGGTGGTGGGGAGGTGTAGCCATTGTTTTTAGGACTGGTTTGGTTCCGTGGAAGTCTTCAGTGCAGACTGAGTCTGGAATAGAGGGTCTCCACATTATGTTTGATTTGGCAGGTAGTGGACAAGGGGTTCCGACCAGGGACAGGATTGGTATTCTGCTGGCTAACCAAGCACCCCACTGCATGGTAGCATCCCTGACTGCT
>QEPC01005117.1:7992961-8011410 GCA_003113815.1 Sphenodon punctatus
AAGTAATCTGCTATTTTCCTTTCAGATAGTTGCTTACTGGATAGTAGAGAAGCAATGCTTGAAAGATTCCTTGTGATATTTCTTCTACAGATTTTTCTGTGTTCACTGAGCATAAAGCTGTGGTTCCTATTTTAGGAGTAAAATTTAGGTATTATATGTTAGTATATGCTTTTCTCCTTGCATTTACACATCAAAAACTGGCTTCTTTAATTTTCACTCCTTCAGACATGACTTCCAGCGAGCGTAAAATATTGCTACATAACCTTGGCTCCTTTCCGGAAATTCTGGCTCCTTTCTGGAATTTGTAGTCCTGCAAAAATGATAAATTTCATGTGATTTCAGTGTCTATTCTATTAAAGACTATTTTTAAAGACCTGTAGCTACTTTAGTAGTTTACTGGAGGAGAGGTTCATTAATGACTATTAGCCAAGATGGCCAGGGTATACAACATTATGCTCACAGTTCCTCTTAAATTTCTGACTCTGGAAACAGGGTGAATGACAGGACATAGATAATTTCATAATTGCCCTGTTTCTTGTAGCATGGAGATGCGATACTGGGTCTGTGGACATTGGTCTAATCCATCCTGACTGTATTTATAATTTCATAATCCCAGATGCTACCACTTTTGGATATTTTAACAATCCCTAATTTTGTTGTACTATAATTAGATCTGTTAATGCAGAGAGCATTTTCAAAATCTGTGTAATGCCCAAGTAAACAGGATTTATGCAGTTGTCCTGAGTGGGTTTGGAGAGATGAAATCTACCTCAGTTTTAGGGACTATATTATTCCTGAAAGCCAGCCAGGATTGTCTTTGTTGGAATCTAAACAACAAACAAAAATGTCCTGACCTGAAAAGGTGTTCACAGTTGCATGGATTGCTTCAGTATGTGTTCAGAGCTGGTTAGCTCTTAACGTAAACTCCACATGAACATAAGATAAATTATACTTCCTTCAACAACCGAGTTATCTATACTAGAATTTTAACACATATTAACTGCACACTTGCGATAGCTCCCACTCCCAGGTCATGAAAGACTGTATAAGAACAACTTGCCAGCTTCAAGTTCTCGTCCCTTAGGGCTAATAGATCCTGGGTCAAAAACCAGAATCTCCAGGTGTATCCTAGGGAGGTGGCAAGTGCGACCATACCCAGATAGGGTGCATTAGGTATAGGGTCTGTGTGCAAAAGGACTGCTTTCATGAGGCTAGACTAGCAGTGGGGGATTGCTCAAAAGCCTTTAATATCTAAATATTTATCTAAATCGATAGCTTTTATGGGATTTGATGAAAAATAGGCAGGTGCAAGAAGTAACTGCTTCCACACTGGTTTTCATAAGAATGTAGCAGGTCAAACCTGAAAGGTGACATTTTATCTTTCAGTTTAAGATTAATCTGTTTTTCTGCTGGATGATCACACTAATTCTTTGGAAGATAATTTCTAGCAGTAAAATTTGGATTGTATCTGATGTTTTTGATCGCTGCAAAAAGTGGTGATGCTGCAGAAATCAGCCAGTTTACAGCCTGTCAGCAACTTGTAGCAGAGCAGATTGTAGATCTTCTTTGGTTACAAAAATCTCAGACAGTGAGTTCAGGCAGTAACTATTTGAGGCTTACAGGATGAGCTTTGGGCCTTTGGCCAGCTCATTAAGACATATTGATTCCTCACTTTAAAGGACGAATCAGGGTGAAAACAGACATGACGCTAACTCCACTTTAACACTGCTTTAAAATTTCTTATGCATGTTGCAGGGCTGTATTGGTACCCTATGAAGCCCTGCAATATGCATAAGAAATGTTAAAGCCAGCGGCAGCCCCTTGCTTTGGCGCTGGGGGCAGTGATCTACAAGCCCCCAGCGCCAGCCCGCGCGCATCTGGACTGGTGCTGGGCCGGCTGGGGGCTTGTAGGTCTAGCTGCCCAGCACCAGTCCGGATGCGCTCGCAGCAGCTCTTCTGTATTTGAGTCCCCGTGTCTCTTCGCGTGTGTGCCTACCGGGAAGAAAGACTTTCCTACCTGGGCTGGCGCGCATGCGCAGAAGAGACGTGGGGACTCAAATACAGAAGAGCTGCCTGCTGCACCTACCCGTGGCTGGACTCGCGTGCGCAGCCGTGGGTTCTGGTAGGTCGGCACTGCTGCCGACCTAACAGAAAGCGCTGCGTGCGCAGTTTTCAAGGGGCATGGAAGCTTGGGCAACAGGTTCTCATGGAACTCCTGACATAAATAGTAAATATATGAAGCATATGGGTCAGAGATAAAGCTATTGTCAAAGTAGAGAGACTACCTCAGACATAATTCCGTCAGAGGGGCTGCAGAGGGGCCAGGAGCAGATATGGCCATGCCAACAATGCTGGGGTCAGAGAAGTTCTTTGAAGCAGAATGTCTTTAAGTGCTCTCAATAGATCGAGCTAGCTCCATACCATCCCCAGTGTAATGCTGTGGCTATATGTACAATGTCGCCCACCGACTTCGGTGGAATTATTAATGTGTGAGAGTGGTTGAGAACTCAATGGCTAAAGCCACACAAGATAAGGTGGGACTGGTCCTCTGCCCACCATAGGGAGGGCAAACATAGCTGCCACACTTTGGGCTGGCGGAGAGAACAGTCCAAATGATCTGCCCCGTTGCGGGGCAATGGGGCAGGTGGGTGCTGTCACAAGTCATGCCATGCCCCGGGGCAGGCCAAGGAGCCGGTCACACGCGGACTCCTGGCCCTCTCCCACTCCTTACCCCGCTTTTGGCATGGCCGCACAGGAATGGCAAATGTGCCCGTTGCTCAGTGGTGCTGGCAGACCTTGCCACGGGACAAGGCAGCACGGGGAATGGCCACACGAGAGGTGGCCCATTATATTATTTATTTATATAATAACTTATTACCTGCCCCCTCCTGCCCAATGGCAGCTTGAGGCAGCGTACAATAGATAAAGCATAGTATTAAAAGGACAAAAATACAATATTATCCCCTGAGCTCACTATTTCAGTACTTGAGGGTAGTGACTAGGTCCATGGGCCAGATCCATGAATTAGAAAGGGGCTAAATCAAAACCAGCCATTGGTCAGATTTGGCCTGTGGGCTGCAGGTATCCTCACCCCTAATTTATATCTTTCCTCCTACATTGTTTATTGCAGCCCCCTAAATGGAATATGAAATTGATATGTTTTTGTGTAAACTGTTGTATAGATAATATAGATGGGACTGTGTTCTGGACAATTTAAACTGCTATATTGAGGATGTGATGGAACTGATGGGGATGTGTGGTGGGCACCCCCTCCTGGTGAGAGCGGGAAGGGGAGCGGATGGAGGGCCCCCTTCTGGTGGCAACAGGATGGGGAATAGGATATTGTGGATGGCTCTTTGGGTATAGTGAGGGGGGTGTTATTATTTATGTTATTATTGATCTACTCATTATGATTGTTTTGGGGTTGGTAGTATTGTATTAGACTGTGAGGGCTTTTGGGAATTTATATATATATATGTTTTTTCTATTGTAAAATTTCTTTGTTGTAAGCCTCCTCAAACTGCTTTTTGCAGGAGAATGCAGGATATATATTAAAAGTGGTGATGATGATGATGATGTTCTTTTCTGAATTTCTCCTATTTTTTTCCCCTGGTTCTGGCATACCCCAAGCTTTCCAAGGTCACTTGTGCTTGGAACTCTGGGTATTTTCAGAAGTGATGTTACCACACTTAGACCCAATCCATGGTAACGCTGTCACCTTGCCCCGGGGTAGGCCGATACTCAGAATAGACATGATGTTGCACCTTACCACACTTTGCCCCAAACCATGGTAGTGCTTACCACCGGCTGTTCCGTGTGATTTTCCGAGATCACAACCTGTGGTAACTGTTACCACGGTTCGGGGCAAAGCGTGGTGAACATCTGGCAGTCACCGAACAGAAGTGATGGTGGTTGTGACCCTGAGGTGGGGTTAAGTGTGGTAAAATGTGGGTGGTAAGCATGCATCACTTCTGAAAATACCCTCTGGCTCCATGTAGTGCAAAGAAAACATACCAATTTGTTGAACTCTCCCTAAATGCATTCTTTAAGTACTGTTATAAAAGAACTCCACAACTGAACAGTAGTGGCAGTGCTGCTTTGCTTCAATTTTGCAGTTATTTGGTATTTACAAACGATCTAACTGTACTCCAAAAGAGTGCAGCTCCACCAGGCACCAAGAGGGTTGCATGTGTACTGTTCTCTTAGGAGGAAGGTTATAGTCTCACACAGACAGCTTTATTAAAATGAAACTATTTTCTGATTGCTGTGTGTCCCTTTTTCAAACAATCCTTAAAAAAAAAATATATCTCAATAAATAGAAAATACTTTGAGCTCTGCTGGTGAATTCCATGCTAATAAAAGTCCCCCAGGCTCAAGGCTGTATCCCACTCCCAATGAAGCTCCTGGACATTTTTCCATGAACTTCAATGGGAGCTATACCTTTGTTTATTAAACTTGCCGTTAAGTCAACATAAATGAATGTGTCAGTTCAGTGTTGCTGAATAAAAAGCCATTAGAAAAACATCTATTTATAGCACCTTAGTGTTTGTAGTTGACTAAAAATATACCCTAACTTGGACAGAGATTCAGTTTTTTGATCTGGCAGCCATTCTGCTAGTAATCAATCCTTTTGCCTGAAATAGATTAGTTTCTTGTATGTCAGTGAATCCAAACCTATGACTTTTATCCCATTTCTATCAGTCTCCCTGTGCCATAGAGACATGAGTTCTGAGAGTTGTATTTCACACTGTATTAGAGTAAATGTCCTTTTTGTTAATAGTGTAGATCTCTAATGATTTACCACAGTGTCAAGAAGAACACAAATTTACTGAACTATAGTGTTTATACCTGTAGTGATTTTAGCAGTTAAAATTGCAGTTTCCATTCTGATCCTCTGTTTTTTACATGCATATAACTTTTCTGAGACATTTGCTTTTCCAGTGTAAGTTCTCCGTACATAAATATTCTCTGTGTAGAGGTGATTTGTTTTGAAATGTTTAGAGGGAATTTTCCATGGCTTTTTTGGAGTTCTAAGAGGGTTACAAACAAACAAACCAAAACTAAAACCCTATTTCTTCATATTATAAAACTTTTACCCCTTGCACCATCATGGGAATAAACTACAATAAAGATTAAACTTTGAAAGATCAAACCTGGGAATACAATTCTGAGCCCATTTTTAGCAGCACTTTTTCTGCTAATTTTGTGGAAATGGGAGCTGTTTGTAATAAGCATATGCTTTGCTAAAATTGCAAATGTTGATTGTAAACTTCAGAGTTTGGGATATTTTGAAATATGAGATTTAGGGTGGTTAGAGAAAATTTGTGGTTACAGAAAGCTATAAAACTTTCTGGAAACAATTATAGCAGGAAGAGGAAGCAGGAAAAGATCACAGGCCCAGGTGCAGTAATTCCCAATTTATTTATTTGTTTGCATTCCTCACCCCATTTTCAGACTTAAATATAATTTTATTTATTTATTTATTTATTTCATTTCATTTCTTTAAAATTTCATCTTTAATTTATACCCCGCATTCTCCCAACCAAAGTCGGTTCGAGGCGGCTCACATCAATAATAAAATTTAAATCCAAGAGTTAATCAATGCATTTTACATCTTCTCATCCTACTCAAGTTTTTGAACTTACAAATGTCTTAACGAGTTAACAAATAATAATAATTTAGATTTAAAAATTGGAAAACAATAGTATTAGATTAACTTTTTTTAGCTTGTTAAGGTGTTTGTAAGTTCACAAATTTGAGTAGGATGAGAAGATATAAAATGCATTGATTAATTGTGCTCTTGTTAATGTGTTGGCTTATGAAAGAAGAACATGGATTGTAGGTTATAGATGTAGGGAATGAGGGATTGTGAAATGTGGGCAGATGAGAGAAAGTTTTTGGATGGATGTTAGTGTGTTTCTAGGAAAGAGAGAATTTGCTTTACTAAAGAATTTCCTTATGTTTTGAGGTTTATGTCAAGGGAGATATGCCTTAACTGTGTATTTAAACCTAAGGTTTTTTAATATTGGAATATATTCATATAATGCCAGAATACAACAAAGATATACAAACTATACCCAACAGCAATTGCGATTGCGACCCGATCCACAAATGATACAACCTTATTTGGAGTCTCAGCCCATTGTTGGATTGTGTCCTTAGTAGAATTAGTAATCCAGAGAGAGTATGTGGTTGCCATGTTGGTCCCAAGAGACAGAGAGGGAGACAAAGTGGTTTTAATGATATCTTTTGTTGGATCAACTGCTGTTGGTGAAAATCAGGAAGCTTTCGGGCCACACAAGGTCCTTCCTCAGGCATGTAGCATAGACAGCAGTCAGAAATATATAAAATAAGCAAATGTAGGGCAGGTATATACGAGGATGCACGGAATGGGTGCCTCCTCCATATATACCTGCCCTACATTTGCTCAGTTTATATATTTCTGACTGGATATGCTACATGCCTGAGGAAGGGCCCTGTGTGGCCCAAAAGCTTGCTGGTGTGGCTCAGATGCTCTGCTTTGCTTTGGGGCAGCTGTACCAAGTCCATTTCTAACAGCTGAATACAAAATTAGTGGGCATTTACTTTCTCTCAAACCCCAAACAGATCTTGTCAGATCCTATGTGAGTAGTACCTATTAATTAACCCAGACAGGTCAAATTGGGTAGTGCATATTTGACAGGTGTGCCCATTTGGGAGGATACACATTTCAGCTCTAGTCTGGAAGTTTTCAGGATTTTGATAGGCTGGATTTGGCTTTTAAGACATTCAGATTATTTAGTTAAAGAAAGCATAGGAAGGTGTTTTATTTTTTAAAAACACATGCTCATGAGTAAACTGGCTAACAGTTTGGGTTAGATAATAGCCTTTCCAATTTTTTTGATGGTCATAATCTTGGTGGTGTTCTTGACAGTCAATCAGAACTTTTTTCAACATCTTGTCTCCCCCTGACTGTCATGACTCTCCCCTCTCCCTCCCTTTCTGTCTCTCTCGCCCCTTCATCTGAGGATTGGATCACAGGTGCTGTATGTTTATTTTGGCAGTATGATGGGTAGAGAGGGTCATGATTCCAGGATTTCGTGTATGATGACTCTGTCTTCCATTTGATGTGCATTGTGTATATGATATTTTTTCTGCACAATTCAGTGTGTAATTTCTTTGGGTATTGGCTGTATTTTTGTGATTGCAGAATATTTACATATTTGGACACAAACCAAGTTTTGTACTTCTGCATCATTCCTCCAAATAATTTTTATTTTAAGTGAAGCAGATAATAATCATAATAAACTATGAACATGGGAAAGAAATCAGCATGTCACCAGCTGAATTATATAAATCGAATAGGAAGTTCATTTGACCTGCCTTACATTTTCTGCTCTCATGTTCAAAAAAATATTGTTTTTCCTGTATTTTGTTCAATAATGGTGAAAAATTTATATTAGGATTGACATAACAATTTTCCCCATGTTCCTTTGCTTTAAGGAGTAAATAAAGCGAATACATATGAATAACAACAAATTATAAAACAGCTTGGTAGGGAACCATTATCGCTTTTCTGTCTCTGTCATATTTATGCAGTATCATGGAGACAAAGGGTGTAAACAGATGGACACTGAGGCTGCCCACCCCCAGAGTGGCTTTAGGGGCGGGCACCCCCACATCTGCCCACTTCCAGCTCTGCTTTGGTCCCCTTTGGATGGATCAGCGGTTTCCCCAGCCTATGGTCTGCCTGTGTGGCACCCCCCTACATCATAGATTTGTGGCCACTCACCCAACGCTCCATGTGGCCACTCACCCAACGCTCTAGGCTGCCATCCACAAGACCATGGTGCTGACTGGACAATGGCCAGCTGGGGATGGAGCTGCACTGTGGGTCTGCCGAACAGGCAGACAGCGGCTCCACTTTTCGCCATTGTCCTGGGTTTGACCGGCCTGCTCCTTGCATTATGCTCCGGGATGTTCTGGATCACTGCTGTGCCGCTGCCATGGAGTAGGTGCAGCCTGCTCTAGTTTGCACATCTGGTGTCCACTCTTTACATGGACAGGTCAACCTGGGGGTGAAGCAGGCTTGTGTGGGCAGAGGCGGGGCTGTTGTCTGTCTAAAAGCACCCAAAGTTGCATATGCTTTTTAGACAGTTCTCTAATTCATGTGTTAATGTTTTTTCATGCATATTATCATTAATGGAGAGCTGTATTTATGGAGAGTAGGTAAGTTAGTTCAGCAGTACAATACAAAAAATGTCAGTCAATTAAGTATTAGCATATGCAACAGTTACTCTAGCTACTTAGCTAGAGCTGTTATTCAGTTGTTAGAGCTTATTGAAGCCTTATTTCTCCATATTGTTGGCACTGAAAGCATCAAACGTCCAGGAGGTGTTATGGGTTAGGTCCCTGGTTTTTAAAATCTGATGTATTGACCTCTCAAGAGCAACTGTTCTGCCCTATCTCTAATCTTTCCTTTTTAGGGAAGGTTATTAAACGGGTGGTTGCCTTGCAGCTCCAGGCACATCTCAATGCTCTTGTATTCCTGGACCCATGTCTGTCAGGTTTCCGTCCTGTGCATGGCACTGAGACTGCGCTTGCAGCCTTGGTTGATGATCTGTGCTTGGAAATTGACAGGGAAAGTTGTACCCTGTTGATTTTGTTAGATTTGTTGACAGGCCTTTGATACTGTTGATTGTGGGGTGACACGGCTGCAGGACTGCTCTTGAGTGGTCTCACTTGTTCCTGGCTGGGAGGACCCAGAGGTTGTGATGTCGTCGTCCCCTCAGGAGCTCCTTTGTGTGGTCCCATCGGGTTCCATCTTGTCTTCACTCTTGTTCAATGTGTATGTGAGGACCCTGGGTGAGATCATTAGAAGATTTGGAGTGAAGTGCCATCAGTATGCGGAAAACACCCAGCTCTATCTTTCCTTTTCATCTGACCCAGGTCCTGTAGTCTCGGTGCTTACCCAGTGTCTGGCTGCTGTTGGAGACGAGCTGAATCCAGACAAGACCAAGGCGATGATGGTTGGCTGGCTGTGTAGTCTGGGAGATGTGGGCAGGGGACTCCTGTTATTGATGGGGTCCAGACTCCCTTGCTCACTCAGGTTCGCAGCCTTGAGGTGCTCATGGATCCACTGCTGTGCTTGGATTGCCAAGTTGTGGTGATGGCCAGGAGTGCCTTTGTCCCCCAGCCCAAAGAAGACACCATTCTTAGTGGAGTAAATCAGGCCGCACCATACTTTATTGTTAGCCTTATCGGGGAGGAAGGGGCCATGCCCTTCCGGGTCCTGTCAACCTAGTCTATTCCTAACTTAGGTAGAGTAAATTGTAGGCGGTCTGATGTCCCTCAGTACCGCACCTTGCCACCTATAGCTGCTGCGATGTCACACCTGCCCAGCCGCCCCCGGCCGGGTCAGGCAGTCTTCACTTACCGTGACCCAAGGAAGGACTGAGGGCAGGCTGCGACAACCCTGGACCGCCCCTGTCCTAGGGTCTTTCGCCGTCCAGCCCCCCTTCCTGGGTTCAGCGCGATGCTGGCTGGCAAGCTCTAGCATTCGCATGTACCCCATCTCTTTAAGGAGATGACCTGGCAGCAGACTATCCCTACCTAACTTCCTGACTTGCCGGACCCCTGCNTCTTGTCTCCCCCTGACTGTCATGACTCTCCCCTCTCCCTCCCTTTCTGTCTCTCTCGCCCCTTCATCTGAGGATTGGATCACAGGTGCTGTATGTTTATTTTGGCAGTATGATGGGTAGAGAGGGTCATGATTCCAGGATTTCGTGTATGATGACTCTGTCTTCCATTTGATGTGCATTGTGTATATGATATTTTTGCTGCACAATTCAGTGTGTAATTTCTTTGGGTATTGGCTGTATTTTTGTGATTGCAGAATATTTACATATTTGGACACAAACCAAGTTTTGTACTTCTGCATCATGCCTCCAAATAATTTTTATTTTAAGTGAAGCAGATAATAATCATAATAAACTATGAACATGGGAAAGAAATCAGCATGTCACCAGCTGAATTATATAAATCGAATAGGAAGTTCATTTGACCTGCCTTACATTTTCTGCTCTCATGTTCAAAAAAATATTGTTTTTCCTGTATTTTGTTCAATAATGGTGAAAAATTTATATTAGGATTGACATAACAATTTTCCCCATGTTCCTTTGCTTTAAGGAGTAAATAAAGCGAATACATATGAATAACAACAAATTATAAAACAGCTTGGTAGGGAACCATTATCGCTTTTCTGTCTCTGTCATATTTATGCAGTATCATGGAGACAAAGGGTGTAAACAGATGGACACTGAGGCTGCCCACCCCCAGAGTGGCTTTAGGGGCGGGCACCCCCACATCTGCCCACTTCCAGCTCTGCTTTGGTCCCCTTTGGATGGATCAGCGGTTTCCCCAGCCTATGGTCTGCCTGTGTGGCACCCCCCTACATCATAGATTTGTGGCCACTCACCCAACGCTCCATGTGGCCACTCACCCAACGCTCTAGGCTGCCATCCACAAGACCATGGTGCTGACTGGACAATGGCCAGCTGGGGATGGAGCTGCACTGTGGGTCTGCCGAACAGGCAGACAGCGGCTCCACTTTTCGCCATTGTCCTGGGTTTGACCGGCCTGCTCCTTGCATTATGCTCCGGGATGTTCTGGATCACTGCTGTGCCGCTGCCATGGAGTAGGTGCAGCCTGCTCTAGTTTGCACATCTGGTGTCCACTCTTTACATGGACAGGTCAACCTGGGGGTGAAGCAGGCTTGTGTGGGCAGAGGCGGGGCTGTTGTCTGTCTAAAAGCACCCAAAGTTGCATATGCTTTTTAGACAGTTCTCTAATTCATGTGTTAATGTTTTTTCATGCATATTATCATTAATGGAGAGCTGTATTTATGGAGAGTAGGTAAGTTAGTTCAGCAGTACAATACAAAAAATGTCAGTCAATTAAGTATTAGCATATGCAACAGTTACTCTAGCTACTTAGCTAGAGCTGTTATTCAGTTGTTAGAGCTTATTGAAGCCTTATTTCTCCATATTGTTGGCACTGAAAGCATCAAACGTCCAGGAGGTGTTATGGGTTAGGTCCCTGGTTTTTAAAATCTGATGTATTGACCTCTCAAGAGCAACTGTTCTGCCCTATCTCTAATCTTTCCTTTTTAGGGAAGGTTATTAAACGGGTGGTTGCCTTGCAGCTCCAGGCACATCTCAATGCTCTTGTATTCCTGGACCCATGTCTGTCAGGTTTCCGTCCTGTGCATGGCCCTGAGACTGCGCTTGCAGCCTTGGTTGATGATCTGTGCTTGGAAATTGACAGGGAAAGTTGTACCCTGTTGATTTTGTTAGATTTGTTGACAGGCCTTTGATACTGTTGATTGTGGGGTGACACGGCTGCAGGACTGCTCTTGAGTGGTCTCACTTGTTCCTGGCTGGGAGGACCCAGAGGTTGTGATGTCGTCGTCCCCTCAGGAGCTCCTTTGTGTGGTCCCATCGGGTTCCATCTTGTCTTCACTCTTGTTCAATGTGTATGTGAGGACCCTGGGTGAGATCATTAGAAGATTTGGAGTGAAGTGCCATCAGTATGCGGAAAACACCCAGCTCTATCTTTCCTTTTCATCTGACCCAGGTCCTGTAGTCTCGGTGCTTACCCAGTGTCTGGCTGCTGTTGGAGACGAGCTGAATCCAGACAAGACCAAGGCGATGATGGTTGGCTGGCTGTGTAGTCTGGGAGATGTGGGCAGGGGACTCCTGTTATTGATGGGGTCCAGACTCCCTTGCTCACTCAGGTTCGCAGCCTTGAGGTGCTCATGGATCCACTGCTGTGCTTGGATTGCCAAGTTGTGGTGATGGCCAGGAGTGCCTTTCTCCAATTACATCTGCGATCTGGCCACCATCTCTATAACTTTGTAACCTCAAGGCCTGACTACTGCAATGGACTGTATGTGGGGCTGCTGTTCAAGACTGTTTGGAGGCCACAGTTGGTGCAGAACACGGTGGCCCACTTTCTGTTGGGGACAGGTCGCTGGGAGCACATTACACCTGTGCTTTCTGCATGGGCTGCCAATAGCTTTTGGGCACAATTCAGGGTGCTGGTTTTAGCCTATAAAGCCCTAATGGCTTGAGCCCCCATTATCTGAACGACTGTCTCCTCCCTCATGTCCCGTCATGGCCATGAGGTCAGCCAGGGGGGCCCTCTTTCAGATGCCATCTCTCTGAGGTATTTGTACAGCTAGGGCATGCAGGGAGGCGTTATTGGTGGCTGTCCTGTGATTATGGAACTCTCTCTCCCTGGGGGTCCGCCCAAGCCTGAGCATCTTCCAGAAAGTATGTAAGACCTTTCTATTTGGCCGGGCTTTCGGCAGGCAGGGATAGGGTTGGATGGGAGTGGGTGGGTGTGTAGGGGAAGGTTGGATGGAGCATTAAGGGTTTTATTGATTTTACTGTTAGTGATTTTAATGATTTTTAATATCCCTGAGCCTCTGCGGGAAGGGTGGCATATAAATTGGACTAAATAAATAAACAAATAAATAAATCAAACTCTTCTGTTCTTGAACTTTTTAGAAAATGCACACTTGGGTTTAAAAAGGTTGTGCTCATTGTACAGGGAGTTTAGTTTGAAATTTCAGCATCTGTCAGTGGTTCCCCAAATTTTTGCCTGCATGATCCCATTGTGAGAATTAAATATAATCTCACGACCCTAGACAGCAACAAAGGCCCTTTTCAAATGGGCCGCAGTGGGTGGGGGGGATGGATGTGCGCCCGTGTGGTGTGTGTGTGTGCGCCCGTTCCTACGGGCGCACACCCATCTCCACCCACGTCCATCCATCTCCACCCACGGAGCAACTGGCATTGGTGCCCATTGCTCTGTGCGTGGGTGATGAGTGGAGATGGGTGTAGCACAGGAGTGCACACGCACCCCCACCCATCTGCCGCGGCATTCCCATGGGCACCTCCATCTATCTCCACGCAGCAAAACTGTGGAGATGGGTGGGGGCATCTCATGTGAAAAGGGCCAAAGACATGC
The DNA here is from genome assembly GCA_003113815.1 of Sphenodon punctatus. Classification (NCBI taxonomy): domain Eukaryota; kingdom Metazoa; phylum Chordata; class Lepidosauria; order Sphenodontia; family Sphenodontidae; genus Sphenodon; species Sphenodon punctatus. Next base: position 8,005,973 of record QEPC01005117.1, read on the forward strand.
AAAGTACAGTATGTTCAATATCAGCCACGCTTGTAACCCCATCCACAGATGATGCGACTCCCAGTCATTACCCCCAGTTTGGAAATTTCTGATTTACATGTTTACAGCTTTCCACAAAATTCTGGAAAATGGAAAAAGCCCTATTGTGTATTCCAATTTATTAGCTCTCCCCCCCTTTAAATATATTTTATAGGAACTAAAGGAACTTTCTTGGCTTGGCTTTCCTAACCTCCCCTCTCCTCCTGGCCTTTTCCCTACAACACTTGTTGCTCCCTTGGTGTTTCTCAGACTCATCTTAGTCTGTTTCTCTGATATTCTCATTTAGATGTCTTGCAGTCAACTTGTTTCTAATAGCATGGCTGAAAGCAAATTCTTCACCTTTCCAGCAATTCTCTCAGAAATCTTCCCCCGTTTTACTAACCTGCTGAGACAACACTGCCATTTTCCCTGTCACTCAGACGTGTAATCTGGAAGCCATCTTATATTTTTCTGTAACTCTTAGCCCACGCACATGATGTGTGTCCAAATCTTACAGCTATATAAATTGGTGAAATCCCTTCCATTGAGTTATGTGATGCCAGGATTTCACACATTGTTTCATTTGTAACTTTTTTTCTAGTCATATAGGAAAAACTCTCCCTCACGTCTCCTTTATCTCTTCAGTTGTCTAGAGCAGACTCCATTGTCATGTTCTTTAAACTAGTCCGTTCAGCATTCAGTTCCTGTTACTAAAAACTATTCCTGGTCTGTCACATCCCTCTTCTGGTTAAACTTCTTTCCATCACTCTCAACAACTCTGTTCGCTTTCTCTTGGTTTTTTTATGATGTTGCCCCCTTTCTTTTTCTCCAATGATGCCGTTCTTGAACTTTGCTTTCTTAATTGCTTTACATACCCATTTTGAAACTTTCTTCCACACTGAAACACTCTCCCAGAATTGACTCAAAATGAAACTGTTTCTCCCCCTTCAAATCCATCCTCAAGACCCACTTTTATTATTGTGTATACAAGACATTGGCCAACTAAAAATGGGTTAGGTAGTGGAGCAATTAGAAATAGTTTTTATATGTGTGTATGTTTTAGCCTTCTCCTCACCCTTACACATGTTCATTTGCTAGGTTTTTTAAGACAGAAAATTCCTGGGAGGCACCTAACACATTCTGCTCGCTGCTGTGGTATAAAAGAAAATGATCTAATTAAAGAATAGAATGGAGTAAAATTTCCAGAGGCTAAATTTTGTCCTCAGTTACACCTGTGGAGCCTAATTGTTGTCAGATGCAACTTCTTAGCTAACATTTCTAACAACGCTTCACCTGTTTTTTAAAAAAACAACATATACACTTCAGGAATCTGGAGTCATAAAAGTGGGGGGTGCTTCTGCATGAGATGCTCCCACACATGGACAACCCCAGTGTCCTTGTGGGGGAGCACTTGTGTAAATTCAGTGTGTGGTGATGCATGCTCCCATGACACACACACCGCCCACCCTGTCCACGCACGGGACACTCCATGAAAATCCGGAGTGCCCCGTTTGGGGACAGGTGAGCGTTGCATGGATGGGGCAGCCATGCATGGGGATCCTCATGTGACGCACTCAGTGCCCCCGCCTCACATGCCGACCACGGACCCGTAAAAACACCCTGTGTATTAACCTAAACAAATAGCACTGTGGTCATAGTCCTGGCTACAGTACTGAGAAATCCTTTGCTGAGTTCACACAGGGAATAGATGAAGAAATGCATTTTATTTTTTCAGTATAGATAGTTATGTTAAAGTAGACCCTTAAAACTAGTTTAAGATCATTTCATATGCAAATGAATAAATTTACACTACATCTCTCCTCACACTGAGTTCATAGTTCCAGCTCCTAATTAATTACAGTAACAACAGCACTTCGCTCAGCTATCAAGTCATCTGACTAGTGTAGGGGAAGATAGAATGTTGGTTTCATAGAGACCAGGAATTTTGTGATCATACAAAGGCTCATGTGTCAGATGATCTCTCTGAAAGTTAATGGGTGAGGCGCATTTTCACTTGGACTCTGAGATGAGGTGGCCATTCCATAGAAGTAGTTAAAAAGGCCGATCGGAAGTTGGAAAGTTAATCAGCAGCTTATTTATTTGTTTATTTATATAGCGCAAACAGTGTACCTGGCAAATGAACATGTGTACGGGTAAGGAGAAGACTTGGGCCACTTCAGACATGCCCCCCCCGTGCATATTTGGGCTGTGGGGGGAGGGGGGAGATTCACAGCCCGAATATGCTCAGGGATCGGCTGGTCTGAAAGCCCGCCCCCCGGCACAGTTTTGTCGGCAGAAACGCATGGGATGCAGAGCAGGAAATTGAACTCTGCATCCCGCGCAGCTTTGCCAGCAAAGCTGTGCGAGGGGGGGGGGCTTTCAGACCGGTCGATCCCCATGCACATTTGAACTGCACTTTCCCCCCGCAGCCCAAATATGCACTGGCTGGGTGGTGGCATGTCTGAAAGTGGCCTAAAACATACACATATATACAAACTATTTCCAATTGCATCACTACCTAACCCATTTTTAGTTAGAGACAGGTCCCTTACCCCATGGGACTTACAATCTAAGAGAACCAAGGGAGGGGGAGACAAGGGAGGGGAGACAATGTAAGACCTGCCTGTTATGCCAGGCTTTTGACGAGGAGGGGTGGGGGCGGGAGGGGGGTTGTTTTCTCCCTGCATATGGGATTTTAAAACTTTTAAATTGTTTTTTATTGTATTATTGTTTTGTATCTTGCTGTTCGCCACCCCAAGCTGCCCTGTGGGCAGGAGGGGCGGGATAGAAATCTTTTATAAATAAATAAATAAAATAAAGGGAGAGGTGAACATTGGGAGAGACAAGGATACATTCATGAAGTTGAGAAGTTGCAGGTGCACGTGCTTAACTTAGTTACTTAGTTATATGTCTTGGAATTCTCAAAACCACAGAATGATAATTTGATATAGAAAATGCTTTTAGGTTATTTGTATAGTCAGTCCACCTGTCTGTCTATGTTAATCAGATTTTTCCCTATAGTATATTTTTCAGTATTAGAATTTTAATTATCTTGCTTTGTGTGTATTATTGTACAAACATGAATTTTTCTGTCAGCATCTGTATAGCTACACTGTCACAAGCAGCTCACCTGATGGAAATAGTGATCCAGTCAAAGTATTTATAAGGCACTACTGTAGCATTACATGTTTAGATAATAACTAGTAAGTGATCATCCCTCAATCTCCCACTTAATAACTGAGCTGGTCAGCAGAGCCCTTTGGCACTTTGCCCTGGACAGCTCCGTCAGCTGGTTCCTGTTTAGTCAGGTGGGCTCTTTCTTTTAAAAAAGGAGGTGTTAATAGCTCTTTTTAAAAATATATTGAGGACCTGTGTCAAATACATCTTCCATTTCCCTAAAAATGATACATTCCAGATCAGTACACAGTTCTATTCTGTCCCCACTCTTGTTCAGTCTGTATCTGAGGCCACTGGGTGAGGTCATTCAGAGGGGTGGATGTTGCCCTTGATGACTGTTTGGAAGCTGCAGCTGATGCAGAATGCGGTGGCTCGGCTCCTTTCGGGGATGAGTGGCTGGGAGCACATTACACCTGTGCTCTGACGTCTGCACTGGCTGCCTATAGCATTCTGGGCACAATTGAAGGTGCTGGTTTTGACCTTTAAAGTCCTAAATGGTCTGGGTCTCATGTCCCTTTGTGGCCCCTATGGTCGACCGGGGGCGCCTTTCTGTGTGTTCCATCTGTTACCGTTGTCCGTGGGGCGGGGGGGTGCGCAGGAGGGCATTCTCAGTTGCTGCCCCCAATGTTTTGGAACTCCCTTCCCCAGGAGGTTTAATTGAGCCCGAGCCTGGCTATCTTCCGGAGGCGGTGCAAAACTTTTTTATGTGGGAAAGCATTTGGCAGGCAGGGATAGGTGGGGTTTGGTTGGGTTTCTGGATGGGGTTGTAGGGGAGGATGGGGGTTTGAGGGGAGGGTCTTTTTACTGTATGAATTCTAGCATTTTTAACTGTGGTTTTTTTGTGGACTGTGAGCCTTGTGGGAAGGGTGGCATAAAAATTAATTAATTAATTAATTAATTAATTAATTAAAAATAATAGTTTCTATAGCAGTACTAGGTGGATGCAGCACTTTTACAGTCACAGATTTTTGGAGACAGGTCATTGCTCTGCTTACAATCTAAGATGAACAAGGATGAGCAGAACACAGGAAACACACACACACATTCCCATTTTACAGATGGGGCAGTGAGGCTGAGAGATTGTGACTTGCCCAAGGCCACCCAGTGAGTTCATTGACTGGGGTAAGATTCAAACGCTGGTTTCTGAGGTCCAAGTGCAGCACCTTATCCATTACACCACTAAAGTCATGGAAGCGAGAAATATAAAATGAAGGGGAGATAAAAAGGATTAAAAAAAACCAAGCCAATCAGTATAATTTGAAGTATCTCTGAAAGAAGGATCTGTGGTTGTCTTTAAAATAAATATGCAAGAGACGGTTAAGAGGAGTAGAAGATAAAGAGGAGTGAAAGGAAAAGAGGATGAACATAGCACTGAATCCAAAGCCTATTGAATTTAATAGAAAAAAATTGCCACTGAAGACAGTAGGATTGAGGGTAGACCTGGAATGGGGCAATTTCTTCTCACAGTCCTATTTGTCCATTACTGATGGTGGTTCTGTTCTGTTTTGAGCTTGCATAAAAATCGCAGAGCATAATGTGGCCTAACAAATTAAAAACTTGGATTGCTTTATTTTGGTAAGTTATTCTAGTGGAGAATTTAAGTTTAAAAGCTATACTTGTTCATTGTTTCCCATAAAATATTTCTTGTGAGATGACATTTTTCTTCCAAAATGCGTCAAGTAGCACCTGGCATTTCAAGACATTCACAGGAAAGATCTTGGAACCCAACATTTATAGTGTTTTTGTACATCCAAAGAAGCACTCTCCCTTCTAGTCAAATCTAATGGTGGTAATTACAAGCTGCTATGGTTGCAAATGAGACAATATTGCTTTAGATAGCCACATTGCAGGAAAATAAAATTGGTTCTTTAAAGGTGTTCTTTTGCCTGACATGTCTTTGTACAGTTTGATCTGTAAGCGGCTAGATACGACATTTTTTCAAGTTCTTAGTTCCTCATCGGACAGGCAGAAATGAAATACAGCTAGAAATAAAATTTGTTCCCTAGGATCAGACCATTGCATTATGCTGATTTTAAACTGCTGTAACCTTATTGACCTGTTGGGTCAAGAAGAAAAAGTTCTGACTTCACAATGAAGGCTACAGTAGAGGGTCACTGAGCTTTAGGAATACAGCAGTTATGCACAAGCAAGCTTTTTAGTGTTAGTCTGGATCACTACATAGATGTCTGTAGAAAGCTCAGAAAAAATAATTAGCCCAACATTAAATATAGCACAAAGGAATA
>QEPC01005117.1:8011510-8031937 GCA_003113815.1 Sphenodon punctatus
TAACTAGTAAGTGATCATCCCTCAATCTCCCACTTAATAACTGAGCTGGTCAGCAGAGCCCTTTGGCACTTTGCCCTGGACAGCTCCGTCAGCTGGTTCCTGTTTAGTCAGGTGGGCTCTTTCTTTTAAAAAAGGAGGTGTTAATAGCTCTTTTTAAAAATATATTGAGGACCTGTGTCAAATACATCTTCCATTTCCCTAAAAATGATACATTCCAGATCAGTACACAGTTCTATTCTGTCCCCACTCTTGTTCAGTCTGTATCTGAGGCCACTGGGTGAGGTCATTCAGAGGGGTGGACGTTGCCCTTGATGACTGTTTGGAAGCTGCAGCTGATGCAGAATGCGGTGGCTCGGCTCCTTTCGGGGATGAGTGGCTGGGAGCACATTACACCTGTGCTCTGACGTCTGCACTGGCTGCCTATAGCATTCTGGGCACAATTGAAGGTGCTGGTTTTGACCTTTAAAGTCCTAAATGGTCTGGGTCTCATGTCCCTTTGTGGCCCCTATGGTCGACCGGGGGCGCCTTTCTGTGTGTTCCATCTGTTACCGTTGTCCGTGGGGCGGGGGGGTGCGCAGGAGGGCATTCTCAGTTGCTGCCCCCAATGTTTTGGAACTCCCTTCCCCAGGAGGTTTAATTGAGCCCGAGCCTGGCTATCTTCCGGAGGCGGTGCAAAACTTTTTTATGTGGGAAAGCATTTGGCAGGCAGGGATAGGTGGGGTTTGGTTGGGTTTCTGGATGGGGTTGTAGGGGAGGATGGGGGTTTGAGGGGAGGGTCTTTTTACTGTATGAATTCTAGCATTTTTAACTGTGGTTTTTTTGTGGACTGTGAGCCTTGTGGGAAGGGTGGCATAAAAATTTAATTAATTAATTAATTAATTAATTAATTAATTAATTAAAAATAATAGTTTCTATAGCAGTACTAGGTGGATGCAGCACTTTTACAGTCACAGATTTTTGGAGACAGGTCATTGCTCTGCTTACAATCTAAGATGAACAAGGATGAGCAGAACACAGGAAACACACACACACATTCCCATTTTACAGATGGGGCAGTGAGGCTGAGAGATTGTGACTTGCCCAAGGCCACCCAGTGAGTTCATTGACTGGGGTAAGATTCAAACGCTGGTTTCTGAGGTCCAAGTGCAGCACCTTATCCATTACACCACTAAAGTCATGGAAGCGAGAAATATAAAATGAAGGGGAGATAAAAAGGATTAAAAAAAACCAAGCCAATCAGTATAATTTGAAGTATCTCTGAAAGAAGGATCTGTGGTTGTCTTTAAAATAAATATGCAAGAGACGGTTAAGAGGAGTAGAAGATAAAGAGGAGTGAAAGGAAAAGAGGATGAACATAGCACTGAATCCAAAGCCTATTGAATTTAATAGGAAAAAATTGCCACTGAAGACAGTAGGATTGAGGGTAGACCTGGAATGGGGCAATTTCTTCTCACAGTCCTATTTGTCCATTACTGATGGTGGTTCTGTTCTGTTTTGAGCTTGCATAAAAATCGCAGAGCATAATGTGGCCTAACAAATTAAAAACTTGGATTGCTTTATTTTGGTAAGTTATTCTAGTGGAGAATTTAAGTTTAAAAGCTATACTTGTTCATTGTTTCCCATAAAATATTTCTTGTGAGATGACATTTTTCTTCCAAAATGCGTCAAGTAGCACCTGGCATTTCAAGACATTCACAGGAAAGATCTTGGAACCCAACATTTATAGTGTTTTTGTACATCCAAAGAAGCACTCTCCCTTCTAGTCAAATCTAATGGTGGTAATTACAAGCTGCTATGGTTGCAAATGAGACAATATTGCTTTAGATAGCCACATTGCAGGAAAATAAAATTGGTTCTTTAAAGGTGTTCTTTTGCCTGACATGTCTTTGTACAGTTTGATCTGTAAGCGGCTAGATACGACATTTTTTCAAGTTCTTAGTTCCTCATCGGACAGGCAGAAATGAAATACAGCTAGAAATAAAATTTGTTCCCTAGGATCAGACCATTGCATTATGCTGATTTTAAACTGCTGTAACCTTATTGACCTGTTGGGTCAAGAAGAAAAAGTTCTGACTTCACAATGAAGGCTACAGTAGAGGGTCACTGAGCTTTAGGAATACAGCAGTTATGCACAAGCAAGCTTTTTAGTGTTAGTCTGGATCACTACATAGATGTCTGTAGAAAGCTCAGAAAAAATAATTAGCCCAACATTAAATATAGCACAAAGGAATAAGTTTATTTTATTTTTTAAATGCCTTTAAAGGAAGAATAAGTTAATACCATAAGTCAGGCACATTATGATATAAAATTAACAGGTCTATTGTTGTTGTTGGGATTTTTTGCTTAGAAAAGGGGCCATATTTCCCTTTTCAGGTGTGCCTTTGTTATGAAATGTTGGTTCCCAACTTACCTTTGCTCTTCTACCAAATTTGTTTGAAGCTAGCACATCTGCACGAATGCATGCACAGCACACCCACAGATATGGGACAACTGCAAAAGCCTTGTTTCTATAGGAAACAATGCTAAAAAGGGAACTAAGGTTGCAGATTAGGAAGAGACAGTTTTGAATAGAGCCTGGAAATAAAAACAGGGTAAATGCTTTGGAAAGTGAACAGATTTTACAAATCAAATTTAGGGGAGAGATGAAAGATTTAAAGTTTTATATATTTAAGGGCATACAAATTAAAAATTTCAATTGTATTGCCAAGTCCTTTCATTTGAGGCAAGCAGCAATAAGAATATTGCAGCTATTTAGTGTAGCAGAATGTTATTCTATTGTTGTTACGACTGAGCAATTTACTAGGAAATAGCAGCTGTTGTTTTTTTCTGAGCACCAAAGTCACAGGAGGCCAGAGCCTCATGCCTCCACCTACACTTTCAAGGTTGTGAATATAACAAATGTAAAGAGAGAGAGAGAGAGAGAGAGCTTCCTTCCCCATCAGTAACTACCTGTGCTGTCTAACAAAAAAATTAAAGGAAATGTCTAAACATAGCATCACCACATCTCACAAATTGATTATTCTGAGTGTAACAATCATAGGCCACAATCCTGAAACCACTTATTCTGGAATAGTCCAATGGAACAATTTGAGAGTAGGTGGGTTTGATTTTGCATCCCTACGGGGTAATCCTGGTTCCACTGAATTGAGTGGCAAAACTCCCATTGACTTCAGTGGAGAATCACATCTCTAGTGTTTCTATGAAGTGACTGCATGACCTAGTCGTCAAGTACTGAACTGGATGTCATTCTTAGCATGGCAAACAGACAACACGGAAACCTCAGATGTCTGTCTATAATGTACAGTATTTCCTAACCCCTCTCAGTGTAAGCCTGTTATGCACATTTGGTATTACTACTACTTATCATTAACACTACACTTACGCTACTAGGTGTACACAGCACTTCACAGTCACAGATTTTTGAAGACAGGTCCCTGCCCAGTGGGCTTACAATCTAAGATGAATAAAGTTATGGGGAACACAGGGACAGATAAACACACACATTATAGATGGGGAACTGAGGCCGAGAGGTTGTGACTTGCCCAAGGCCACCCAGTGAATTAATAGCTATGTTAGGATTAGAACCTTGGCTTCCTAGATCCAAGTACAGTACCTTATTCACTACACCACTTGCAGACAAACACCGGGGGGGAGGCGGACTTCGGGGAGCGGAGATCATGTTAGGTGTGATCCTGGGAAGCTCCGCTCATGTATGTGTATGTGTAGGGGTATAACCTGTTTCTAGCATGATTTCCATCATGCATTTCAGAGCTAAAAACTCCAGCCCTGCAATGCGTGATGCAAATCATACTAGAAATGGGCTAAACCCCCTGCACACGAGTGGAGCTTCCTGGGATCACTCCTAATGCGATCTCCTCTCCTGGAAGTTCCCCTTCCTTCCGTGCTCATCTGCAAGTGGCCTGACTCTGTGGCTCTATAGAGTCTATGTGTCTGTAGGGGTTATATGTTTTCTCATCATTGATTCAATCGCAGGTTGCTATGTATCATGACTTGGGGGGGCTGGAGGAAGCACTTGCACTTGAGGGTGAGGGGAAGGTGGGGCATAGTAGCAAGCAACATACCTGCCCCTCTGAGCTTCCTATTGCCATTCCCAGACCCGGCTTGCTTGTGAATGTCAGTATGAAACAGAGGGAAAGGAAATAGCTAGAAATAGAATGTGGGTGTGAGGGAAGCTGGACGGGTCATATGAAAACCCAGTGACACACAGGAAACTTTTTTGAAGTCTTTATTGAACATCTTCTCTATTCAACATTTTTAGAAGACTTTATTAAACTGTTTAAACAATCATTAAAGTGTTAAATGTTTTGAACTGTCAAAGTGTTTTCAACTGATAAACTGTCACTGGTGATGGGTGCTGGCAGTCCAGTAGATGGAGCAGCACAAAGGCGTCCCTGATCTCCCTGGCTATCCGCTTCTCTGCTCGGTTGCGCTGGTCCCAGAACAGGGGGACTGGCTCACCAGAGCTAACTGGTGGTGGTGGTGGTGGTTCTCCAAGGTGGCCCTGCCAGTCTCACAGATGTTGTGGACAATACAAGTGGTCGTGGTTAGCAGGAGAGCGGTCTCCAGCTGGGAATTGATCCTGGCTGCAGTTGATCTCCAGTGCTGCTTCAGAAGTCCCCAAACCCTCTCCCCAAAAGAGCAGGTGTCGCTGAGCTTGCCTGTTAAAGTACTTTTGTCTGGGGTGCAGGCAACACTGTTGACTTTTCATGAGCCAGGGTTTCAGGGAGCAGGCAGGGTGCTCCAGAACAAAAGGCTGCATGAGCACTCCCTTAATGCAGGTTTTAGTGGTGGGTCCAAAGCTCCTGGTGTACATGCGACCAAAGAAAGAGGGACTGGCAGAAGATGCGGGTGTCATGGTTCTTCCAAGACCATCTGGCCAGCACATCCACAAACTGGGCATCATGTTCCACTATGGTCTGGAGAATCGTATGGAAGAACCCCATGTGGTTCAAATATTCATCCTTATTGTGGAGTGGGCAGAGGATGGTCATATGGCCCACACCATTGGCCCCTATGCAATTCAGGAAGCCCTCCTGCCAAAAGCCCTCCATTACTTCCGCAGAGTCAGTTAACTGGTCCAGCAGCACCCCCACTATCGCTGTGCAGCCCTTGACGAGAATGGTGGCCACTGTCCAGGTTTCAGTGCCAAATTGCTGGTCAACAGAGAAGTAGGTGGCTTGAGTGGTGAGCTTCCAGATGGTGATGGCCATGCGCTTCTCCACTGGTATGGGCGACTGCAACTATACATGCTCTGTTTCTTCAGCTGAGGCCTGAAGATCTTGGCCATCTGGAGAATGAGGCACCAGGCATCCTGAAATGTTGAAGATCCACTCGGCATCTCCCCAAGAAGGCAGCATGCTGTATAACAGGGTGGCCCCTCTGGGGTAGTAGTCCCTGCAGGGTGTGACCCTAAGAAGCCAGCCTACCACAGGATTTTTGCTGCACATGTGTCAGGCACCTCTACAAGTCCATACCAGTCCTTCTCAATGAGATTTTTCCATCTCAAGAATATTGCGAGAATCTCTGTTCTTGCCAGCATTCTCTCAAGATTCTCAAAAATGGCGGCTGGGCAGCCACGCGTACACAGAATAGCTGTGGTGGCCATTTTGTACATGCGCAGAGCGTTTAGGGGGGTTGAGAATCTAATGAAATTATTGAGAAACCTAAAAAAATATATCTGTATACGCAGAATGGCCACCTGCAGGCCACGCATGCACAGAATGGCCGTGGTAGCCATTGGCACATGCACAGAGCATTTTTTTAGATTTTGCAGAATCTTGTGAGATTCTTAAAAAAAAATCTTGGCAAGATCCCGTGAGATCTTACCGAGTGCTGCGAGAATCTCATGAGAATGCAAAACATTCTTGTTCCAACCCCAGACCTTAGATTGAGTCCCAGCTCAGCCCTTGGCCACTTGGGTTCAATCCACTGCACCCTTATTCAGCTGCCCTTCATTAGCTCCAAAGCCCAGTGGTTCACCTAGCCATACAGAGCTGTAACCACTGAGCTGTTTCCATAGCAGCCAATTCCCCTTTGGTTTGGTGCTGAAGGCAGCACTCTACAACAATGTAACCCGCTCAGGGCCTGATCCTCAAGGTACTCATTTGTGCCCTGTCACACTGGTTTTCTTCTTCACCCAATCAAGCCTCTCAGTGGGTACAGTCATGTGCAGGGTGTTGGTGAGTGAAGCCACATCTCCTGACAGGTAGACATCCATCATCTCCCGTTACAGGGCTTTACTCCTCCTCAGCATGGTCCATTGTCACCGAAAGAAGGCAAGTCTACAGCACTGAAGCAGGAGTTGCCTGTGTGTTGTGGTTCGCCCCACTACCACAGCCCCCACAAATCAAGTGAGTGCTCGTCTGTGTCTAGTAATCTCCTTGATCCAACAACAGCAGGCTGTTTGGATCTGTTGGATAGCTCGCATGTTCTGCTCATTAGCGGCCATGAAGGCCTGGAGTGTGATAATGAGCCCCCTGAAATTTTCGGGATCCATGGCTGCATTACGGGCATCTGTGAAGTCGCAGACCACATGCCAAATATTTTGAGAAGTTTAAAGTGCTTGGGGGCTGCCTAGCTAGGATTGGCTGCATGCAGAACATGAGCAAGTACTGTGATAATAGCCCGGAAGAAAGAAATAGCTGGTGTGGGTACTTCTTCCTATGGTTCACCATGGCTGAGAGTCATGGCAGGGGGCGGGATATCAGGAAGGGGGGTTAGTGGAAGAGTGTGGTGGGGAAGAACATCTGCCTGTCTATTAGGTTTGTATCGCTAAACCTGTGAGGGGTGGCTGCCTACATGCCCAAGAAATATACTTAGGCTCTGCACATTTATTAGGTTGTGTATGTGACTGAGAATCTTTCATTTATCGCTTCAGTCCCTCCCGTGAGTGTCTGGAGGAAAATGTGAAGGCAGGTGGCCAACAAAGGGATTTATGGTGGCCGGGAGTTGAACAACGAATTGGAAGCCTGGGGTTCTTTTTGGATTTTTTTTAGGACATATTCATTAAAGGAAGCCTCTAAGCTTATTAAACTTAGAAATCTCAACATCGGATTTCAGTCCTTGAGGACCCAGGCCTCTTTTTCCAGAATATCTCCAAGTTGTAAATACTGGCTCCCAACCGTTTAGTTCCATCATATTTAGGAATAGTTACAAACGTAACTCTCAGAAAAGCTTTTACCGCTCTAAGGCTTTGGGTAATGGCGACCAGAGTTTTATACGGTCGCTATTTAGGTNTTTTCATGAGCCAGGGTTTCAGGGAGCAGGCAGGGTGCTCCAGAACAAAAGGCTGCATGAGCACTCCCTTAATGCAGGTTTTAGTGGTGGGTCCAAAGCTCCTGGTGTACATGCGACCAAAGAAAGAGGGACTGGCAGAAGATGCGGGTGTCATGGTTCTTCCAAGACCATCTGGCCAGCACATCCACAAACTGGGCATCATGTTCCACTATGGTCTGGAGAATCGTATGGAAGAACCCCATGTGGTTCAAATATTCATCCTTATTGTGGAGTGGGCAGAGGATGGTCATATGGCCCACACCATTGGCCCCTATGCAATTCAGGAAGCCCTCCTGCCAAAAGCCCTCCATTACTTCCGCAGAGTCAGTTAACTGGTCCAGCAGCACCACCACTATCGCTGTGCAGCCCTTGACGAGAATGGTGGCCACTGTCCAGGTTTCAGTGCCAAATTGCTGGTCAACAGAGAAGTAGGTGGCTTGAGTGGTGAGCTTCCAGATGGTGATGGCCATGCGCTTCTCCACTGGTATGGGCGACTGCAACTATACATGCTCTGTTTCTTCAGCTGAGGCCTGAAGATCTTGGCCATCTGGAGAATGAGGCACCAGGCATCCTGAAATGTTGAAGATCCACTCGGCATCTCCCCAAGAAGGCAGCATGCTGTATAACAGGGTGGCCCCTCTGGGGTAGTAGTCCCTGCAGGGTGTGACCCTAAGAAGCCAGCCTACCACAGGATTTTTGCTGCACATGTGTCAGGCACCTCTACAAGTCCATACCAGTCCTTCTCAATGAAATTTTTCCATCTCAAGAATATTGCGAGAATCTCTGTTCTTGCCAGCATTCTCTCAAGATTCTCAAAAATGGCGGCTGGGCAGCCACGCGTACACAGAATAGCTGCGGTGGCCATTTTGTACATGCGCAGAGCGTTTAGGGGGGTTGAGAATCTAATGAAATTATTGAGAAACCTAAAAAAAAATATCTGTGTATACGCAAAATGGCCACCCGCAGGCCACGCATGCACAGCATGGCCGTGGTAGCCACTGGCACATGCACAGAGCATTTTTTTAGGTTTTGCATAATCTTGTGAGATTCTTAAAAAAAAAATCTTGGCAAGATCCCGTGAGACCTTACCGAGTGCTGCGAGAATCTCATGAGAATGCAAAACATTCTTGTTCCAACCCCAGACCTTAGATTGAGTCCCAGCTCAGCCCTTGGCCACTTGGGTTCAATCCACTGCACCCTTATTCAGCTGCCCTTCATTAGCTCCAAAGCCCAGTGGTTCACCTAGCCATACAGAGCTGTAACCACTGAGCTGTTTCCATAGCAGCCAATTCCCCTTTGGTTTGGTGCTGAAGGCAGCACTCTACAACGATGTAACCCGCTCAGGGCCTGATCCTCAAGGTACTCATTTGTGCCCTGTCACACTGTGGTTTTCTTCTTCACCCAATCAAGCCTCTCAGTGGGTACAGTCATGTGCAGGGTGTTGGTGAGTGAAGCCACATCTCCTGACAGGTAGACATCCATCATCTCCCGTTACAGGGCTTTACTCCTCCTCAGCATGGTCCATTGTCACCGAAAGAAGGCAAGTCTACAGCACTGAAGCAGGAGTTGCCTGTGTGTTGTGGTTCGCCCCACTACCACAGCCCCCACAAATCAAGTGAGTGCTCGTCTGTGTCTAGTAATCTCCTTGATCCAACAACAGCAGGCTGTTTGGATCTGTTGGATAGCTCGCATGTTCTGCTCATTAGCGGCCATGAAGGCCTGGAGTGTGATAATGAGCCCCCTGAAATTTTCGGGATCCATGGCTGCATTACGGGCATCTGTGAAGTCGCAGACCACATGCCAAATATTTTGAGAAGTTTAAAGTGCTTGGGGGCTGCCTAGCTAGGATTGGCTGCATGCAGAACATGAGCAAGTACTGTGATAATAGCCCGGAAGAAAGAAATAGCTGGTGTGGGTACTTCTTCCTATGGTTCACCATGGCTGAGAGTCATGGCAGGGGGCGGGATATCAGGAAGGGGGGTTAGTGGAAGAGTGTGGTGGGGAAGAACATCTGCCTGTCTATTAGGTTTGTATCGCTAAACCTGTGAGGGGTGGCTGCCTACATGCCCAAGAAATATACTTAGGCTCTGCACATTTATTAGGTTGTGTATGTGACTGAGAATCTTTCATTTATCGCTTCAGTCCCTCCCGTGAGTGTCTGGAGGAAAATGTGAAGGCAGGTGGCCAACAAAGGGATTTATGGTGGCCGGGAGTTGAACAACGAATTGGAAGCCTGGGGTTCTTTTTGGATTTTTTTTAGGACATATTCATTAAAGGAAGCCTCTAAGCTTATTAAACTTAGAAATCTCAACATCGGATTTCAGTCCTTGAGGACCCAGGCCTCTTTTTCCAGAATATCTCCAAGTTGTAAATACTGGCTCCCAACCGTTTAGTTCCATCATATTTAGGAATAGTTACAAACGTAACTCTCAGAAAAGCTTTTACCGCTCTAAGGCTTTGGGTAATGGCGACCAGAGTTTTATACGGTCGCTATTTAGGATTATTTGTGGATTATTTAAGGATTATTTGTGTATCTGTGGCTCGAATCAAGTGGAAGATCTGGTGCATTATCTTTTACAATATCCTCTATATGCACATCCCCCAGATCAACTAAGTAAATTAACCAATGCTAGACCTGAGTGCCACCCCCCACCCCCCCTTCGATTGATGGTATATTTGCTCTCTGACAAGAGAGTGGAGGTGACAAACGCTGTAGCCAGCTTTGGAGCAGTGGCCAACAAACTAAGAATGCGGCAGGCGAAACTACAGGAAGGTCTTCCCTTACGCCCTTAAGGGGCTTGTATTATGAACTATAGTATTTGTTTTATTTTTGTCTTTAGGGTCTGCTATATCTTGTTTTATTCATGCGCAATTATTTTTTATGTGTTTTGTAACTTCTTATGTGATGTATAGTTGTCATGGCTATATGCCAGAAATTCAATTCAGTGTGTTAGGTGAGACATGCTAAACATGTGAGGGAGGGCTGTGTGAGGACTGCATGCACCGAACACAGATTCCAGCTGGCTAGCAATCTTGTTTGAAAACACCTTCTGTTCAGTGGGGAAGGGAGCGTGTCATCTTTAGTATTTATTTATACATTGTTCAGCACATTGTGGAGGATATTGAAAAGAAATAAAAACAAGAATGCATCACCTTGTGCCTCATGTTCTACCATTTCCAAACAGCAAGCACAGACGGACATGCTTGTGCTTGTATTAACCACAGATTAGACTCCACATTGCATACTTTCGGATTGTCATGTGTATCAAGGGGATCTATGTTATAATTGGTAGACTATATTCTTAGCTGGTATAATTTCAATGGAGCTGAGCTGAACTACATCACCAAAGAATTTGACCCCGTGGAATTATCTGTGAGTAGCTAGATTATATACATCTGCTGGGAAAGTGTGACTAATCTAGCATGTCTTTGGGCCTTGTACTTGCTACACTGACAAAACACATGATTCCTAATAAGCACAGCTAGTTATTTATATTCAGCGCAGTTCTGAAGCTGTGAGACGCTGACCCCATCCCTTTGCTCTGGTATGAGTTAGGGATGTGCAAGAGGAAATTTTGTGTTTCTGATTCCTATTCTGGTGTCACTGGCAAATTTTTGTGAGGGGTTTTGTGTCTCACAATTTGGGGACCTGTTCTGATTACTGATGTATACTGCCATTTTGTGTTTTACATGGGGCAATCTCAATGCGGGGAAGACTGTATGCTTTATTATGGAGCGGCGCCACTCCATTAAGGTTAAGGCACGTTGGAGTTCTAATGCAAAGCGTCCCATTGCTTTGCATTGGGATTTTCAGGCACTGTACTTCTGGGTGGCGACTTTTTTGGTTGCTCGATGTGGCTTAATTGCTGGAGTATTTGTGGGTGAAGTCGCTTGAAAATTGAAATAGGGTGTCTTCTTTCTGCTGGCTGATTTTGGGGTGTTTATGTCTGTTTGCTCCGACAGCAGATGGGTCACAAGATGCCGCTTTATGCTAATGGCACGGCTCTTAATGCAACGCATGCACAGTGTGTGCTTGTTGCGTTTGGACTCCATTGTAAACAACGTTGTGTACTAATCCTGAGGGGCTGAGGCAGTTGGGAAGTGAAATGAACAAGAGCAGCAGAATGCCACTGAGGAGTGAAATAGACATGCAGCATGGAACAGTGAATGGATCCAGCCCCTCCCCAGCAAAATCCTCCCCATGCCCAAGCCCAAAACACCTACCAGGAGCAGCGGCAGTATGGGAGCGTACAACCATGTGCAACTTAAATTAGAGTTTTTACTCTAGTCTTTGAGTCCCTAACCAAAGAGTGAGCCCCCAGGATTAAAAGGGAGCTCAAAGTGGGAAGAAAGGGGATGAGCAGAGCAGCAGCAAGACAGTCTAGATCACCCTCAGGGGGAAGAAGGGGGCTATCCCCAAGCAGCTGCCCGGGGAAGTCACCCAACCAACACCCACTTGTATCCTGCCAGCTGGGAGCCAGGGAAGCACTTGCTTTGCCATGAAGGCGGCAGCCAGATGTTTTCACTGACCACTGGGAAGCGTTTCCCTGGCCCCCAGTCGACAGGATACAAGCGGGTGTTGGGTGACTTCCCCAGGGCAGCTGCTTGGGGAAGGAAACAATCCGATTGCCAGTGATGGAATCAGGAAGGAATGTTTCCCAGTTCATACCTCTTTTTACCTTTTAAAAAAGGTTTTTTAGGATACTGTTTTTTTTGCCTTCCTCTGAAGAAGTAACCAACAGGAAAAACAAAATATTTAAAAAATGGAAAAATGTATATGATAAATGTGTATAGAGCATAGCAACCCCAAAAACCTGAGGAAATTCCTACCCCCCAAAATCTAGCAGGTTAAGCAGATAAGTTAGGGTGCTTTCCTATCCCAAACCCCTTCCTTACCCAAAAAACTCTGTCCAATGCAAAGACCCCTTTCCTACCCAAAACACCCTATTCTAGCCTTTCCAAAACCCTTTCCCAGACTTTTCTAACTACCTCAAAAACCCTTTGAGGAATAATTCTGAAAGTGAATTAACATCCTCCCCCCAAAACCCACTTGAAATATACATCACTAACAATTCTCATCAACCACCAACAGGCATGGAAATTGAAAGTTAAGGCAGGAATGAAGGAATGAAGTTACGGATGCCAGGGTAAACTCTCACACACCTAAACTCCCTTGTCATGAAAGGATCTGGTGTACTACACACCAGAAACTTGGCTCACTAGTATATATGAAGTGTGTCTGTCTCTGCATTTGTATGGGGTGCTACGTGATGTACCAATTTGTGCATTAGAGCAGATGCAGTTTGTATCTCAAGGCCTGGCTGTAGACTATAAATCATGTGATGTGTTCTTGGTGGTAGCTAGAGGCATGTAAATATGTATAGCGGTATGTATATAAAGGTGGTATTTATACAGCTATCATGTAGTTGCACTATGGTGTCCAGAAAATGCACCTGTTGTGTGAAATGATCCAGGGCCAGGTTAATAGTGGGGTGGAAGTTGTTGAAGTCCTGTGAGGGCCAGACTTAGGAATTTTGCACCCCTAGGCCCTTCTCAGACTGATGCCCCCAAGCCCCACCCCCATGCAGCACTCACAGCACACAGACACTCGAGGGGAGGGACGAGCGGCTCACACTCATTCACAACACACACAGACACAGGGGGAGGGGGTAGGGACTCATTCATAACACACATGGGAGGGAGGGGCGAGGGGATCACACTCACAATACACACACGTGGGAGGGGCTCACATACCCGCAACCCCCACAACCCTGCCCCCCTTACTGGCACCCTCACAAGCTGCCTGCCTTGGGGCGTGTCTGGCCTGGCTGTCCCTCGGTGGTTGGGTTGGTGCTTCAGGAAGGCATCTGCATAGGCAGACTTAATGGCCGTGGGACAGTGGTGGCAGCAACAACACTTTGAGAGGATGGGATCTTAGGGGCATGGGAGGGTGGGCGCCCTGATGCCCCAGCCCCCACGGAGAGCAGCCGAAGAAGCCAAGCTGGCAATCAGGCCGGCTGGGGTGGTGCAGGACAGGGAAACCGAAGTCATGTGACCCTGATACTGTGCCCCCCACCGCCCAAGTGCCATCCCTAGGTCAGGGCCTAGTGGGTCTTGCCCTAAGTCCGGGCCTGAGTCCCAGTGGAATTACACTAGAGCCTCCCTCCTGCATGTGCAGATTAGGGAGATGTCATTAGTGTATCTCAGGTAGAGAGAGGAGTCAGGGGATAGGAACTGAGGAAGTGCTGTTCGAAGCCAGTCATGAATATGTTGGCATACTGAGGCCATTTTTAGACGAGCGAGGCGGCGCCCACGCTTGTTTCTCAAAAGACCCGGCAGTCCGTTCTATACGTGACGCTGCCACCGAATACACGCATGAGTGGGCGATGCACATCCATTTCAGGCTGTGTAAGACAAACCTCGATAGCCGACCCGGTCAGTTAGCGGCCGGAAATGGATGCGCTTCGCCAACGCATGCAAGTATTCGGCGGCAGCATCACGTGTAGAACGGGCTGCCGGGTCTTTTGAGAAACAAGCGCGGGCACCGACACACTCATCTAAAAACGGCCTAAGGAGTCATGCAGATCCACATAGCAGTGCTGTTGACTTGGAGAAATAAGTTGTTTTCGAATCTGAAGTAGTTGTGGATTAGTACAAAGTGTGAAA
This sequence comes from Sphenodon punctatus, assembly GCA_003113815.1. Taxonomy (NCBI): domain Eukaryota; kingdom Metazoa; phylum Chordata; class Lepidosauria; order Sphenodontia; family Sphenodontidae; genus Sphenodon; species Sphenodon punctatus. The sequence continues at coordinate 8,025,473 of QEPC01005117.1, forward strand.
GTTAGGTGGCTATCTGTGCTGTGACATCATTAGGTATGATGTCGAGCAGGAAGGATTAATTAAAAAATAATTAAATATTGTGGATCCAAAATCAAGATATTTAAATTGTTAAATCTTCCCCATAGAAGTTAAGCTGCTAATAATTTCACTGCTGCAGTGGCATTTCTAGGAGGCTGCCTAAGCCAGTCATTGCACTCAAGTGGATAAAATGAACTAAATAAAACTTTGATGAAAGGTTAATAGATTCAGACCCTGTTGTGCACCTGTTTAAATGTAATTGATTTAATTGGGAGATCCTGTACAAGGGGGACTTCACCATAGGGTCCTTTGAAAGTAATTCACAGTGGGTATTTTTAGACGGACACGGGAACAGCCCGCCCCCAGAGCTGCTCCAGGGGTGCACCCTTGTGTCCGCCCACTCCCAGCCCTTCTGAAATCTAATCCCTGGCCTTGGTCCACCCACGTGGTGCCTCATCCACACACCAAAGTTGCAGGTGACCCGACATTCTAGTCTGGCATCCGTGACTCTATGGTGTTGCCAGGGCAATGGCCGACCGGGAATGGAGCTGCAGCATGGGTCTATCAAGCAGACAGACAGCAACTCCACTCTGGGCCGATTGGGTTTGACTGGCCCACTTTGCTGGCGGTGTTCCAGGATGTTCGGGAGCACCGCAAGCGGGGCTGCTCTGGAGCACGCTCAGCATACTCCACTTCCATATCTGGCAGACCACCTTCGGATGGACTGGCCAAGTGGGCTGGTGCGCCTGCCCCCAGAGCTGCCATCCATCTGTTTACACCCAGTGAGCTACTCACATTCTTTAACTTTTTTTCCTCAGCCCACACATTCTCTACATTTCCTAGTACTATATCTGAACTCTAGTGGGTGGACTGGAAGTTCCAGCAAATCTCTCTCTACTTTTATCATCACCCTGTTCAGTACAATTTTCATCCCAAATTTGGTAAGGAAATAGTTATCTTTAAAAAATACTTTTAACATTTCACTTTGCATACATGCAGTTCTGTGTGGTGCAGTAGGAATGGTGAAAGAAATGTGGATGCCTTTAAACCCCCTACCTCCTGGTCCCAGTGCTGCACTCCTAACCACTACAGCACACTGGCTCTGGGACAAGAGCTTATGCTCTGGTCACTGTTGCTGTTGCTCTAGTAGAGCAGTTTTACTTGATCTAAAACTTCTTCTTCAACAACAGATTACCAAACGGCAGATATTACATAAGTAAACAAGGTAGCTAGGTTCTTCTTCGAGGATCTCCGCGATTCTCACTCTTGGGATTTACTTCCTGCTCNGCATAGCTTCTCTGCTGATTCATCCTGGCAACCAAGACTGCATGATTCTTCTATTAGCCTTTTCCTTCTAGTATAAAACATTTGAGTGTGCCTTTGAGGCAGAAAAAACTAGTGAGGAGGAGAAAAGCTCCAGTATTGGGCAAGCTCAAGAGAAAGCTTAAGTTAAGGATCATGTTTTGTTGCCAGTTAACAGTGGGTGATAGACATGCATGTAACTGGTTAAACACTGCTTTAACTCCACTGTAACATTTCTTATGCATGTTGCAGGGCTGCATTGGTGTCCTATGTAGCCCTCTAACATGCGTAAGATACGTTAAAGCAGTGTTAGTGCTGTGTTAGTGAACTGCACAAGATATTTATTTTCTCTACACATCGTTAAATTTAAATGTATTTCTTCTCATGCTCTTTTCTGCATATACGATGGCTCGAAGTGCAGTGATACTTACCAACCCATTTGATTACCCAGGAATACACTGGAAAGCCACTCCTTATCCCAGCAATGGGGAGAGTCTTCACTGGCAGCAGAGAAACTAGATAACTGAGATGCCTCTTCTGGGAGGGCACATGGTAGATCCTGGCATTTGCCAAACAAACCCTATGTATGGTAGCAACAGTTGACTGTGGTACTTGAAGTTAATAGTCTGAAATCTGAGAATAGTATTTAAATGGAAAGGGTGTGTATTTGTGGTTTGACAACAGACACTTTAGTTTTTCTACTTTTTTGGTGTCTATCCTTAGTCTGTCACATACATTTTCCCTTCATGTTGTTACGTTAGGTGCTTGTTTTAGTAACATGATTGTGGGGCTCTGAAGAACAACCCCCCTTCTTGGTTCCAGAACCAAGAAGGCAGGCACAGCACTGTGTTGTCAAGCTCCTTTATTAGAGTATTCTACATAACAGTACAGTAGCCTGATCCATGTTTGGACTAGACTACTATACAGACAATACAGAAGTCAGATCTGGATTTCAGAGGAGATTGGATTGGCTAGGAATACAAACCCCTAATCTTTAGACAAGTATTCTCAATCACTTTGTGTTTACCTGACAGTATAAACAAACATACAAAGTTTTCAGATTCAGGCTGTCTGGCCTCAGTGACTCATCCCACCTGTAAATATGAGGTTGAGGGTGAGACTAGACAGATAAGAAGAGTTTAGGAAGTTTTCTCGTTGTAGGAGGGACATTCTGTGGCCGTAGACCGTGCCTAGTTCTTTTGTTGATACTATTATCCCCTCTCTTCAATGTGTACATGGGGAGGTTGTGCGCAGTTGGGGGGGTTCGTTGTCATCAATATGCTGATGACACCCTTTCTTTTTTCAACTGACTCAGGCCCTGCAGTCTCATTGCTGTCCCAATGCTTGGCAGCTGTGGGGAAACGGGTGAGGTCAGGCTGATGTTAGTGGGCGGGACCGGTGATCCAGGGGAAAGGGAATCTCCCATTATTGGGTGGCCCGCCCACCATTGGTTCCATCTGTGTGGAGCTTGGGGTGATCCTGGATCTGCAGCTGCGCCTGGATTTGCAGGTGTTGGCTGTGGCCAGGAGCACCTTTCACCAATTACATCTACTGAAGAGATTCTGCCCGTATGTCTCAGATGCTGCTCTTACCACCGTCATCCATACATTTGTTACTTCAAGGCTAGACTACTGTAATGTGCTGTACATGGGGCTGCCCATGGTGACTGTTCGGAGACTGCAGCTGATGCAAAATGCGGTGGCCCACCTGTTAACTGGGACAGGTCACAGGGAACACATTACACCAGTACTCTGGGCATTGCGCTCGCTGCCCATTGTCTTGCGGGCCCGATTCAAAGTGCTGGTTTTGACCTTTAAAGCCCTGCAGGGCCTGGGCCCCGCTTATCTGAGGGACTTCCTCATTTCCTGGGCCCTGGGATGGCCCCCGCAGTCGTCTGGGAGCACCCTCCTGGAAGCTCCTACATTACTGGTGGGTCCGAACGGACAGATGGGTATTCTCGGTGGCTGCACCGTCGCTGTGGAATGCGCTCCCAGCGGAGATCCGCCTTAGCCCTGGATCTCCTTGTTTTCCGCCAGCAATGCAAAACTTGGTTATTCCACCAGGCATTTGGTGGGGGTAGGTGGGAGGGAGGGGAAGGGCAAAGTAGCTGGGGTGGGGTAGATGTTTAGTCACAGACCAAGTGGGATGATTCTAATGTTTTTATGTTATGATTGTATTATTATACAATTATTTGTATTATTGTTTTATATTGTTCGCCGCCCTGAGTCGCCATTGGTGAAAGGGGGTGGGATATAAATGTAAATAAATAAATAGGTTAGACATTTAGCTAAAGAGGCTTTTACAACATAAATGTTTGGAGTAAAGGCCTCCTAATAGATACAACAGCGAAACTCAAATATCTAATTGGTCCATTAGGAGGAAATACATTTCTTCCCTTCCTCTCTGAAGGGATGCATTTTTATCTGTGTCCTGATACTATTATTTTCATCGTCATAGGTTTGCATGACTCTTTGTAGATAAGAAGCTAGGTCTCTTTCTCAAGACAATCCTAGCCCTATTGAGGTCATTAACAGCTTTTCTTTCAAACTCAAGGGGAATCAAGTCATCCTTCCAGCTTATACTAGACATACTGCCCCTGAGTGTCCTACTTCTTCTCAAAGTGTATTCACTCTCATGTTGACCCCTATGCCTGGAACTCACTCCCTGAATTCATTTGTTCTGCTCCCTCCCTTCCCACCTTCAAATCCTTCTGAAAACCTCTTCTGTCAAGCTTTTCCTAGCTCTTCTTCCTCTCAGACTGGCCACTGTTGTTCAATCTTCCATCCTTTTATTCAGCAACCCCTTCTCCCTGTAATTCTCGTAAGCCATGCGCCGGTGACCTCTCTACATAATTAATGTATTCCTGTCTCCCCCCCACCCCTTGCCTGTGTTAGATTGTAAGCTCCATGGGGTAAGGATCTTTCTCTAATTAATGATTGTACAGTTCCAGATACATTATTGTTGCTATATAAATAATTAATAAAGAAACAAACAAAACAACCACCATAATAGTAAAATACAAGGCACAGGGACAGAGAAAGGGCAGTGAATAAAAGGACAGGTGATAGGAAGGAAGGAAAAGCACTGTGAATTTAAGTTCTATAAAACAGAAAGGGAAAAGTTACTTAAAGGAACAGAGGACCCAAGCCTAAACACATGCTCATGCACAATGTGTATGCAACATGCACACAATGCACTGTAGATATGCGCAGAGCATGTGCAAAATTTGCGCACAGCACATCCATGGGTTTAGGATTTGACTGGAAGTGACTATGAAAAAACATTTTGTTTTTCAGTTCCAATAGCTTCTCTTCTGTTACTACCTACGTAGAATTAAGAACAGTAATGCGCCATAAGAAAGTAGTAAGTAGGTTCCATTTTGAAATTTGTATCATAAACAGTGTTTGAAATAGACCCTCTCAGAAGAAGAAACAGAGAATAGAAAATAGGATTGCTGAGTAAGCAAATTGTGTTGTGAAGGCTTGTCAAATTGACCCCATGTTGTTTTTTGGAATGTAACCAAAAGAACCATCCTTCTGAAGAGAATCTACTCAACACTGCATTTGTGGGGACTTGTGAATGTTGTAGCCATTGATTTTGAATAGCTAAGTTGTTGAATATTTCATAGTGGTTTATTTTCTTTAACTTTAGAAACTAGTTTGGAATTCTCTTATGGTTCTGTGCTTTTCCATGATATTTCTCTCTAAAACAGCCACTTCCCCATATATAATATATCAGTTTTTAAATAGAGAGCTTTATACTGCAGCCCATAAACTCCAAAGCATTTATTGAATTTGGGTGTTAATATACGTACAGCTGGCATGCCGGCTACATGTCCATTCTTGGGGGGGGGAGCACCCCAGCCGGGTCAGATCGGGGAACTGAACAAACATTACGGCAGATTGACCTGGCTGGGGAGCAGGGACTGGAAGCAACGTGAGGCCAGGCAGCTCAGTCTCTGCACTGCAGCTGGTGTCCCGCCCCCCACATTATGACGGCCAGCCTTGGTGGGCCGTAGTAGGCAGAATCATGTTTATTAACACCCTTTGATATGAATGTTCTCTCAGCTCATCAGAGAATGCTCCTGGTTTGGTTTCTGGAGTTATTTTAGGACATTTGTGTGTGTATTCCAGTTTTACTTAGTTTGGGTTCAGTTTTGTCCAGTAATGGTACCTGTGCACATTCATGATCCCAGTACTTTACAGATATAGTGAGCTTATTAATTCAGACAGGTGGTGTGAAGGGCCACGAGCCAAGGTATTATTGACTTCTATTGGGCCAAGGGGGGGTGGGGGGATTATTTAGACCAGCCCTGAAATGACTTAAAGCCAAATTGGTGCCTCAGTTACTATATGGACTGGAGCCCTGGTCTGGAGTATAGCTATGATTAACGATCTTGAGGTAGAACAGATAGAATGTTACGCTTTTTCCTACATGCACCCAAAGGTACACCAGCGATTCTTCTCAGGGCGGAGGCAGGAATTAGCCATAGCTGTACTGGCTAAATTAGCCATTTTGAAATTTTGGCTATGTTTGAATTTAATTCAGACAGATTCTCTGTCACGGGTGGCCATGCACTCAGCTGCTGGTCTGAACAAGATGGCATACAAAAGGATTTTTAACTCTGAGGACTGTGATTGTGTCAGATGGATGTCAGCACTGGTGGGAACCAGTGTAGTTTGCTCCACAGGCAAGCAGTACCAGGCCAGGACTCACTAGGTTGCTTCAGCAATTTGCCTCAACCTTGTAGAAGGAGGGCTCATGTCTTGGTGGTGCAGAGACATTAGTCTCCAAATTTCTTTAGGCTTCATTCCAGCAAAGGTCTTAAGCAGGTGCTTGACTTTAAGCTTGTGAATAGCTTGGTCTCACTCATTAAAGCTAAATGGTGGTTCACTTCGGGTAATTTCAGACATGACGGGCCCGGAGGCGCGCCATGCTGAACCACAGACCGGGATCCATTTCAGATCCCGGTCAGGAATTTATTTATTTTATTTATTTATTTTGTCAATTTATATCCCGCCCCTCCTGAGAACAGCTCGGGGCAGAATCAGTCCGGCTGTCCTCTAGACGTGCCAGCCTGATTCCTACCAGGGATCGGGGAGGGGGCGGGGCTGCATGGTGCGACCACACCTTCCCCCCCCCCCC
>QEPC01005117.1:8065998-8107825 GCA_003113815.1 Sphenodon punctatus
GTTTATTTCTATGTTCTGTACAGCGCCAGGCACATGACCGGCGCTATATAAATGTTTATTAATAATAATACTAATATAATAGCAAAGAGGAAGTCCTAAACACAATAATAGTAATGAGGACTGGGGAAAAGAAAACTGAACTAAACTTGCATCAAATGCTATTAACTGCAAACATTGGATCAACTTTAATGGATACCAACACCATAAATAATTGGGAGAAGGTGGAGAGTTATCCAAACAGAGATATATTAGCTACCTTCAAAATGCTAATAAAAAAATAAAGTGTACATCGGACTCACAAGCACATTCTGGGTTTAATGTAGTGTGGAAGCAGAGTCCTCATCCAACTGGATTGTTGCCAGTATGTTTAGCTGCTGAGATTCCTAGAGAACAACAGTTATCCTGCTATCTCTGTTCTGGCCTGTCAGTTTCTTTGATAATTTATTCTAAACATTACATATGGGACATGCTTTTATAATCATGTCAGTCACATCCTTACCCAATTTGCTCCTGTAGTTCGTGTCTGAATATTCATGACCAAATGAAAAAGTGCAGCAGGGCTTTGCAAGGGAAGGTGAAAACAAAACAATCACATGCACCCCTCCTGAAATCTTAAACACATGCTTGGAGACATCCAACTCTGTATTGATATCCGACCACTACCAAATCAAGCTCAATGGCTGTATCCGAAGGAGGAATTTTGCCGTGTTTCAGCCCTTACGGGTACTTTAGGCAAGCGCTTCCTCACCCATCACCCACCCATCATACATGTTGCAGGGCCTCATTGGCGGCCTCTGCAACCCTGCAACATGCATGATGTGTGGGTGATGGGTGGGGAGGCACTTGTCTAAAAACACCCTATATTGCCTTGTTCAATTCTGCGGCCTCTGCCGGACAAAACATTGCATGTTTTTTTTGGTTTTTTTACTAGTGGTCGTGCCCTGTGATAGTAGATCAGTTAGAAGGCCAAGTAGACAGAGTAACTGTGCTCTTAGCCAAATCCCAGTTAACAACAATGAAATAAAAGTGAATATTTAAAAAAAAAAACATATTTGGCCTAATTTATGTGTTAAAGGCTAATTTATTAATTTATTCTCTTTATTGTGGATTTATTGATTGCAATTAACTCTTGGTTAGCATGGAATGCAATTAATATTTAATTATTTATCCACCGGAGATTTCTAACACATAAGATATGGCAGTTCCATTTTCAGTTAATGGGTGGCTTTGAAATTGCTTGATAAATTATTCATAGAGTTATTCTTTATGTTATCTATACACTTCTGATATATGCAAATTCAACTATTTTTGTGCTTTTTAGCTTAGAAAACTATTGACTACCATTGTGAACTGTGCCAGTGATTCCATTAGAGATGGAGACCAAGTAGTTCAGATGATATCTTTTTATGGACCACGTTCTGTTGGTGACATTATGCAGGTATTCATACTAGGTGTAGTAATGAAAATCCATCATTTCCCATACCACAGTATTTTAATCTTGGATTGTTTTTACCATATTTGGAGGGTCCAGTTTTGCTCTCAGTTTCAATATGTGGGCACAATTGCACGTATAGGCAGGAAGATAGAATGTGGTATAGGATTAAATAAAGCACAAAACATTTATCCTATACTGTGACTGCCTGCTATGTCACACTAATAACTGTTGTTTCAGTGTTCATTACAGGTTTAGAAAATGTAAGTTTTTCAGCATTAAAAAAAGCAGATAATAAATGTTGGCTATTGTATGTCAAGCCAAACATCCATTGAAATCAAGTGTTTTAGCTTTATTATTTAATTTTGTTTATTCCCATTTTTATCCTGCCCTTCCCATTAAGGGTCAGGGAAGCTTACATATAAAAACATATTGTGGCAGGAATGGGCTCACCTGGCGTGAGTCCTGGCAGGATCAGGGCCCCAACAGTCACTCTGACTTGGGAATTAGCTCGCAGTCTTTATTCCATACAATGTTAATCCTCTACCATATACAGTCTCTAGCTGATATCCAGGCTCTTTACTCACAGTCTCTCTAGTCAGGCACCAACCGTCTGGCTCTCTGTTAAGGTCTCTCTGGCCAGGCACGGATTGCTCTTGCAGCCAGAGTCTCAGCTCACAGGAACAGGACTCGCTCCTTGAAGCAGAGCTTCCACCTGGCTCCCGCTTCCTCCTGTAGCCTTTTCCAGACTTCTGCCCCTGAAGGGACCAGTGGCTCACAGAGACTCTGCCCTGTCACGCATATAAAGCAGCTAAAAAGTCCCCATAATACCCCCAACCCCTTCCCTAATCCCTCCAGCCAATCTCAACCAATCCCTGCCTGCCAAACACCTGGCCAAATAAAAAGCTCTTGCATCACTTCCAGAAGATGAGTAGGCTTTGGCTTAGACAGATCTCTAAGGGGAGGCAGCCACTAAGAATGCCTCTCTGCATGCCCTTGTTGTTGAAACCTCACAGGCAGACAGTGCCTGTTGTATGCCAGTGTAGTTGGCGCATCTGAAATAACTGGCACAGACTCCTGTATTGAAAAAAGGAGGCCTCTTTGTTTTGCTGCTCCCAGCTCACACAGCTTAGCCAACTCTCTCCTTCCCCTACCTCTTAGTCCTGTGCAAAACCTGGTATGGATTCAACTGGATCTGCCACGAACAAAGGGCAGTTCGACACATTGGCTAGGATCAGGGATTGGATCTGTCAAACACTACAGTACCTGCAAGAGCGGGCTCCTGGATGATTTCAGAGGCTGCGACGGAACATGAGGAAAGAAGTGGTCCTTCAGATACTTGGGGTGCAAGCTGTTTAGGGCTTTATAGCTCAAATCCAGGACCTTGAATTGTGCCCAGAAAGCTATTGGCAGCCAGTGCAGACTCTGGAGCATTAACTTCTCATTGTATCTAACTAGAACTTGAGAGGATGTTGTGATTATGTTTTATTTAGTACTTGCAGAATTGGGTTATAGTTATACAGGATGCAGGCACTTCATAATTTTTCAGTTGTTTCCTCATCTAAAAGTACATGTAGACGATGCTGTGTTATACATTCCAGGAGCCCGAATATATTCCAGACACCTAAAACAAGCTCTTACTGATTTGTGGGAGAAATTTTGTTAGGGCCTGATTCTATATTACTTACCTATTCAAGAATTTGTGTGAAAGAGACACAGTATCTACTTAGTTACATGTGCCTTGAGCAAAATAGTTTTTCATGGTGAACACTGTTTTAGAGTAAATCAGCCAATACACCACTTTCCTGACGATACTTACCAATTCATTTTGTTTTTTGTTGGCATTTTCGTCAACCTGGAAGTGCTTCAAAATGCTGTAAAAGTACCAAGATGTGTCCCAAAGTGCTGAAAGTGTCACAAATTTGCAATTGGGACTACCAAAAGCGGCAGATGGGCAAAAAGAATCTCAAATGCAAAAAATAAGATGAACATTTGACGAAGTTCTCAAAAAGATGTGAATTCACATTGATTCTGGAATGGCCAATTACATTTCAGCTCGATGTGTGCCGTAGTATATATATATATTTTTAAATGTAAAAGTTGCCATAACATTTTTGCTTTTTGATAGGAGGTTGTTAATATTCCAGTCTTGTAATTTAAGCAATTGAGGCCGTTTTTAAATGGTGCCGCCAGGTGGGGGTGTGCGTGGGTGCGCTGGTACGTGTGCGGTGTGTGTGTGTGGTGTGCACATGGCCGTACACGCATCCCTGCTCACCGTCCACTCATCCCCATGCACGGAGCAACTGGGGAAAACGGGGGTTGCTCCGTGCATGGGGATGGGCGGGGATGCATGTTAGGCAGGAACGCGCACCGCCCCCACGTGCCGTGTCCTTCACACGGGCTACTCTCACTCATCAACACTCAGATTTCTGCGTGTTCGTGCATGGGAGAGGCCTGTGTAAAGAGGGCCTGAGTCGTCGTCTTTACGTATAGAGTTAAGGACATACTAGTAAATCCACCCTCCCTGGATATCTTAAGTGACGGTATCTCATATGCAAAGTTTGTTTGCAGCCAGAATAGAATGTAAAACTTGCTAATGTCTTGATTTGCATTCTTGGGTTATTTATATTTATCTACACTCTTGTTCTTGCTCGTAACATATTATAATAGAAACAAAATAAACTTCACAAGTCTGTCTGTAAAGCTAGTGGTATTGTAGTTTCCTCTGCAGTTAATATAATTGACAATAAAGGTGTACATCAGGGCAATGTGTCTGTGCCTACGTAATGGGGCAATATTATTGCTTAAAGTGATGCAAATGTTTAACTGCTGAGCTGGTTTGTGGCCTATGAAAACATCTGAGAGCATGCGCTAAATACCAGTAAGTAAATGTAAGAAATAGGTCTGCTAATAACACCAGTGCTGGAAACAGCAATAGAATTGTTACCTTTTAAAAACATTTCTGTCTTCTACACAGAAGAACACTGAAATAGAAAACCAAAAATGCAAAATAACAAAAGTGAAAGAAACAATAGAGAGAAGAGAAATAGAATTAAATTGTCAAACAGCACAGTGGCCTGAAAGGGTTGTAGAAGTTATTTTAAAGGGGGGGGGGGGGGAGAGGAGGAGTAGTAATAAACCAGAGCACCATGAAAGACTAGTAGAGGAATAGTATGTAAAATAAAAAGAAGCTCTGTTCTTAATGCATAAGGTATTAAGTAGGTGAGTGTAATCTAAGGCATTCCTGCCTTTGAGAATATTTGTTATTAAAATAATTAAAAGAAGTTGAACTTCTTATTATGGAGAAGAATAATTGAAAGATGACAATAAAAATATCTGAATTTGTGAAGAGACTTTATGCTGTGGAGGAAGGAGTTCAGCAACTAAGGACGTAGTGAAATAGCACTAGGAAACTACTCTTAAACCAGAATGATTTTCAATCTCCAAGTAGTAAGCAATTGCTAGGCAATACCAAATGAGTTTAGGGTTAAGATTAGGAGTACTACAAATTAGACCTGTCCCGTTTAGTTTACCTACATGTTGCATGTGTGCGCCCTTTGTACTTTTACCTTTCCTCTACCTGGCTCTCCCATAACTGAGATCAGGCAGAGAAGTGATATTGGTGTACGTTTCAGTCTCTGGCTTGCTTGCAAGAGGAGTACAGGCAAAGAGTGGGGAAACAGCGCCATCTGTACAAAGGTGCTTGTATCACACCACTCATGTACCTGCGGTTGCTTACTACTATAATACTCTGGATTTATTGCTATGAGAGCATCTACTAGCATCTAAAGGTGCTTTTTTATTTGATATTCAGAAAAGGGTTTATTTTGGAAATTAGAAGAAAAATGTAAATGAAACATGAAATCAGTGGAAATTTTAAGCCTGTCAGCTGTGACCACATCTCTGCAAGAGGCTGGGAGACAGTTTGATGGTTACAGAGAGAATCAAAGGAAATGATGCCAGGAGAGAGAGGAAATGTTGATTTGCATACTCCTGCTGCTCTTTAGTTTGCTTGAAATCCTGTGTGACAATGGCAAACAGCACGGATGTTCGATGTGCTAGCTTCCTATTGGAATGTAAACTAGCTGATGCATGGAGAAGCACTGAGATATGTAATACAAGCCCTCAGAAATGGTATGAAGGGTTATGTTAGCTTATGTCCTGGAACAAGGACACACCTCCCCCCCTGGTATTTATCAAAAAAAAATTCCTGTATTTATCAACAAATTTATTTGAGATTGTATTTCTGAATCCATTCTATCTAAATCCAAGAAATACCATGCTGTCCTGTCAACACATGAATTTCTAAATCCATGTAGGATAGATTTGTCATATTTCAACTCCGGTCCCTAGTAGAATCCTTTGTTTTTTGGGTTTTTTAAAAATATATGTTTGATAAGATATCCTAGAGTGTTCACATTCAGTTCTTTAGCTTCTCCTCCAAGTATTATATTATTTGCTTTCACTTTTTTCTCCTGCTTTGAAATTTTGAAGCTTGTCACAGAGATGACCACATATATACTGGAACCAATCTGTGTCTTTATCTGCTTTGAAGTATAAAGTAAATCCTTTCTGATATAAAGAGAGAGACTTTATCCACAGGCACTGGGCACTCCTATTCCCATGTCCGTGCTTATGTTTGTACACATAAACATGGGAATGGCTACATGCCAAATCCGGGTCTTCTGCTTCAGAGAAAACCAGAGCAGCAGACTCCAGTAGGGGGCCACACATGGCCCAGTGGTAAAGCTACCACAGGGAGCCAGGAGGAACAGACTCGGAGTTTTTTTAGACAACTGCTGCCCCACCCATTACCAACCCAACATACATGTTGCAAGGCTGCATAGGGCACCAGTGTGGCCCTGCAACATGTGTGATGGCTGGGTAATGGGTGGGGAGGCAGTTGTCTAAAAACATCCTGCGATGCTCCTTGTTCATCAGGTGGCGAGTGTAACCGCCTGCCTGCAACAAAGTGCTATGGGCAGGAGTCCTGATCTGATGCTGGCAGCATCCTTTTTTTTTTTTTCCTCCTACTGCAGATTGGGAGCATAGGGGAGAATCTGGGCCTGCTGCCAGCAAGAGTGTGGATAGACCCTCACATTTTGTAGCATGTGTGTCTTGCTCTTCATGCCCTTTTGAAAGTGCGGAGAATGTGTGGAAACAATCAGGCTGGTCTGAGTTTACACAGATTTGCACAAATCTACTTTCTCACTGGTTCTCAGCTCTGAACGAAACAGATTTTTTTCTCTCTCCCTCTATCCGTAAAAAGCTTTGGTATCTTTAAAACGTGGATGGAAATATATTATTGAAAATAAAGTAGTGGATCACAACCCCACCCCACGCCCCCCAAAAGACTGCATAAATATGTCACAGACATCTTATAATACTCTTCCAGAGCTTGCCTACAAGTTAGAAGTGCCAGACCAGTCATCTTTTTCAAAAGCGGCGGCAGCTGCTGCTTGAAAAATACATAAAATTGCCTGTGCAGAGAATTTGGGCATTTTTACACATGCCTTAAAGTTCTGGATTTTTCAATCTTCTGGGTTTACAAGTCCACAAGTAAGTTCCGGATGCATTTTTCACACACACGCTGCCCTGAGGCAGTTCCTAGACGCATTCTTCAAAAATAACACTGCCCAGAGGCAGCCTAATGTAGCCACAGCTGTAGGCCTGACAGGCTGCCATGGAAACCACATGACCACAGCTGCCTGGAGCAAAGCAGTTTACCAGGAGAACTTTTTACACATAAAAGTTCTGGGAGAAGTTCTACACAGAAGTTCAAAGATCCGGATGTTTAAGATCTGGGTGAGTGATTTAGACACACAGAAAGTTCAGGATGTACACAATGCTGCTCCTTTTAAAAGAAATACGGTGCTGCCCTGTCAGCGATGATGCCTTTTGCATTTGAGTGGCAGGCTACTGACTTTACTAGCCAGCTGAGAGCAAATTTTACTAATCTAAAGTGCCTTTGCATACTGCATAGAACCTGTCCCGCTGGGGGTGGGGGAGAGGTTCTTTATGCTGAATTTTGACACTAGCATATTTTTGTAGGTGAATTATAATATATTACATTAGGTATATTACTAGAATAATATATTGTGCAATATTAAATAACAATAATCTAGCACCACATAACTTTTCCACTCTTTGAAGTATGAAGATGTAATTGCGTCTGTTTTACAGAATGAAGGTTACATGATTTGTTCAAGGTCACCTAACACATCATTTGCAGAGTGGAGAACAGAGACCAGGAATTTATAGTTCCTGGCTTTCCTTGCTCTGATTATCCTATAACTCTCTCCGCAAACAATTCCAAACTATATTTGAGGCTGTTTGTTTTGTCTGTTTCTTTATTTTCATTATTTATTTATTTTCATTATTTATATCCCGCCTCTCCTGCCTAGGCAGCTCGATGCAGCTTACAAAAATGAAAATATTTTTAAAATATACACGAAAGGGAAGCATAAGCGTAAACAAAAAATAAAAAACCCATCCTCCCCACCCATCCTCATCCACCCTTCACCCATCTCCCTCACCGAAGGCCTGGGGGAACAGCCAAGTCTGTTGCTGAAATGAGGCAAGGTCTGGGGCCAAACGGGCCTCCACCGGAAGGCAGTTCCACAGCCTGGGTACCGCCATCGAGAATGGCCCCCGCACCAAGAAGGGCCCTCCCGACGGACCGCAGGGGTCGATTCAGGGCACAGAGAGTGAGGCGGTCTCGCAGATAGGAGGGGCCCAGACCCTATAGGGCTTTATAGGTAAGCACCAACACCTTGAATCGGGCCCGGAAGGCTATCGGCAGCCAGTGCAGAGCTCGGAGCACTGGTGTAATGTGCTTACGGCGACCCATCCCTGTAAGGAGACGGGCTGCTGCAGAATGCACTGTGACCAAAGATAGCCTCATGTAGAGTATGTTACAATAGTCTAATCTTGAGGTGATGAAGGCATGGATGAAAGTGGCCAGGTCAGAGTCTGAGATATATGTCCGAAACCGTCGCACCAGATGTAATTGGCGGAAAGCACTCCTCACCACAGCCTCAACCTGGCGATCGAGACGAAGCTGCGGATCAAGGAGTACCCCCAGACTCCGAACCTGAGAGACCAGTGCGGGACAAAACCCATCAATGATGGGGGACATCACACCCACCACCCTCACCACCAACATCACCTCCGTCTTGTCAGGATTTAGTTTCAGACTGCTCCCCCTCATCCAGTTCCCCACAGCCACCAGCCATCAGGTAAGCACTGAGACTGCCAGGTCTGAGTCGGATGAAAAAGAGAGGTAGAGCTGGGTGTCATCAGTGTACCCCATACCATCTCATGACCTCACCAAGAACAAGAGCGGGGACAGAATAGAGCCTTGCGGAACTCCAAATGTGAGGTCTCGGGGAGAAGATGAACAATCCCCGATCACCACCCACTGAGTTCTCCCAGCCAGGAAGGAATGGAACCATTCAAGAATGGTTCTGCCCACCCTGGCATAGTCCTGCAGGTGAGTCACTAGCATCTCATGATCAACTGTATCAAAAACAGCTGACAGATCTAACAGGGTTAAGCAGGGTTGAATGACCCTGGTCCAGTTTCCGGCGAAGGTCATCTACCAAGGCCACTAATTTAGTGTCAGTGCCATAACCCGAATAAAAGCTGGACTACGAGGGATCAAGAAAACTGGTGTGGTCCAGATGCTCCTGCAGCTGCTGAGCCACCACCCGCTCAATAACTTTCTATAAAAAGGGAAGGACTGGCCGACAGCTGACAGGGGAGTCAGTTTCAAGTGATGGTTTTTTGAGCAGGGGCCACACCACTGCTTCTTTGAGGCAGTCCGGAACCCTGCCCTCCTACAGGAAGGCACTGACAAACACCCGCCAGCAATAGGCCCAACATCTCCAGGCTGGCCTTGACCAGCCAGGACGGGCATGGGTCTAGTTCACAAAATGACTCTAACAGCCCCCAGAACATCCGCTGCAGCAGTGGACGTAACCACTGAAACAGATCTCACAAAACCGGACAAGACAGAGCCTCCATAACCTCTGGTTCTCCTATTGTCATAAGTGTGGAGTCGAAGTCATGGTGAATCCGAGCGATTTTATTCATGAAGTACTCAACAAACATGTCACAGTGGGCACTGGAATACTCCAGTTCCAGGCAGAGGGAGGCTGGACTGACCTATCCCCTTACCACCCGGAAAAGCTCTGCTGGATGAGATTTTGCAGGCACCATCAGGGTAGAGAAGAACTCCTTCACTGCCCTGACAGCCATGGCATAGGCCCGTAAACTGGCTCTATGCTGCAATCGATCAGCTTCAGCACAAGACCGACGCCACTGTCACTCAAACGGCCACTCTTCCTGCTTCAACTTCCACAGGCCCTCCACAAACCATGGCAGCCTGCGGTGCTGATGCTGAAGGAGCAACGCCTAGGAGCTGTCTGGTCGATGGCCTTGGTCAGCAGGGTATTCCACAAAACGACGTGGTCATTAAGTGGACGGCCGTCAAGATCAGAGGGTAACTCCCCTAGAGCATTCTGGAACCTCTCAGGTTCCATCAGTCTGGGGTGGTGGTGAACCAACCGAACTGGTTCCACACCTTTCTGGAGGCAGAAGTGTGCCAGGAAACAGGCCCGCAGGAGGTAATGATCTGTCCACGACCACTGAGAGATTCCCCCCACCTCAAGGCCAGTGAAGAAGATCAGGTCAAGGGTGTGTCTTCCATCGTGCATTGGACCACTGACAACATGAGACAGGTCCATGGTTTCCATGGCGGCCATGAACTCATGCTCCGCCCCGCCAAAACTGGCGTCTGCGTGAATATTACAGTCCCCCAAGACTGTTTTCTTAGGGGACTGCAACACCACCCCTGACACCAGCTCCATCAGAGTGTGTAGGGATGCCGCTGTACAGGTCGGTGTACGGTATACCAGCAGCACCCCCAAACTGTCTCCTGCCAAATCAGCCACAAGATGGAGACCTCACAGCCTGCCATTAACCGCACTGGATACCTCCTGATGGACCAAGAATCCCTAAACATAATGGCTACACCCCCCATTCCCCCGTCCCTCTGACAGTGGCACATGCAGCACGGAGTACCTGGCTGGCACCAGGTCAGCCAAAAAAGGCCCCAACTCCATGTACAGCCAAGTCTCCAAAATATACACGAGGTCAGCTGCACAATCCAGGATCAACTCCCTGATTGTTGGATTTATTAGCAACTGATCTTGCGTTAAGCAGCAACAGCTTCAAGCCGGGGGCTCTCCGATCGTGAACCACCACGCCCTCTGCCTGCGGGGGGGGGGGGGGAGGAGAGGAGACAGGCACCAAGCACCTGACTCACTTCCCTGTTGTTACCCACCCACCTCAAGGACCATATCTCCCCGTCACGACCCCAGTGGCTGTGATCATCCCCGCAGCAGGCCCGCCTCCCAGACCATCCTCTCCCTGGCTGCCCTGCCTCCCCTGTGAGGGAGATCCCCACCTCAGCCCGTCACCCACTCTCACCGGGTGAAGCATAATCCCCTCCCTGGGACCACAGTCCCACCCACCCTAACCCATTCCCTCCCCTCCACTGCTGTCACCAAGGAAAGGGGCATCTTCACCCACCCACCTTACACCCACCAAAAAACACAAGCCCAAACAAATCAACCCACCCCTTACTTAACACCACCCCCAAACCCACTCCCTCACTAAGCAACCAAATATGCTGCCCTGCCACAACACAGTCACCAATAATATTTATTTATTTTATTTATTTATTTATATACATTTATTTATTAAAAATTCTGCTACCCCGTCCCTCCTGCCAGAGGCAGCTTGAGGTGGCTTACAATCAATAAAAGTAAATAAAAGTAACAACATTAAAAGCTCAAAAACAGGACATAAAAGGAGGATACAAAAATACCTCACGCCAACCCACCCACCCTAACCCACTCCCCGCCCACCCCATCACCCTTCTCCCCTGCCAAATGCCTGGCAGAACAGCCAGGTCTTACAGCTTCTTTGAAAGGAGGGGAGATCCGGGGCCAACCATACCACGGCTGGAAGGGAGTTCCACAGCCATGGTGCGGCCACTGAGAATGCCCTCCCCTGTGTGGCCCCCTGAAAAACTTGGGGGACCTCAAGCAGGGCACCCCCGGATGACCGCAGCAGCGGATTCAGAACCCTGGGGATGAGGCAGTCCTGCAGATAGGCAGGGCCTAGGCCGTTTAGGGCTTTATAGGCCAAGACCAACACCTTGAATCGGGCCTGGAAAACTACTGGCAGCAAGTGGCAGTATGGAGCACCGGCGTAATATGCTCCTGGTGGCCCAGTCCTATCAGGAGACGGGCCGTTGCATTCTGCACCAGCTGCAATTTCCAAGTCGTCACCATGGGTAGCCCCACATAGAGCACATTACAGTAGTCCAATCTAGAGGTGATGAAAGCATGGATGACAGTGGCCAGGTCAGAGTCTGAAACATATGGCTGATGGCTAATTACCACCCGATGGCTAATTTACCCCCAGTAAATGCCACGTTACAACCCAGGGCCACAAAAACGTTCCCCACAACCTAAAAACAGCAACCCACCCTAACCCGCAACGGCCAGCAAACTGTCGTCACCTGCAGGCCAGACAGTTCTCTTTAAAGTGCTGGGGAGGGTTGGGGCAGGGATGCAAGCCCCAGCCCATGTGGTGGTGAGTGACAGCTCCCCCAAGGACACAGTTCCTTGGGGGAGAGTTGTGAGATGCAGGGCAATTAACAGGAAAATAAATTTCCTTTTTAAAGAACCACTCAAGTAATCATTGGGTTTGCCTGGCAATTATTGAATATTCATTATGTTAGTATCATGAATTATATTTTCCCCATTAAATTCAAATTGCCTAAGGACTACCACAGATAATTCAAGTCAAACCACTCTTCAGATTTAAAAAATGCAAATAAATACTGGATTTTCAGCTTGCCTTTTTATAATAACTAATTTAAAAAATATAATTACTATGTCATATACATTAGTTATGCATTGAGTATGGGAATAGGCCACAGATTATGAGCTGGTATTACACATGTATTTGTTGCCAGCAACTTTGAGAATTACTGTTTTCTATCCTCTCCTGGTGTCTTGAGTTCATGTGAATTTTTTATTCCTTGGTTGAGAGCTCATTCACACGTGTGGGAAGGTGTCATTAGAAGGTCAGGAGAGGGAATGCACATGGAAATCATACACCGCTTTGGTCACATCAGAATTCCCGGAAGTGGGTGATTGAAGCTTTTACGTGCATTTACAAGGTCGGTTTACAGAGCTGGATTTCCCAGTTCGGGCAATCACCTTTACTGGCTGGTAGACCCTGCTCAGTTTGATCTTAATCTTCTCTACAACCTCCACCCACAACACTCCCTAAAAAACAAGTCACTCATACTAAGGTTTTTCTTTTCTTTCTTTCTTTTTTTTCTTTCAAGAATATTAATCAAAATCTCTAAATCTTACTTTGGTATTTTTCATCAAGTGCATGAGTCTTTTGGTTGAAGGGTGGTATAGAAATTGAAACAAATACATAAATAGCATAGCAAAGTGTATTTTTTGTATGTCATAAATATTGTGAGTCTGATTCTGATGTCAGACAAACTTTACAATGATGAAATGCCATTGACGTCAGAGAGATTACTCCTGACTTTGAGTGGTGAAAAAGGTGCTTGAACCAGGAATTCATTTGTGACTGGGTTGGGTTTTATAGCAAAGAACTGATTTATACTAAAGAACTGATTGTTTACAGCATTTCTGTAAAAATTGACTTGTCAATTTCAGATATTTTGCACAATCACATACTTTTTTTGTAGATTTTGAAACATTGTATGAGTGTATCAGTGTGTACTAAGTGAACACTGATATCAGACTTTTTGGTACATCCTGTTTTGTTTGGACTAGACATACTGGGGAGTAGGTTTTTATTTTCTCTTCATATTGATACTTCCAATGATTTCTTTTTGAAATTCAACACTCTTTCGGTGTTGACAATAAATATCACTCAATATGAGCCCAGAATAAGAATTAGATTATATTTGACCAGTTCTTTGTGTGTGATATGTAAATGCTGTGGAAAGTATTGTCAGGGGTAATTCATTATGGAAAAATATTCTAGATGACTTGTTCTGATTAGCTTTCAACAGAAACATAAAAGTACTTTTGATGTTATTCCCAGGCAAGATGATAGTTTTGCAAATTCAGGTTGCTAAATAACTCGATGTTTATCAGTCAAAACAATAAACTTTGAACTATAATACACATGCTTACACTAGCCACAAATATGGTGTAAGTTATTTGTTGAACAGCATGTGTCTAGAAATCTCTCCCACATCTGCAAAATTAGCTGCACTCTGCAGGCAGAATAAACTTTGGACTGATTCCTGGTGTGCACAGATTCTCTCACTCACAAACAAAATTGGAACATCATTGGTCCTTGTAAATGCCATACTGACAGATGAAGCTAACGCTTATGGAAAAATGACAGCTGTAAAAGGTACTGGTTGATCTTTAGATGCAATAATTGGACACCTTTTGTAGGCTTAAAAACCAGGTTCTATTGTGTAATTTAGCAGGGACAGTAGAAGCCCAACATGAAATGATGTAAAACAGCTGAAAACCCACAACATCTACTCTGGCAGTATCAGAAGTGACTGTGTAATAGAGATGATCCAGCCGAGCCGTAACTGGCCTCAGGATTGAGATCCAACTATCTTGCTTCCTGCTCTGTCCCATGGCTGTTTCCAGCAGCTCTCTGATCTAGGGTAGGTGTTCTCTCCTTGGAAAAAACTAAGTGTAGGATACTTTATGTTCTCTCTGTCCTTCGCCTGAATATACTAGCCATAGTTCCTCTTCTGGAGGGATGTTCTGTGGTATTTGTTGCAGAGAGTCCAAGGCCTTCCTCTTCCTGCAGGTGTCTCCCTTTTCAGGATCCCATGCCTAACATTGACTTGGATCTTCTATGCTGCATTCTGGGGTTCCTTCTCTGTGGGCCTCCCTCTCTCTGGGATCCCTGGTCATAGACTGTCTTCCCACCCTAGGGTTGCTAATTCCATACTGGCTTCTCCCTTTAGTCCAGTCTCACTCCAGGTCCCTTCTAACTAATACTCCTGACTACCAGCCCTGAACCAGTGGTCTCTGGTTCCTTCTCCCAAGGAGTCCTGCATAGAGCTGGGTATCCCTTGGTCCTCCATCATTGTTTCTTCCTTTTCCCTACTTGTACTTTTAGGGGTGGAGAATATTGTCCCTGACGTTCTCCTGTTTGCTGACATCATTTCCTGCCACCTTGAGGCCTGATGTACCCTCAAGGTGCATTAGGGTACATGCCACACTGGAGTCACACCCTCCAGTCAGCCCACAAGGCTCACTCCAGGGACACAGATCCCCACCCTAGGCTGCATAGAGAGGCCTGTCCTTCCTTCATCTCAGGGCTCCCACTCCATGAACCTACCTAGTGCCAAAGTCTTCTCCCTGTCTGAGGCTACCAAATCCCTTGCCTGCAGGACCTAGCAGTTGCCTCTTCCATAACGGGGTCAGCCACGGAATTCCCTGCCTTCATGCAGCTTACCCCGGGTGGTTACTTGTACCAGGGAACTTCCATCTGCAGTTGGAACTTGGTGGATCTCCCTCTGCTTTATGACCAGGACCTGACTATGGTCATCAGAGTATGGTTTCTGGTCATGTAACCTGTCCAAACCACTCTGCTACAGGCTCATGTCAATTGCACCATTTTTCATGGGACCAGAAGGAATTTATCCCCATCACCAGATCGGCCAGGGTAGTCTGTTTTTTTGCTTTGTTTTGTTTTGTTGTTGTTTTCGCTGCAGCAGTCCAAGCTTGATATGTGGGGGAGATGGGATTCCCTATTCTGTTTATATATGGTTTTAATTTGTTGCACCTCAGGGCAGATTTCCAATGGGGGAGACCATTTAATTTTTGAGGAATCTGATCTAAAAGTATAGTTAGAAAACCCATTTGATGGGCATCTCTTGGTAATATGTAAGAGACTCAAGGGGATTCCCAGAGGTTTGCACATCTGGGGTTCCATTTTCCTCATGAGGGCATCTTCATAAATGTTGAAGGGTATCAGGCTGGGAGGGAGGAGATTTTCACAGCTGGTCTCTGCTCACATTTCTCTACGCTTGCCCCTCTTCTGTGGGGAAGATGGGGTGGGTCCAGTAATGGTGGTGTGACCCAGGAGAGTGGATGTACTGAGGGTGTTGCTCCCATAAATGGTTAGCAAGGTGCTGATGGCAGTTTTCCTGTCCATGATGGATGGATGGGAGGAACTGATGGTAATGGAAAAGGCTCAGGCCCTATAGGCAGACTGAATATTGAAATTGGGGATGGCTACATTGGGATAATAAGTTGGCAGCTTGCCTGGGCTCTCACCTTGGCAAATGGCTGAAGTCACAACCCGATTGGGGCAAAGCACCAACCTGATTGGGACAAAGTGGGCCAGAGTATGTTCGCATATCTGTTCCCACTGGGCTGGATCGGGTCCACCATTGAATATTATATTCAATATTATATTGAATAATTGGGGGGCATGGCCAAGCAGCTGCACATCCATGCGTCTACCCACCCCCAGGTCCCAGCTGCGTGAAAGTTTGTTCCGTGGCCTGACCTTGTCCGGACCGTGTCCGTGGTGGCTTCCTGACCTGAGCCAGGCCGGGTTGCCACCGTGGGTACAGTCACGTTTGTGTTTACCTCGTCGTCTTTTTGCTATTGTTGCAACACTGTCACCCTCTGTGCCCCAGAGCGGCTCCTTCGGTCTGCCGGGGGTGCCTTCCTGGAGGTCCCCCTCATAAAGCGGGGGGCCACAATGGAGAGGGCATTCTCGGTGGCTGGGCCGCGCCTCTGGAACTCCCTTCCGAAGGAAGCTCGCCTGGCCCCAAGCCTTTTGACATTCCGGCGAAGTTGTAAAACCTGGCTGTTCGCCCAGGCCTTTGGGGAAGGGGGGGGGGTGGGTTAGATGGTTTTTATCTCCCCTACCCTATTTATTGTTTTAATGTTTTGATTGTCTCCCGGGGCCCTGTTTTAATATTTTGAATTTGTATTTTGATGTATTTTAAATTGTTTATATATTTTTATATGTCTTTATTGTTGGAAGCCGCTCCAAGCTGTTCTCAGGAGGGGCGGGGTATAAATGTAGAAATAAAATTTAAAATAATAATAATACTTGTTTCCAGGAAAGTTGGCAGGATTTGCTCTCTCATTATTATGTACTTATTTCTATTTGTTGTTTACTGTTGGCCTTTTCTTTTTACTTTTTAATCATATGCTAAAAATACTTTAAAGTGGAAGACATAATTTACAGTTGGCTTTTTTTGTGTAGTGTGCTGTCTAAATTAATAAACTGAAAGTTGAATGTTGTATCTGAGTGTATGCATGTTAAAGAATAACTGCATCAGTCATTATTTTGAGTCCTTCGGAACAATAAAGCATCTTAAAATTAATCTTCCCTTCCTTTATCTTCAGGTTCGCAAGCATGTGAATGACCTGTATGAAGACCTAAGAGATGGACATAACTTGATCTCCCTTCTAGAAGTCCTTTCAGGAGACACCCTGGTGAGCTTTTTAATCCTGTGCAACAGTTGCAGACTATAGCGTGCCAATTAAAGTTGTTGATTAACATATTACATGTTGATTGTTAGGTTCTTGTTGTTGTTTTTTTCCCTGAGCCCCACACTTTGTGGCTTCACGGTAACAAAGGAATAGGTTATATATACATTGATAACTACAGCTATTTTCATATCTGTGGGTAACTACAACACCCTACATAGTTTTTTAAAAAGTTTTTTTGTTAATTCTCTTATATGAACATGACTTCTCATTCTTTTTAAAAAAAGAATAATGCACTAGTTTTTTTCTTTATTTCTTTTTCTTTCTGGATTTTCTCTAGCAAATATTGATTGCTTAAATTCCTTCCCATAAAAGAAAACAACTTACAAATAGCAAGGAAAATAATGTTCCTACCTGAAATTACCTAACACACTCCTCCGGTGTTATTTCCTTTCTTTGTGAGCATTACTTCCCCTGCTTGGTGCTTGTTCTCTTCATTATGTTCTTCTGTTCATGCTCTTCTCTTCATTTGTGGTCTGTCTTGTGTCTTTGCTGTCCTGTCTTCTGTCTGTTATATCATTAGCCAAGGGAGCGAGATTTTTTGAAGACCTTACGGTTGGTGAGTTCAACAGAAGCATGCACGTATGAACAGCATGAGGATGAGGAGGATGAGGATAAGGGGGTAGGTGTCGACCCCCATAACTCTACTAACTTAGTATTTGAAGTGTGGTGACTGCTAACTTAAAAGTAACCTGTTAGTTTGGTGCTCTGAAATAGTTCACCAGAAATGACAAAAGAAGTCATGTTGCTAAACCAAGAAATACTATTTCCAAGAAATGCCTCTAAAATGGGGATATGACAGAGACACACTTTCTCATTCAGCCCATTTGCAAACTGCTACAGTGCAAAGCTTTAAAAATTTCTGTTTACTTGCCATCATTATGCTTTGCAAAACAGCCATACAGATTCTATACGAATATGTAGATAGCATCATAAAAGTGCTATGGAATTGTGTCATTTTATAATAAGCGTTAAAATGCTATAATTCCATTATGCTATGATTTCCTTTTATTTGCAATCATTGAAAATTATGTCACAATTATGCAAATGCTATTATACGCACGGGGAGCAATCCAACGGCCCGCGTACGCTGATTGCAGGCGGTGTGCTCCGACCAGAACGTTTGCGCTCAGGTGCGCATGCGTGCTGTGTGCACGGCACGCATGCACACTTGAGCGTGTGCGTTCTGGCCATGCGTCGTGCGAGAGGTGTGGCGGACGTCTGCCATTGGATTGCTGTCTGAGTTTGCAATATCATATTGAATAATTTGGAATTATATATGTTTAAGTGGAGTATGGCAATATGATTCTGTTATTTCATAGGTAGCACTCTTCCTTAAACCTAAGTAGTGTACAGCAGTAGTTGTCACAGGTGTGCATCGTTCTTCGGGTAGCAAATACATTGCTTAGGTTTTTTATGTTTATGTTAGCAGATGCTGACTTACCTATTTTTAATATAATTTTTTTTAGAGTTAGCAGAGATTCTACCAGAGTAAAGTGTGTGATAAAAGGGGAACATCTACACATAAACTGTAAAGCTCTTGGTACTGATTCTGTCCCAGAGAAACAGTTTCACACTTTTAAAGAAATCAGCAATAATAGTGTTTGTCAAAACACTTTGTATCTGTTCCTCAATGCACATGAATTTGTAGCGTTGCCAGTGTGATCTCCCTGAAACTTGAGCACAGTCATCACAGGGCACTACTCATCGCAGAATATTTGTTGTTTTCTTAAAAATATTTTCCCTCTTATACTGTTAATTTCTGACAGTCCCCTGGGCTTTAGCAAACTCCTCTTTTTTTAGCAAGTGTAGTCCAAGTTCTGTAATGTATCATCCCAATCATGAGAATTTTGCCCTAGCAAGGTCTGCACAATTTGACCCTCAGATGTCAATATTTTTAAAAAACGGAAGGTTTTTTTTGTGATAACTTAATTCCAATTTTGTATTTTAGTAATGCTTTTTTTTTTATTGCATTTCCTCATGTTTCCTCTCAGCAAACACAGAGTATTCCGGGGGGGAGGGGAAAGGTCCACTGAGGAAAATCTGTTACTGTCTGACTATTTCACAGAGATTGTCTGAGAAAATATTCATACTCATCGCTGAGCTGTAGAAGTGATTATAGTAAAAAGCTTCAGCCTATTGCGTTGAAAGCTTGTGAAAAATCCAAAATGAGGAAGAAGAATATTAATATTTGGATTGTAGGATGACATAAATTTAGCTGCTTTCCCATTGTTGTTCTTGGACAGCTAAGTAAAACTTTACTTTTCTGTGTACGTTTCCTCTTGATGATTTTACATTAACTGCATGCAGTTTTGCCATCTTTCCATTAACACACCAAACATAATTGTTTGACAGATTTTTGCTGTTGTTGCTAATTTTGTTTGCTTGTTTGTGGTGAGGGAGATTCTTTATTTTTCTTCATGCCTTGTGAACTTGGTAAGCGCTTATATCACAGGTCTCTGAGATTGGAAGTCAGTTGGAATTCTGCCCGAGTAAAATGTGTGGTGATAGTCATTAAGGCTGAACCTAATAGGATTTCCTTTGGGAAAAAGGAAACTGATTTCATAACACATGCCTAAATATATATCATATTTTTTAACATGAGAATTATTATACACTTTGAAGTTACCGCAAAAGTACTGTGAAAGCACACAAGCACTTCTTACCGTATCCCTGTCTCTCTCTATGTTCTCCTGCCCCTTGGCTCCTTTCCATCTTCTGTCCTACATTGCAAGCCCCTTGGGGCAGGTGCCTGTCTGTAATCCGCCCTTGTCATGGACAGATCATTATCTACTACAGGCCAGTCTCTCAGCGCACCACCTCCAGAAAGGGATTAGACCAGTTAGGTTGATCCGCCCTCGGAGGCTGATGGAACCGCATCAGTTCCAGGAGGCTCTGAGGGAGTTAACCTTGGACCCTGACAGTCACTCTGTTGATGAGCTGGTCCAGCATTGGAATATCTTGATGGGGAAGGTCATTGACAGGGTGGCTCTGAAACGTCCCCTGCCTCCATTTCGTCACCACGGAGCCCCTTGGTTTACTGAGGGGCTGCGGTGTATGAAACAGGTAGGCAGGAGATTAGAGTGACACTGGCATCGGATTCAGTCTGAATTTGACTGACTTCTCCATAGTGCCCATTTACAGTCCTATGCTGAGGCTGTGAGGATGGCAAAGAAAGAATTCTTTGCTGCCCTCATAGCGTCTGCGAAGTCGCGTCCAGCGGAGCTGTTCTGGGTGGTGCGGGGGCTGGTCAGTCTGGCCTTCCTCCGCCTGGACGGGGACTTGTCCCAGTTCTGCTGTGAGGAGTTTGCCATCTACTTTGCAGACAACATCCCTCAGATCCAGAGTAACTTTGGGTATTTTCAGACGTTACGAGATCACGGTGAACTACGGTGAATACCCACCTGTGGTCACCGTGTCTCGAACGTCTGTTTGGCGGCCGCCAGATGTTCGCCACGGTAAATACCCACATGGGGTCAATTTGAACCACGCTTCCCGGGCTAGCCGGGGGAATGTCCCGGGAAGCGTGGTCAAAAAGATCCCCAGCGGGGACCAAGAAAAAGTCACGTCTGGCCGGTTGCCACGGCCNGGCGCTTCCGGCCCGACGCGGTGGCCGCAGTGGCCCCGCCGCCCGCCTGTCTCGTTGGAGGGTGGGCGGCGGGGTGCGTGGAGGGGGCGGGGCCATGCGGCCGCACGTTGCGCCGCGCGGCCCCGCCCCCTCCCACATTCCCTGCCGGGATCCCCCCGGCACGTCTGATATGGCGTGACAGGGTGACCCCGGCGGGGAATGAAAGGGTTGTTTTCAGTACGGGGCCAAGCGGCCCCGTAACGTCTGAAAATACCCTTTGACACTGGATTGGAGGCAGTGGGTGAGGAGTGCGAGGCTATGGAGGCACCGTCTGTTTTACCTTCTTGGGTTGAGTTTCAGGAAGTGATGCCAGCCATGATGTGGTGGATGTCCTGGGGTCTGTTAGAGCCACCAGTTGTGAACTAGATCCATGTCATCCTGGTTGGTGAAAGCCTCCAGAGAGACTTTGGGGACGGTGCTGGCGAGGGTAGTCAACGCGTCCCTTCGGCAGGGGAGATTGTCACCCAGTCTCAAGGAGGCTGTGGTGCGTTCCCTGCTGAAGAAGCCATCTTTGGATGTGGACGCACTCGCCAGCTACCAACCCGTCTCTAATCTTCCCTTTTTAGGGAAGATTATTGAACTGGCGGCGGCAATACAGCTCCAGGCGCATCTGGATAACATCGGTTTCCTTGACCCTTTTCAGTCTGGGTTCCGTCCTGGCTATGGTACTGAGATGGCGTTGGTGGCCTTGGTGGACGATCTCCGCCGGGAGGTGGACGTGGGATGTTCAACATTTCTGATCCTGCTAGATCTCTCGGCCGCTTTTGATACATTGGACCATGGGCTGCTGCTGAGATGGCTACGAGACCTGGGGGGGTCTGGACGGGACTGTCCTTGGGTGGTTCCGCTCATTCCTCTCGGGGAGAAGCCAGCGAGTGGTGCTGGGGGCTGAAACATCAAGCCCCCGGGCCCTGACTTGTGACATTCCTCAGGGTTCGATCCTGTCTCCGTTATTATTTAATGTGTATATGCAGCCCTTGGGGGAGATCGTGAGAGGGTTCGGGGTGCGATGTCACCAATATGCTGATGATACTAAGCTGTACCTCTCTTTTTCAACCAACCCAGGTCCTGCTCTCTCGTTACTCTCCCAGTGTTTGGAGGCTGTGGCAGATTGGATGTGGCAGAGCAGACTGAAGCTCAATCCTGACAAGACAGAGGTGATGGTGGTGGGCAGGGCGAGGGAGGTGCTGGCTCCCCTTGTAGAGGGGGGTCCGCCCTCCTGTAGCCCAGCATGTTCGGAGTCTGGGAGTGCTTCTGGACTCAAACCTCCACCTGGATCAACAGGTGGAGGCGGTGGCTAAAGCTGCCTTTCGCCAGTTGTATCTAGTGCGGAGGCTATGTCCATACATTTCCAGGCCCGACTTGGCCAACCTCACTCACGCCTTCATCACCTCGAGGCTAGACTACTGCAACACGCTCTATGTGGGGCTTCCCTTGACACTGGTTCGGAGGCTGCAGCTAGTGCAGAATGCGGCAGCCCATCTCCTCACAGGGATGAGTCGGTGGGAGAACATAACGCCTGTGCTCTGTACTCTGCACTGGCTGCCTATAGCGTACCGAGCTAGTTTCAAGGTGTTGGTGTTGGCTTATAAAACCCTACACGGTCTGGGCCCCTAATTCCTCAGAGACCGCCTCGCCCTCCGCACCTCAGAGCGATCCCTTTGGTCCACTGGGTGCGCCTTTTTGGAGGTCCCCCGTGTAAAACGGGGGGTCACAATGGAGAGGGTGTTATCGGTGGCCGGGCCGTGACTTTGGAACTACCTCCCGGAGGAAGCCTGCCTGACCCTAGGTCTACTGGCGTTTTGTCGAGCCTGCAAGACCTGGCTGTTCGCCCAGGCCTTTGGAGGGGAGGGTGGGGTAGTTGGGGGTAAATTTGGAATTTTTAAAAAGATGATGTTGTAGTTTTTAGTATTTTTATTGAATTTGATTGTGTATTTTTGTTGTGTAGGCATGAAGGGGGCGGCTAATAAATACAAATAAATAAATAAATAATCACAATTGTTCAGTGCTAGGCAGGTTGGCACTATATAAATAAAAATTAATAGTAACAATTATCCTTATTTTATATAATCAGTGTCATAAAAATACACATTAGCATATGTGATTTGTCAAAAGTGGAATCATTTTTCTTGCGGTGCATCATCTAATTATTCCCCAACATGGACTTGATCCTGAAATCTGAGACACATGGATATGATCCTTTGTTCATGAGTATGAGACCGATCCTAAGCCCCGTGCAGCATGCATGACATGCGTGTACAGCCTGTCCCCCTGCTTTGTGGCACACCTGCAAACCGCGCATAAGCCATGTGCAACATGCTCATGCATGTGAGCGTAAACCGCCCATGCGAGGGTTTAGGATCAGCCTTTATATTTCTTGACATCATTGGGACTCAGCATGGATAGGGAGTCTAGCCATTCAAATCTGATTGCAGGATCAGGACATAAAACACTTTGGGTCCACCAGCTTTGTTAGTTAGTATCACCTGCAGATAAACAAAAAATCTCACCCCTCCTGTAACTAAATTTAAATCGGAGCAGATTTCTTCCAAAGACATCCAGGACCCAATCCAAGGTACTCATGCACACCAAGCGTGCACACATCTTACACTTGGTGTTTATGTGCACTGAATCCGTGCATGTGGTATCTTGGACTGGCCCACAGGTTTTGTAATGTGTATCAGTTCAGTAATGCTTTGCCCATTTTAAATGAAGATTATAAAGCAGCTTGCTTACTTTTTAGAAGATGTGCATGTAAAAGAAACTAAACTCACAACCTGCATTTTCTATTTTTAGCCCCGAGAAAAAGGTCGGATGCGTTTTCACAGACTACAGAATGTACAAATTGCACTTGACTATTTGAAAAAACGCAAGGTACAGCCAAACTTGTGTTTCTTTCTTCTTCTTTTTTTTTTTTTTTTAGAAGAAAATGTTTAAATAAAACTGTACTTTTAGTGATGAAGGAAGAAACAGCTACATGGTTTTTGTTATATCTTATATGGGCTTGATCCGTTCTCTCCATGCCAACTCATCTCTGGTGGTCAAAATAGACTGGCAAGGTCATATTACTCCCCCAGTCTCTACTTCGTTGGGGGTTCGGCAGGAATGCGTCCTGGCTCCAGCACTTTTCAGTTATTTTATAGATGACGTCATCCCTGCAATGGCAGACTCCCGTTTCTTCCCGCCAAAATTAGCTTCACGCGCCGTCGGCTGTTTATGCTACGCCGATGACATTGCATTTTTATCCCAGACATGGGTGGGGCTTCAGCGACAGCTTCAAGCCTTCACCGCCTTTTGCCAGGCCAATCATCTGAGCATCAGCCATGTAAAATCTAAGTTTCTGGTCTTTTCTTCCCAAATGAAAACCCAGGGCTGGTTTGTAGAGCGCCTGCCAATCCAGCAGGTGCAGGCATTTAGATACCTGGACATCCTCTTTCACAGGTCTGGCTCCTGGCAGGAGCATGTCAACAGGGCTTTGAAAATGGTCCAAGCCTCTGCTCAATCCATAAGCAGACTCTTTGCTAAACAGGGTAGGACGACCATCCTACCAGCTCTTCAGGTGCATACTAGTAAGGCTAGGTCCCAGTTGTTATATGGGGCCGAGTTATGGGCCCCTTTCTATTCTAGCTCAGTGGACAAGATACAATCTAAATTCCTGCAGAAACTTTTAGGAGTTCCACGAGGTACCCCTCTTGCTGCTATTCAAGCGGAGTTGGGCCAGAAACCCTGGTCCCAAGTTGCTAAAGAAGCTGCCCTGAAATTTTGTCTCAAAATGCGATCAGAGCGGGGGGTGGGGGTGGGGGGTCAATTCTATTAAGGGGTGCCCTGGAGGACCCCTTTTCGGACCAGTGGTCCCTAGAGGTTGATGCCCAACTAAGAGAGATGGGTATCTCTCCGGAATACCTCCAACATAAATCTCCTGCTTCACATAAAAAAGAGGTGCTCTCTCGATTGGAGGATATAAGCTGCCAACTAGAGTTAGGCAGGATAAGACTGTCACCTCACATCCGAGATTATCAGATGTTCATTCCGGAAATGGGGCAGGTTGCTGCTTATCTAACTGTTCCCATTTCCGGCAGGGCCAAACAGCTTTTCTGCAGTGCGCGATTCAATGCTTTCCCTTCCCGCGTTTTTGAGGGCAGGATCCAGGGCATTCCTTACATTGATAGGTTATGCCCGTTTGACAGTTTAACAGTAGAGACCATCGGGCATATAATTCTACGCTGCCATCTATATGATGGCCCACACCAGGAGTTCATAGGACCTATTATAGGGAAGTTCCCAGGTAGAGCTGACCATGCTCTTTTAGTTGTGCTCCTTGATAGCACAGACCCTGATATTATCAAGAATGTAGCAGCTTTTTTTGCTGAAGGCTGTCCATCTTAGAAATTTGTTTTTAAAATACATTTCCTTGTCCGTGTAAAATGGGAACCTGTCATCAGCTGTTCCCCTTGCCAGGCATCCGTTGGGTGGCAGCTGATTTCGAATATGAACAGCAATGATGGTTTGTCTGTTATATCTGAGTTTTTGTGTTGTAATATTTGTATTTTTTGTAATGACCTGCGACCACGCAATAAAAGTATTTTTTTGTATATGTTATTGTATATTGGTTGATTGCAGTTGGGAACAAGGGCTCACGTTATTGTTGTGCCTGAGCTGAGCTCGGTATTGTACTTAGTGGGTGGAGATATATGATACTTTTGCATATCTCATTGTCCGGAGTCACTCAGGAGCCATTTCAGCTCTGATAATGTTTCAGTTTATCAGCAAGCCTGATGTGCACTTCTTCTTCAATGGTACTCAGAAATCATTCTGGAGAAAAGAGAGGTACACTGGCACTCCTCTTCCTCTTCCCCAGGAATACCCCTTTGACTTTCCTAATGGCTATCAGCCAGTCTCTAACCTTCCCTTTTTAGGGAAGGTTACTGAACGGGTGGTGGCTCATCAGCTGCAGGAGCATCTAGATGGCCTCAGCTTCCTAGATCCATCCCAGTCTGGCTTCCACCCAGAGTGTGGCATGGAGACGGCGCTTGTGACCTTGGTCGATGACCTACACCGAGAGATGGACCAGGGATATTCGACCTTACTTGTTCTATTGGATCTCTTGGCTTCTTTTGACATGGTTGATCATGGGCTGTTGGTGACTCGCTTGCGGAACCGGGCAGGATTGGGTGGGACAGTTCTGCAATGGTTCCATTTCTACCTAACTGATAGGACCCAAGAGGTGGTGCTGGGGGATAAGTCATCTTCCCCCTGTGACCTGTCGTGTGGTGTCCTGCAAGGTTCTATTCTGTCCCCACTCTTGTTCAACATGTACATTCAGCCATTAGGCGAGGTTGTGAGGTGGTTCGGAGTGAGTTGTCATCAATATGCTGATGACACTCAGCTGTACCTCTCATTTTCATCAGACTCAGGCCCGGCAGTCTCTGTGCTTTCCCAATGTTTGATGACTGTGGGGGACTGGATGAGGCAGAGCCGACTGATGCTGAATTCGACAAGACAGAGGTAATATTGGTGGGGAGAGCGGCAGGTGTGACTTTCCCCGTCATTGACTGAGCTTGTCCCCCACTGGTCTCCCAGGTGCGGAGTCTAGAGGTGCTCCTAGATTCCCAGCTCCGCTTGGATATCCAGCTGGAGAGGGTGGTAAAGGGGGCTTTCTGCCAGTTACATCTGGTTCGGCGGGTTCGGCCTTATGTCTCGGACTTTGAGCTGGCCCCCATCATTCATGCTTCTGTTACCTCGAGCCTGGACTACTGCAATGTGCTCTACATGGGGCTACTCCTGGTGATGGTCCGGAGACTGCAGCTGGTGCAGAATGCGACGACCCAGCTCCTTACTGAGTCAGGTCGTCGGTAGCACATTACACCAGTGCTTCGTTCTGCCTATTTTCTTCTGGGCTGCCTATTTTCTTCCGGGCCTGATTCAAGGTGTCGGTTCTCACCTTTAAAGCCCTACATGGCCTTGGCCCAATCTATCTGTGGGACTGCCTCACTCCCTGGGTCCTCGATCAGCCCCTGCGGTCTGCTGGGGGCACCTTCTTGGAGTAAATCGGGGGGCCACTATGGAGAGGGCATTCTTGGTGGCCGCTTCCCCCTGAAGTGGTTTTATATTTGTATTTTATGTTTTATATTTTTGTTTTAAATTGTAAGCCGCCCCAAACTGCTTTGCAGAAGGGGTGGGGTATAATAAAATTGTATAATTAAATAAATAAATAAATAAATAGCGGGTGAGATCACACAGGATGGCCTGCTCCGATCTTTGTGAGGCAACACAAGACTGCTCACTCTGCTGGTTCAAAGTGTGGCGGCTGTGTTTGCCCTCCCTGAGGCAGGCAGGGGATTGGGCCTGCCCTATCTCATGTGGCTCTACCCAATATTAAGGAAAGTTATATGGCATGACACTGCTCCAGGACGTTTATACTAGTGACCAGGTAAAGTGGCTTTACAACCCTGTAGTCTGACAAAGGTCCTTTTTAAATGGACCGCGGTGGGTGGGGGAGTTGGTGATAGCAGAGAGTTCCCTCAGAACCTGGCTCTTCTCCTCTGCCTGAGAAACACAGAGAGGCAGATTTCCTCTGAAAATGTGGTTTAATGTATTTATAACTGAATACTGTTCAGAATGTAAGTGGTGGTACAAATATTTTCATCATGAGTTTATTTTAACTCTGTGTACATTTTTCTTTCCACAAATGGCAGGTGAAACTGGTAAACATTAGGAATGATGACATAACAGATGGGAATCCCAAGCTGACTTTGGGGTTAATATGGACCATAATATTGCACTTTCAGGTAAGTCTACATGTCACTTGCAACATATTAGGAGTCAAATGCTGTTTTCACTGATGGATAAA
Organism: Sphenodon punctatus; assembly: GCA_003113815.1. Lineage (NCBI taxonomy): Eukaryota > Metazoa > Chordata > Lepidosauria > Sphenodontia > Sphenodontidae > Sphenodon > Sphenodon punctatus. Next base: position 8,093,523 of record QEPC01005117.1, read on the forward strand.
TACCATAAATGCATGACTCAGCCAGAGTTATGTGTAAAATATGGGACAACTCTCCTCTTGAACATACATTTGTAAGTTTTGATGGTTTATTTTTCTTAATAAACACCCTTAATCAAGAGCTGCAGTTAGCTTGACATCTCATCTCCTGTTGTGGCAAGAGCATAAAAATAGCCTATTCTTTATAGTCTGTTTGGAAAAAACAAAAACAAATAACAATGCTTCATATATTTCCTTCAGAGTTGTAATAAAAGAGTCTTGTTTTATTGTTCTCGTACAGGCTCTTTTGTTAAATATTAAAATCAGAAAATTCATGAGTTTTCTTTAGCGCTTAAAAGCATTTTATTTTGTTTTTTGAGAGGGGGATGGCTGCTTTCTATTTATTTTTTAGAGTATTGCTTCCAGCATACTCCAAAAATACTAGCCTTTTTTAAAAATGAAACAAAACAGAAATTTCTTGTTGGAGAGGATTAATACAATGGTAATACCAGACCACACTAGGTGGCACTATAATTGTTGCACAGAGCCTGGATTATGTACCGTACAATTTATCTTTACAGTATGTGGTATAGGATTACCTCTCAAAAAACAGGGTTTGACAGTGGCACTGTGTGTAGATGTAATCCAGATAGCTAAAAATCCTCATTTAGCGTAGTTGCAGTACTGCTAGTAATAGATTCCTTGTGGAGCAGGCCTTTTTAATTTTTATCTGACAGCAGCTCACATAGGGCCATGCTGTTTCTGTTAGAAACCTAAATTATACCTGAACTAGTGCTGGTTGGGATCTAATCGAGTTTTTTTATTATGGAAATTCTGAATAAGACAAAGTTGAGCCATAAGTATACATAGAAAAAAAGCTAGGCATAAATACCTGCAAATAAATAGATTTTAAGAAAGAGAAATCCAGAGTAAAAATGTAATAAACAAAAGAGTTGGAGGAACTAAGAAATGCATACCTGTCACATTCAGGGGAAAGGGGAGAAGGAAAAACTTTTGTGTAGGTTTTCCGCTTCTTCCCCTGTTGGTCTGGTTTATCTCTTAGGCACTGATCCTCAAACGTCTGTAGGGATGGAATGGCTTAACATCGGGATTGCCAGCTAGAAAAAAAAATTAAATTACTGACAATCGCAATTGGATACAACGTAGAACAACTGTTTTAAATTCCTGCCAACCATGACAGTTTTTACTGGCAGCAATGCAAAAAACAAAGCCTTTACTGCCAGTAAAATTACTGAGGGTCGGCAACTCTGCTTGATACGTGTGACTAGTCCTTGTAGAGTTAGGGTCACCAGTTGTGTACCTAAGTGTTTGCAGGGTGAACCTTGGTTTGCCTAGCTACTGGTGTCATGACTAAGCATAATTTTGGGCATGTGGTACCCTGCCCCCCACAATTGCTGTCCATACCTATAAAGAATAGTCTATAAACAGAGTGTTTTATAATTGCCCGTGCCTTGCCCACTATTAAAATGGGAGGTTTTGAGGTGCCATGTGCTTTGTTGGACTTCCCTAAAAGGAAGGAGGAAGGGAGGAGTGGGGGCTGCCTTGCAGGCAGCGCTGCAGCTGCCACTGAGTCTGGGTTTCTTTGCAATGCCAGTTGTGGTGGGAGAATTGTGCTCCCTGGGCAGCGGTTGCCATGGCAACCAGCTTGGGAGCGCAAAAACAAGTCTTGTGTAGCGAGACATTGGGTGATTTCAGACGTTACGCGGTCCCAATTCACCACAGTGGATTCCCAGCGGGGGTGAACCGATCAACCACCCCCCATGGTCAAAAAAAGCCCCGAACAGCCATGACGGGACCGGGACCACGGTAGGGAATCAGGCCGCCAGATCACGGCCTGGGGCAGCACAACAGACGTTACGCCGATCCCGGGCCGGGGTCAAAGCACCCGGAATGCGCCGGGGCGGCTCGTCCCGGCTCCTGCTGTGTGCCTTTTAAATCTCTCTCCCCGACCTGTGTTGTTGCTGGTTGCCTGGCAGCAACGCTGCATGCTTTGTCCCCGGCTGGGAATCCTTTCCTTTGATTCCAGCCGGTGGTTGCCGTCCAGACGTTACTTTTTGTTGGTTCCCGTCAGGAATCTCTTTGACCACGCTTTCGGAGATGGTCCGGGAGGTGGGTGGGTGAGCTCCGGAAGCGTGGTTGATTTTGACCGCCATGTGGGTATTGACTGTAGTGAACATCTGGCGGCTGCCGAACAGACGTTAAGGGTGCTTTGGCCCTGCCGCGGGATTGAGCGTGGTTCACTGTGGTTGACTGTGATCTCGTAATGTCTGAAAATGCCCATTATAACTGACTAGCCCTATCAGTTTCAGGACATGTCAGTTTCCGCCGAGAGCAGAGGGAAGCACCCGCCCACCTTCCCTTAATATATGTCACCTTTATGGAGACTGGGAAGGAATTTTTACAGAGATTCAAGATTGGCATGGTAGGATCTCTGTTTTTTGCCTTCCCCAATGTCATATTTCGATTTGATTGGTGAATTGGTCATGGGGATATGTGATTATCTGTCGCACTCTGGCGGGGGTCCAGTAAATTTGGGATAGGTTTTTAGATTAAGCTATGCCAGCATGAGACACCTCTCCTTTTGAGATGGGGAACTGTGGCCCAGGGGAGAGTCAGGGTGTGGAGATTGCTGGTTCACGGCCCTGGGAGGGTAAACTTGAGGGCACCAAGGATTCTATGCAGCCCCAGGCCTTCTGAACCTCTCCTGGCACCAGTTGCTGTGAGACACAAAAGTCCTTCCTCACCCATGATTTGCATTACGGTTTGTTAATTAGTTTATGGGGCAGGTACTGGAGGGTGCATCCAGACCAACACTCCACCCCCAGCCCCCTTCATTATTAAAGTTGGTTTAAAGTTAAGTTTGAATAACTACTGGACCCTAAATTGCTGGGTCAATTTTGCCAGCCAGTTTGATGTTGTTGAACAAAGAGTGCAGCCATTAAACCCCACTACTAGTGTTCTTGTCTCATTCTGGGATGCGCCGACAAAATGTGGCATGTGAGTTACTTTGACAGTGTCTTAAAATGTATTTTCCCATGAGCTGGCTAATAGCATGAGATTTAAATAGAAAACACCTTCAGTTTCAGGCTGTAGATCGGGGATTGTTCTGCTGAGAGTGTCTGATTCCCTGGATATACACAAGTCTATAGGAGAGTGAATGTAAGGACTTAACTTAAGCCAAATTATACATTATTACCTCAAAGTATTGTCCACAATCTTTTGCAAAGAAGGTGAGTTGCTCAGTAGCAGTAGGCACTGGCAGTAATCTTCTTTGTAAAATGTACTGGGCTATTTAATTGTTTTGTTAAAAATATCTCTGTTCTAATTATAATGCAAGTTGGGAAGTTTGCAGGCTGCTGGGGATTATTTTGGGCTGTCCTTAGAGATTAATTGTTTACCAGTGTCGCAACACTTTTCTGGGGTACAATGATGCCTTTTTGACTGCTGCCACTTTATTTAATTTATTTTATTTATTTATTTATTTAGGTGTCAGAAGTGTACCTGGCACTGTACAATCAACAGTTATAGTCAAATCCCTGCCCCAAGGGGCTTACAATCTATGAGAGACAAGGGGAAGGTGAACATTGGGAGAGGCAAGGATACATTAATGAAGTTGAGAATTTGCAGGTGCACGTGCTTAATTTTAGTTACAGGGAACTAACTTAGTAACTTAGTTACAGGGAAGAGATTCTGAGTGAAGGGGGAGAGGACGCCATTTCACTCAGGGAACGCTTAATGGAAAAGGTAGATTTTCAGGAGGAATTTGAAAGTTGGGAGGGAGGGAACCGAAATAATGTATTCAGGGAGGAGTTCCAGACATCCCCCCAGCAAGAGAGGTGGAGCAAAGATATTTAGAGGAGCAAGAGAGTAGCAAGCAGGCGAGGGTGGGGGCAGAGGAGGAACAAAGCTCCCAGGCATGAGTGTGGTGGGATACAACAGTGGAGAGAGATGGGGAAACAAGGTCATGAAGAGCCTTGAAGGTGAAAACCAGGAGCTCTGTAGAGGGAGCCAGGGTAGGGTGGAGAGGAGGGGCTGAACATGGTAAAAGCGATGGGCGAGGTGGATGACTTTGGCAGCAGAGTGTTGAATGGAAGGTGAGATCAGAGCAGGGGAGACCAGTAAGGAGGAAGTTACAGTAGTCAAGGCAAGAGATGACTAGAGCATGGATTCGGGTTTTTGCGGTGGAAACAGTAGTGCAGGGTCAGATTTTATGAATATTATACAGAGTGAAGTGACAGAATTTGGCAACGGCATGGATCTGAGGTGTAAAGGAGAGGGAGGAATCAAAGATGAATTCGAGGCAACATGCCTGAGGGACGGACTGGATAGTGACATCCTCAATGGACATTGAGAGGGAAGTAGGAGGGGAATGTTTTTTGGTGGGGAAGATGAGGAGTTTGATCTTGGCCATATTAAGTTTGAGTTGGTGGCAAGATATCCAAGCAGAGATGTCAGACAGTCAATGATACAAGACTGGATGGAAAAGGAGAGCGTGAGAGTGGCGAGAGAAAGATGCGTATCATCAGCATACAGGTGATATTGGAAGCCATGAGATTTAATGAGTTTACCCAGAGGAAGAGTGTACAGAGAGAAGAGAAGAAGGCCCAGGACAGAGCCTGGGGAACTCCCACAGAGAGGGGAAGAGACGTAGAAGAGGTACCAGCAAGAGAAACATTGAAGAAGTGGTTTGAGAGAGATGAAGAGAATCAGTCGAGAACAGACTCCGAGAAACCAGTGGAGTGCAGCGAATCCAGGAGGAGGCCATGGTTGACAGTGTCAAAGGTGGCAGAGAGATTGCGATGTTATCTATATTCCTAATGATCGAATTGCCCACTGCTACAGCCATCCTATTCCTGTCAGCTGGGATCCCCTCCTCTGAAGAAGTATCTTCGGGGTGAGATGATACTATGTCATCATCTGAAAGGCAGGTCCCAGCTAAGAGATCATTTCCCACCATAGCAGCTTGATACCCTACTTCTCCAAGACTGTCCTCCTCCAAAACATCACAGGGTCTGCAAGAGCTGAGGAGGAACTGCTCCACTATGTTTGTTTATTTATTTTATTTATACTAACATTTTTAACCCGCTCCCTCCTGCACAACGGCAGCTCGGGGCGGCGTAAAGCACAATAATAAAATCACAATAATAAAAATATAAAAATGGACATAGCGGTTACGGTAGTAATAAAACCCTTCCACCCCACCTACCCACCCTCCTCCCTGAAGGTCTCCTCTATGAACATCTCAGTCTGCCTCAGCTCCTCCAGCTCAGCCACTCTAGCCTCCAGAGACTGCACTCTTCCTATGAGAGCCAGGAGCTCTTTGCACCAACTGCACACGTACAAACTCTCCCCAAGAGCAAGATAATCATACATGTTACACTGGGTGCAAAACACTCGATAGTGTCCCCCCTCCTTGCTGCTGGACTTCTACCTCCATCTCCCTATTTAACCTCTCCCTTAACGAGACTTAAATGTAGAGTCTAAGAGGTCAGGACTACTTGTATTATTCCAATTTGTGTGTGTGTGTGTGTGTGTGTGTGTGTGTGGTGTTCGCTTCTCAATGGTGTGGTGCCCTTGGGCTTATTATTTTTATTTTTTATTTATTTTACACATTTCTACCCCGCCCCTCCTGCAACGCAGCTCGGGGCGGCTTCCATAATTAAAACCATAAATACAATAAAAACAGTACAAAACAGTCAAAAAATATCAAATATTAAATATAAATATCACTATAAACCGGGCTAGACCAAAAACCAAACACAGATGGGTGGGGGACTAAACACCCCCCCCTCCCCACCCTCCCTCCCAAAGGCCTGGGCAAACAGCCAGGTCTTACAATTCCGCCGAAATGTTAAAAGGCTTGGGGCCAGGCGAGCTTCCTCCGGAAGGGAGTTCCACAGCCGCGGTCCCACCACCGAGAATGCCCTCTCCATCGTGGCCCCCCGTTTAACACGGGGGACCTCCAGGAGGGCACCCCCGGCAGACCGCAGGAGCCGCTCTGGGGCGCGAAGGGCGAGGCGGTCCCTAAGGTATGAGGGGCCGAGACCGTGTAGGGCTTTATAGATCATCACCAGGACCTTGAACTTGGCCCGGCACACTATCGGCAGCCAGTGCAGAGCTCGGAGCACCGGTGTAATGTGCTCCCGGCGACCCGTCCCCGTAAGAAGACGAGCCGCCGCATTCTGCACCAGCTGCAGCCTCCGAGCCAAGAACAAGGGAAGCCCCACGTAGAGCGCGTTGCAGTAGTCGAGCCTCGAGGTGACAAAGGCATGGATGAGGGAGGCCAGGTCCGGGCCAGAGACATACGGACGCAGCCTACGCACAAGATAAAGCTGGCGGAAGGCAGCCTTAGCGACTGCCTCCACCTGCCGCTCCAGACGCAGGTCTGCGTCCAATACTACCCCCAGACTCCGAACCTGCTGAGCTACAGGAGGGCGAACCCCCCCAACTAGGGGGGCCACCACCCCCTTCGCCCTCCCCACCACCATCACCTCCGTCTTATCTGGGTTGAGCTTCAGTCTGCTCAGCCGCATCCAATCCGCCACGGCCTCCAAACATTGGGATAGCACCGAGATAGCAGGGTCTGGGTCAGTAGAAAAGGAGAGGTACAGCTGAGTATCATCAGCATACTGGTGACATCGCACCCCGAACCCTCTCACGACCTCCCCCAAGGGCTGCATATAGATATTAAACAACAACGGAGACAAGATCGATCCCTGCGGAACGCCACACGGTAAAGCGCGGGGGCACGATGTTTCCTCCCCCAGCACCACCCGTTGGCTCCTCCCCGAGAGGAATGAGCGGAACCATTCAAGAACAGTCCCGCCCAGACCCCCCAGGTCACGCAGCCGTCTCAACAGCAGCCCATGGTCCACGGTGTCAAAAGCGGCCGAGAGATCTAGCAGGATGAGAAATGTCGAACATCCTGCGTCCATCTCCCGGCGGAGGTCGTCTACCAAGGCCACCAACGCCGTCTCGGTGCCATAGCCGGGGCGGAACCCAGATTGAAAAGGGTCAAGGAGCCCGATGTTATCCAGATGAACCTGGAGCTGGAGCGCCACTGCCCGCTCAATAACCTTCCCTAAAAAGGGAAGGTTAGAGACAGGTCGGTAGCTGGCGAGCGCGTCTACGTCCAACGATGGTTTCTTCAGCAGGGGGCGCACCACAGCCTCTTTAAGGCAAGGCGGCAACCTCCCCTGCCGAAAGGACGCAGTCACTACCCTCGCCAGCACCGTTATTACAGCATAGAGCACAACCTTTTCCCTCCCGAGGGCCACTTTGAAAATCAGTACAGGTTCCATGAGGGTTCGGAGGTTCCCTTCTGCTGAGTTCAGTTTTTCAGTGCTTGGGGATAGGAACTGGCTCCAGGAGCCAGAAAGTGGAAAGGGGCCGCATAAAAACTTGCTGGAGGCCACATTTGGCCCCTGGGCCTGAGGTTCCCCATCCCTGGCATATTTATGTATTTATTTTTATATTACAATAAAAAATATAAAATATATAAATACAATATAAAAACACACCATCAATTAAAACTAAAATAAAATATCTCCACCCTCATCCCCCTCCCCTTCGCCAAACGCCTAACGGAACGGCCAGGTCTTACAAGTATGTCTAAAAGACAGAAGGTCAGGGTCCAGGCAAACTCCCATTGGGAAGGAGTTCCACAACACAGGGGTGACCACCAAAAAAGCTCTCCTGTCGGTGGTCACCCAAATACAGTGTCTTTAGACATAACGCTGTTCAGCGTTCTGTAACAGTGTCCTACCGTTACAGCGTTTAGGCATACTGTCAACACAGTGTTCACCCCAAACACTGATTAAACTGTCAAGACCTTCCAGTGTTTGGAGTGAACACTGTGTTGACGCTATGTCTAAGTAAACACTGTAACGGTAGGACACTGTGTTATAGAACACTGAACAGCCTTATGTCTAAAGACACCCCTAGTCTGTGGGACCTCCAAAAAGACCCTTTTGGATGATCGCAAGGGCCGATCAGGGACATGGGGAGTGAGGCGGTCCTGCAGATAGGTGGAGTTCAGGCCATGAAGGGCTTTATAGGTCAGTACCAGCACCTTGAATTTGGCCTGGAAGACTATCGGCAGCCAGTGCAGTGCCTGGAGCACAGGTATTATGTGCTCCCAGCAGCTAGGGGCTCCTACTCCCCTGAGCCTTCTTTCCCAATAGCTGAACTCGCACAGTAGCCAAACTCTCTGCTTACTCTGGGTAAAAACAGACGTAACAGTGGCTCACTTTGGCCTGTGATCCACTGGAACATGTTCACATGCCACCAGATGTTGGCCTGGGACTGCCCCAGGGCGGGTAGGTGTCTAACCCGGGCTGTGTCCTCAGAAAATCTCCAAGCATGCAGCCCAGGCCAAGGGCTGCTCTCGCAGGCCAACGCGGGCTAGTACATGTGTTTGGCCCTGCCATCCCTGCCCTGTATATGTGAGTAGCCCCATTCCATATCTGTCCATCATGACAGGGTACTGGGAGCGGGGCTACCGGCATGCTTTTGAACTCCCCTTCCTACCTGGAGCGTGTAGGCGGTAGAACGGCTCTCTAGCCATGGGCACCTTAGTTCAGCGCCCTTCCTTGACCTGGGGAGGGATGACCACTGTTTCCCACCCTGGGCTGGAGAGCCAATGTGCCACCTGCACATCTGTTTTTTTTCCTCTTCGTGTGTTTCACTCTACTTTGGACTCTCTTTGCTTGAGAAGGGGAGATCCCAATTTATACTACTGGCTAGGCCTGAACCTTCCTGCAGCCTATTTAAAAGAGATCAAGCAATCCTTTTTTGAAAGCCTTAATGCTAGTGACCGTTTGCTTAAAAAGGATTAAGCAACCTCTTTGAAGTCCTTTGATCTAAAGTGGGACGCTCATATAGTTGTTAAAGCAATCAGCCACAGTAATGAGCTGAGTTACTGCAACAGCTTCTCCCTAGAACAACTTGAGGTAAGATCCTGGTTTTAAGATAGTTATGCTAGCCCTATTTACTTACTAACTTACTTTATTTTTCTGCTTACTTATTTTTCCCAAGTTTTTGGAGACCTACACTTTTTTTGTTGCTCATTCTGTGTGCCATCATGACACTAAAGCTCTCTGGCTATTTTTAGACGGATCCACCTGGTGGTGGTGGTGGCTTCGGACTGGTGCATAGGGGGGCTTCACAAGGTGGCAGATGGGTGCGTGGTCAGTGTGTACCCGCACCCACGCACTGCCCATTCATGTCCTCCCACCCCGGGTTGCTTCGTGCAGGGGCGTGGGTGGGCGGTGTGTGGGTTGTGGGAGTGCACCTCCGTCCATGCCGCCTTTAGATGGGTGCCCGGGTCCTTGGGGGATGGGTGGACCTCCGTGGGCACATCCTTTCTAAAAACAGCCTTTGTGGGTTCTTCTGCTCTGGTTTTTCTAACTCTGTCACCTGACAGGCAGCTGCCATCTATGAGAGTTGTCTGCTTTTCTGCCTTCTCTCTTTGGGCCAGTATTTGAGGGACAGAGATTGTGAGAATGAAGGGATAGGTTTCTCTTCCTGTTACCCTTCGATGGGGGTTGTTTCTGGTCTCAGAGTAGATAGCAATAGATGGTTGATCAGTAATAGGCGGCTCTGAGACAGACCTCTTGGTCCTCTCCAAAAATTGGAATTAGTTCCCAAGGATACACCTTTAATCTGGCCATAATTTCAAATCCATCAGAAGGATAAAGACTGATCTTCTCAGCTATCTAAAGATGGGGTTATGTAGTCACTGATTTAATCTCTGGCTATAAGTGGCAATGAGTTAAGCTACATTCTCCTCATTGTCAGAGGACATTGTGAAGGCCAATAGCGTAACTGGTTTCAAAAGCGACTGGATAAATTCTTAGAGAATAGGTTTGCAAATGGCTATTGGTCAAGCTGTTCAGGGGATGAGACCTTTGACTGTTGGAGGCTGGGAGTGAATAGCAGGAAGTGGATCACTCCATTATGACCTGTTGTGTACTTGTCTGAAGCAACCAAAGTTGGCCACTAATGGAGGCAGGATGCTGGGCTAGATGGACCATTGGTCTGACCAGTGTGGCATTTTAAACAGCTTTTAAAGAGGCATGCTAATTTCATCCCCCTAGAAGAATTCCTAATTTATCTCTGCTCTGGTGTGTCTCCTTTAATAACCAGTCAGACCTTGCCATCAAAGCTAAATCTCATAGCTAAAAAAAGGGAAGGGATTTTCAGGGATTTTTGCAAGTATCAGAATTGTAACAAAAGCCAAGAGCTAGCTTGGACAATGGGTGATTTCAGACGTTACGAGATCAGTCAACCACGTTCAATTCCGCATGGTGGCTGTGATTGCGTAACGTCTGTTGGGGGAAACGGATGTTTCCCCCCAGATGTTACCACGGCATGGGATTGCATTCAACACGTGAGCGGCCGAAGCGGCAGGACTGGAGGCCGCCACGTGTCGAATGCAATCCCATGCTGGGGTGAACCCCGGCGTCTCGTCTGGTCAGGCGCCACGGCCCGGGATCACCGGCGGGACCCCGGGCCGTGGTGAATCCGGCCCGACGCGGCGGCCGCATTGGCCCCACAGCCCGCCCGTCTCCCCAGAGGGCGGGGAGCGGGGAGGGGGCGGGGCCATGCGGCCGCATGTTGTGCCGCGTGGCCCCGCCCCCATCCCAATTCCCCGCTGGGATCCCCCCACACGTCTGTTACGGCGTGACGGGGTGATCCTGGCGGGGAAGGAATTGGGTGATTTCGGTACGGGGCCAATGGGCCCCGTAACGTCTGAAATCACCCAATATCACACCTAGAGTTCTTTACTAAAAAAGGCATATTACAATACCACTAAGTGCATCCGGTTGATTCTGTATGGCCATAGCCTTATAGCCCTCATAAAAAGCCCTGCTAATGACATGTTCCTTCTTGTTTAGCCTGAAAATGATAGCCTCGGATAGCTATAATATTCCTATCATGGCTCAGCTTTTGACTTGGTGTTTCCTTGTTCTCTACTTTGATCTTGTTCCACTCTTAAAGTGACCTTTTTGAGCACCTGTGGCCTAGAGGTTTAACAGCTCCTTTAGGGCTTCGGTGGGACTACTCTGGAGTAAGTGGTTTGTGGCTTGTGGTCCAGCTTCTCAAGATACTTTACCAATTTAATTTTACTTCAGTAGTGAGTTCCTGTGACATATTGGAATAATCCTATCTTTTATTCTGATTTAGGAGGTTTCAGTTTCTGGTTTCATTGCTTAACCTTTTTATTTCCCATTCTCATACTTTTTCTTGTGTGATTTACAAAAGATTACAGTGTTAAGGAATGCTTGTACGAATGCATAAATTGGAAGACTGGTATTTCTTGTCATAGCTGATTGCATTGCTTTTTGTCCTTGATTGTTACTCTGGTTCATGGCCAAGGAGTACCTACGTAAGCTACTGCGCTTAATGTTGCTTTTTCAGTACATGTGAAAGAAATAATAATAGAGGGTATTGTAAATGGGGAGGTAATGGCCTTGCCATCTTGCTCTGAAGTTAGCTGATAAGCACTCTAAGGCCAGTTATAAATTCTGCAATTGAACACAAATGTGCCTTGTCTATTGTTTGAAGATAGTTTTATACATTCAGCAAATATTAAAATAATCCCTTCCATTGTATCTGCAGTGGAGCTCTTGTCTAGTCACATTTGAAAATAGTAAAGTGACTAGTAGTATTGCTAGTGCATGTAATCCAGATGTTCCAGGTATATTTGGTAGCAATCAAGGGTGTAGTTTAGTGGTTTTTCTTTGAGGAGCTCTGGGATTCTCTCTGATGGAAACATTTTCCTGCTCCGCAGGCAACTGGAAACCCTTTTTTGTTAGTTCCAGGCAGAGTGCCTGGAACAATCTAGAAGGGAGTTGAGGCTCCATCTTAGCACTCCCTTCCCCCCTGTCCTGCGCATGGACTTTTGAACTGCTGAGAAGGAGGGAAAATAAAAGGAGGAGGTGGTGCTTTCCCACTTCAACCCCATCAAATCGCCCGTGGCAGATTAGGGACAATCTGTCGCTTAATTCGAAGCGCTTGTCAGCTTAAAAAAAGGAAAAGAATTTTTAAAATTGTTTTTAGTTAGTTTTCTCTTTTCAAAATTATAGTTTAGTCAGGATTTCTTCAGGGGTTCCCACACTTGAACTGCCCTCGGACTGCTGCGTGCTTTGCTATAGAAAGTATGTCGAAGAAATCACGCTTCAAGAAGTGCCTGGCTTGTCCTGCCATACTCTCTATTTCCAATCAGCATGACAGGTCTGGCTAACACTGCACAGCTCCCTCTCCCTCCCCCAGCAAGCTTGAAGGCAAGTAAAATATAAGGGGATAGTTGATTGACCCTGGGAATTATTGACTAACTTTGAGATTTAGTTGGAAACAGATGAGATGTTGCCCCACATTAGCCCAGAATTCACCTGTAAGGTGGCTGACAGACGTTTACCCACTCCTGCCATGGGGCAGGCAGATGGCTGCTACCCAATGTGTTGTCTGGAGAAGGTACTGGATGCAGCATTGGCTAAGGCTGGCCCTACAGGGCTAATCCGGGCTAATGTGTCCTTTCCCGTCTGTTAGGTCCCATGCAGCCACGCCGTGTGGCAGAGGGTGGGATACTAGGAGGGACAGGTGGTGATGGGTGGAGTGGGACAGGGCTGACAGCCTGCCCATATGTTTGGTTCGTTGGCCCAACCTGTGGTGTGAGGAAAGGGAGATGACTGTCCGCCCACCTGGATTCGCTGTGAGGGGCCTGCATGTTTGTTCTGCTCTACACATTGGCCCGACGAATGGAGGCTGTGATGCCACTCCACAAGGCAGCCAGGGGCTCTGACTGGCTGCTGTTATTGGCTTAACCCTGAGCCTGGAGATGATGCTTGAAAACCATGAGAGGTGATAACCCTAAGTACAATACAAATAAAGTTAATGTAACAGGATACTGCTAAATTACACATATTTCTTATTGTAAAAAGGAATACCTTGGCCGTACATGGTCAATACCACCCTTGGTCCCAATCTTTCTAAGGGACCCACAGTGGCCCTTGTTTACACTATGGAGTGTGTGGGGGCCTCACTCCAAGTAGGTCCCCAAACACAAACACCTTTAGGGCATTCAGGAGGGTGTCACCAAGAAGGTGTTGCCACCAAGGTCCCTGCATTTTATCTTCACCCTGCTCCCCACAAGTTCTAACGCTGGCCCTGACTATGATGCAGATTTTCTAAGTATTGTAAAGGAGTCTCTACTCTAGGCACTGCCCATTAGAGTTATCTGAAGTTGGACAGCTATTTTGGTAAAACATGTAGATTAGATTAAGATGATGTAGATTTTCTAAGCATTTTAAATTATTCATATGGGTGATCATGGTTAAAAAAAACAAAACACATTGTTTTAATTGAGCAGATCAGTAAAGTCAAATTGGGGTAATTTTTCCACATGTTTCTGTTTGAAAAAGAAAAACCCAGGAGTCAAACATTTACGAGACTTTGAGTCAAAGTAAAAAGCAAGCATGTTTCAGTGTGAAAATGGGTTTCGGTTTCCTAGGAACATAATATTTAAGCTGCTTTCTGGAGGTTTCATGCAAATTATTTTAATGGTTCTTGAATGAATGAATAAAGATGCAGATTGGAGTGTTCAAAGAAAACAAGTGGACAATAGTAGCAGGAGGGTTGGAGCCAGCTAGGAAAGTGTTTGTGAGATGTCGGGTACATGTGCATAGCAGCTTGGAAGGATCATGGGTGTGTGGAGACTCACTGGGTGGTTTGATGAGTGGTTAGATAGCAACATGGCCATGCAGCAATCAAACTGGTTGTGGGGATGGTGAATTGCTCCGTGAATGGGTGATAGGTGGAAGTGCGTGGGTCGCGGGAGCTTGTACCCACTCACCTGCTGTGGCATGCACACAGGGGCCCACTCATGCCTACCCAGCGAATCTGTGTGGGCATGAGTGGGTGCATCTCGTATAAAAAAGGCCTTAGTTGCATTATGCTTTAAATAGAGTTGGTGGTCAGTTTCACTGGATTTGCACCTTTATAGCACTTGTTTGGAGGAAGCTGGAAGTACAAAAGAATAAGAACAGAATACTTGTTTCTTGTAAAGCTAACAGGGGTCCTCTGCCAACCCCTAGAAACCAACAAATGCCCAGTTTTCAAGGTCTTATTCTACAGTCAGAACTAATGTAAGGGGTGAAAATTTATTTATTTATTTATTCTAAAATTTCTATGCCGCCCCCTCCTGCCTTACGCATCTTGGGGTGGCTCACAGCATTTAAAAACCTATCAAAACAAACAATTATAAACTACAATTAAAACAACATAAAACCCAACCCACCCACCCC
>QEPC01005117.1:8115186-8134367 GCA_003113815.1 Sphenodon punctatus
GGGTGATTTTTAATCCCCCACCTGTTTATTTATTGTGATATACTACCAGCTTATTGATATGTTTTATAGTGGTATTTTAAATGTTTTAAATGTTTTTATTGTTGTAAACCGCCCCGAGCTGCTGTGCAGGATGGGGCGGTATAAAAATCTAATAAATGAATGAAAATGAAATGAATGAATGGTTAATATTTTCTCCTCAAACAACCCCTGGGGTTGAGTGGTGCCATTAAATCAACACTCTGCAATATATACTCTTGATTTACTTTTGTGTGGTCATTTTAATGTTATTTCCCCACTTCATTTTCCTCTCTTAAATCCCCCCCAGAAATAATTAATAAAAATGTACTCAGACTTTCATTGCTACTCTTTGACTTATTCAATAGGCCTTCCTGTTGTCTAGATTCCACTCTGACCACCATTCAGCACTGTGGAGGATAGAGGAAGGGATATATAATGAAGAGGACCAAACCCATATTTCAAGGTGTGCTAGCTCTCCCAAAATGATGCATTGCTTAGTAGCAGGAAGTAATCTTTTACCTGGATCGCTCCCTGTATCAGATAGTCCTGCTGGGGTTAGGTTGCTGTGGAAGTTGTTATGTATGTTGTTCCATGTAGAGCCCTCTAGAGGGCTCCACTCTGTTTCTGTGTTCTAAGGTAGTTCCAGCCCAGCCAGCCAGCAAGCAACATGTCTGCCTAATAAAGTATTACTTACTTCAGGGCTTTATCTACTTCTTGAGTCCTTAGCTGGACCCACAGACATCACAGAAGTCAGCCCATTAGCCCAGTCCACCCTTTACTTTTTAAGCATCTCTTCTGCCTCATGTGCCCTTTGTCATATACCAGGGGTGACCGAACTATGACTCAACAGCCACATGTGGCTCTTGGGCAGTTCTAAGTGTGGCCCTCGGCCAGGGCTAGTTCTGGGTCCTAGATTGTCTTAATGGGTGTCTTACTTCATTGCACCGAAACCTCAGCAGCTGAATCATACCTGCTCCTCAAACTGTCAACAGACCTCAGAGCACTAGCTTCACTAGCCAATCTGAAAGCAGGAGAGATTTATGTGTATATTTCCCTTGGTATACACCGTACATGTTACACCGCTTATAATTCAGTTGCCAGATTAACAAAACCTTGCACCAACCTTTCTCCCCAGGTGCCTATTCCTAGGAATCTAGTTGGCCCCTCCTCAGCAGGTTTTCAGTCCCTTCTCTAGGGATTGCCCCTCTGCTAGGCTCCCAACCCTCTAAGTTAGGGTTTGTTGTAGCTACTTCTCTAGGAAGGCCCCTTCTTTGTTGGTTGCTTCTTCTTCCTTTATAAATCTTTGACAGGGGCCCACTTGACCATGGGTGAGTGCTTGCAGGATTAGGTCTGGAGTCGCATAGGCATTTGCATAAATGACAGTTTATTCATATCACAATCCCAGGCCAAGCACCAAACCTCTGGCCAGACTTTGCACAAACACGCAGTCAGTTACATACAGGTTAGCCTAGCCAATCACAGTATCAGGACAGCTCACTATCATCACTCACATCCTGCTTGCCAGGCTTCTAATCTCCTTCCTTCAGGATCCAGGTCTCCAGGCAGCCTCTTCAGGAGATGTGCTCTCCTCAGAGGTCAGAAGCAGACTGCCCTCTCTTTCAGGCTGGCCTCTCTTTTATACAGCTAGCCATGCTCACCGGCTTCCACTTCCTGTTTGGTGGCCATTTTGTATTGTCTTCATCATGGCAGGTGCCATCTTGTGGTACAGCCCTGCCACAAAATCTCAACCAGGTATTCCTATTGGGGCCTTCAGGTGATAGTGACAAGGGTGCTGGTGGGCTTTGAGTGTGGCCCTGCAAGGATTCACCTACAGTGCCCTGCCGCTCTCCCTACACTATATTTTTAGTGGTTGTGTGTGGGTTTTGGGCTTGTGAAAGCAACGGAAGTGATAGTTCTGTAAATTGAGGTCCTCTTTCCAAGGGACTGGTACCGCACAGGCAGTGGCAAGTTTGGCCTGCTGTAATGTGCCTTTACCAATACCTGAAAGACTCAAGCTCCAATGTGGAGAGGACAGTTCAATCTCTTTGGACCAGTCAGCTATGGCCTCAGCTGCGACAGCCTATACTTCAGCTGCGACAGCCAGCCAGACTGCCTATTAGTGCCTGAAGCAGTATTTCCAACTCTTCATGTGTCTCTCAAACTTCACAGTATTTGCTGCATTTCTTAGAGCCCTGAGAGGAGACCATGTATTTCATCACAATTTTAATCCAAAGCAAATTTCTACCCTTCACAATTGTGAACAACTTAGAAACATGAGCTGAATATAGCTTAAAGACTCAGAAGGCACAGAGAAATAACCCCAAATTTATTATTTTTTAAAATCTCATGATTTACAGCAGTTGGCTCATGAAATCTGAATATTTGGGTTTGGCAGTGAGGGTTTCTGATGCAAATACCTGTTTTCTTGGATGTGGATTTGAAATTGCTAAATTCTTTTTCACATCCTTCTGGAATTATAAATGTGAGTGTCAAGCAAGCACAGTTTAGAGCAAGATTTTATTTTCTTTGCTTTTGTGTCCTTAATTGCACATGCCATTTGTATGTGCACAGCAGATATAAATACAACACGCAGTGATTATCCTGCTGCAGGCAAGCACTCGCTTGTGGTCGGGAAATCGAATGTACTGGGTTTTCAATACATGCTGTTCCAAATGTGCATAGTTACTGCAGTTTAGTTAAAAATGAAGTGGACCAATCTATAAAAATGGACAGTAGAAAATTACCATATGTTACCTTGCTCTCATTCAAAGAAGAGAAAAATAACTTATTTGTAAATACATTTAGGAGGGACAACATGAAAGGAAAATGAAGACTTTTTCTTTTTGGTAACACAAAACTGGCTTTTCCAGTAGATGTAGCTTTGCTTAATAAACACTCCCCTGAAAAGTGGTGGCTGGCTGACTTGGTTTGTATTGTTGCTTCGTTGTTATGAATGGAAACAAAACCTACAGGAAAAATATTTAACTTGCTTGTATGCTTCAAAATGACAAGGAATAAAGGAAGTTCAGACTTCAGAGGAAAAAAATCTTGTTTTTTAGGCTGTGGTTTTCCATACATTCTTAGAAGAAAAAGAACACACCCATGAACATTTTAGATAAGCCTTTTGTCATATGGAATGCCCTATTCTCTCCTATATGACTGATATGTTTTGGCAGTACTTCTATTTTGTGAAACTATAAGTTTATTCTCAGTCTTCACATATCACTGCTCTAGCTGAGCTGGTCTTGGAGGTGGTGTTGATATCACCCAGACTTATTATCTTGGATGATTTCATCAACGTACATGATGAGGCTGGCCATTCAGGAGCAGAACAGAAGTTCATGGCCACCAGGACAAACATGGGCCTATCCTAGATAATATCTGGCCCAACATATGAGGCGGGGCACACATTGGACTTGCTTTTTTACAGCAGCCTGGATACAGGGGTTCTGATTATCGGGGGTATCATTAGAACACTATTATTTCATGGTTGAACCATTACTTTCTGAAAGCCAAGAGTTGGCCCTCCTATGCTCTCATCAGGGTGGTGGACCAGTTAGACTGGTCCTCCCCCAGAGGCTAATGGAGCCAATTGGTTTCCAGAATTCTTTGGGGGAATTTACCTACTGACCTTAACAGTTACTCTGTCAACGACCTGGTCGTTTTGTGGAATGACATCTTGACCA
This sequence comes from Sphenodon punctatus, assembly GCA_003113815.1. Taxonomy (NCBI): domain Eukaryota; kingdom Metazoa; phylum Chordata; class Lepidosauria; order Sphenodontia; family Sphenodontidae; genus Sphenodon; species Sphenodon punctatus. Next base: position 8,118,891 of record QEPC01005117.1, read on the forward strand.
TGGCCATCGACATGTTTGCACCCAGGTGTTCATTTCCACTGCTGTGGCAACATAGGTCCCCCTGGTATACGGAAAACCTGAGCAAGCTGATATGGGAGGGTAGGCATTTAGAGCACAGGTGGCCCTCGACTCGTGCTGAAGCCGACAGATAGTGCATAGATAATTTTTAAAGGGGTGTGCCATAGCTGTGATGGCGGCAAAGAAAGCTTTCTTCTCCGCTATCATAGCATCTGCAAAGTCTCGTCCAGCAGAGCTGTTCTGGGTGATGAGGGGCCTGGTTAATCCGGTTTGTCTCTGCCACAAACTGGAGTCATCTAATGCCTGCTGTGACATTTTTATTAATTACTTTGCAGACAGAATTGCTTGAATTCACCACAACTTGGGTGCAGCCACTTCATCCACAGAATCAAAGTTTGGGATTATGGAAGCTCAGTCCTATTCTAGTTTTTTGGATCAGTGTCAGTCTGTATCACCCACCGATATAGGGGAGGTGCTTGGGGCATTGAGGGCAACCAGTTGTGAATTAGATCCTTGCCCATCCTGGCTGGTGAAAGCCAGCTGGGAGATGTTGGAGCCGTTGCTGGCTGGGGTTGTCAACACCTCCCTTCGGGAGGTTAGCGTTCAGTTGTCCTTAAAACTGCAATTGTCTGGCCCCTGCTTAAGAAGCCATCTTTGAACACTGACTCCCTGGCCAGCTATCGGCCTTCCCTTGTTAGGGAAGGTAATTGAATGGGTGGTTGCCTGACAGCTGCAGGCCCACCTTGATGTCATCGGATTCCTAGACCGGTTTCAGTCGAGCTTTTGTCTTTGGCATGGCATGGGGATTGCGCTTGTGGCCTTGGTCAATGACCTGTGCCTGGAGATTGACCAGGAAAATTCTACCCTGTTGATCTTATTAGATCTTTCAGTAGCCTTTGATACTGTTGATCACGAGGTGTTGTTGACATGACTGTGGGACCTGGTGGGGGTGCACGGGACTGCTCTTGAGTAGTTCCACTCGCTCCTGACAGGGATGTCACAGAGAGTGGTGATGGGCGATTGCTCGTCATCCTTTCAGGGCCACCCCTGTGGAGTCCCTCAGAGCCTTTTTAAATGTGTGGGATTTCTCCCGCAGGGTTTGTGACATCTTAAAGCAGAGAGAAACTCAAAAGCTGCACATCTTTTTCTCCTGATTGTTCTGAACAATTTCCCCGTCTTGTCTGTACTCTTCCTTAAAGAATATGTTGTGCTTTCGTAAAGCAGTAACTGTTAGCTCTCAGCTGCATTCCAATGTTTACTTTGTCCCTGAATTTTGAAGGCTATAGCAGGCGAGTTCAGGGAAGTACTGTTTGCTTCCCAGTATTGCCTATCTGTATTTGCCTATATAAAAAGAAGTGCTATTGTAATCACTTTCACTGTTTCAGCTAGTTGCAAAGTACAATTTAGTAGATATTTTGAAAAGTGAACATAATATTGCTTTTATTAGCAATAAATTAATCTTTAGTGTTCAAATTAATTTCTATAGGCTCTAGTCATCTCCACAAAGTCTGTGTAACAATTAAAATTAACAAAGTAATGTGTAACTTTACACTGAATTTAGTGAATGCACAATATTATTATTATGTCCCCCTTATCTTCCCATCGGTATGCCTCCTGCTGCTTGCTACCATGCCTTATTATGTCTTACCTTAAACTTAAATGTAGTATCCCTGGGGAAGGCATATCATTATTTTTCCCAATGCCACTCTTCCTGTGGTTCCACTGCAGGAGACCAATTTAAATTTGCAGCCTAGGCTCCATATGTGCCCTTCTGGCCGAGACCACCCAAGAGATGTTCTCGAATTAGTGTATCTCCCTGGTTTATGCTTGAGTGGATATGTTTGAATTAGTTTATTCTATGGTGCTGCTTCCTCATCAGTCAATTGGTTCATTGTCCAACAGAGCAGAGGTTTTGAATGGCTTCTGCCTTCCTTATAATGCTGGATATTCCACTATCGGGGCACCTACAGACCACTGATGAAACCAAGGGCTTTCACAATTCATGACAGTGAAAGACTGTGACTGTGTATTCTAGTAATAATTTGACTCTGTTTTAGCCACAGTTAAATAGATGTTTTTCATTGTGTTTTAGATATCTGACATCCATGTCACTGGAGAGTCTGAAGATATGTCTGCTAAAGAAAGACTCCTCCTCTGGACACAGCAGGCAACTGAGGGTTATGCTGGAATACGTTGTGAAAATTTCACAACCTGCTGGCAAGATGGAAGATTATTTAATGCCATCATTCATAAATACAGGTAACCACATGCTTTTAAATACATCTAGAATTATTTATGCCATCTACCTAAATGTGTTAGGTAGTATTGGTGGTAACAGCTAGCAAAAAAACAGGATCTGTGGCTTGTGACAGTGCTGCTGCAGCTGTGGACATTGACCTTACGTGTTCCTGGAAATCCCCTCAGAGGCAAAAGGACTCTCAGTTAGGCACTTCATTCCATTAATTTTTTAATAGCAGAGCTTTCACTTCAGCCAACATTACTGAGAATATATCACAAGACCCTACCAAACCACATTCAAGAAAATATCCAAAATATGTATAAAGTGCTATTTCCCAACTTTTTCCATTATTTGGGATATGCTGAGACCCTCTTCTCACCTTGCTATCCCTGAACCTCATTTCTAAAAATGAAGTGTGTGGAACAGTTGCAGCACCCTGATGTCTGTTTTTGACCCCATTGTGAGACTCTGGGTGTTAATAGATGTGACGTTGACCTCAGTGGCCTGGGACCCACCCGCACTGCCAGATGTAGGCCCATTTCTGTCCCGGGCGGGTAGGTGGCTGGCCTGGGACATGTCCCTGGAAAATCTCCAGAGATGCATTCTGGGCCAAGGACTTCCCACCTGGGCCAACGCAGGCCAACATGGGCCCATGGGTATGTTTGGGTCCCATGTATCCCCACCATGGCTGCACATCATGATGCGAGTGGGGCGCTGGGAGTGGGTGGGGTTGGGGCTAGCCGCCTGCATGTCTGTTGCTTTCCACCCCTACCTGGGCCGTGCAGGTGGTGGAATGGCTTTCCTCGTGGCAGGCACTTTTGTGCTGCTCGCCAACCTGGAGACTGGTGGACAGGGTTTTCCGCCCCAGGCCGGGAAGCGAGCTTGCCGCCTGAATCTTTATTTTTGGGCCATTTTTATACGGTGCCGCTGGGTAGGGTGTGTGTTGGCATGCCGGTGTGTGCACAGTGTATGGGTGGGGTATGCCCACGGCCACACACACATCCCCACGAATGGAGCAACCTCTGTTTTCCCCAGTTGCTCCATGCGTGGGAGGTTAGTGGGGATGCATGTTAGGCAGGAGCAAGCATGCACCCCTGCTCGCTGACCACACCGTGTCTTTCACACGGGCCTCTCCCACTCACGAACATGCAGATTTCTGCGTCTTCATGAGTGGGAGAGACCCGTGTAAAAAGGGCCTTACTCTCCATGTTCTAATATACCGTGGCCCTTTTTACACGGGCCTCTCCCACTCATGAACACACAGAAATCTGCATGCGCGTGAGCGGGAGAGGCCCATGTGAAGGACATGGCATGGGCATGCATGGTGAGTGTGGGTGCGTGCATGCTCCTGTCTAACACGCATCCCCACTCTCCCCCCACTCATCACCACACACGGAGCAGCCGGGGAAAACAGAGGTTGCTCCATGAGTGGGGATGCATTTGCGGCCGTGTGCCCACCCCGCCCTCCCACGCACCCCCCACCCACCGGCATCATGTAAAAATGGCCAGTGTTTCTGCCTAGACTGACTTTATGTTCCTTAGTGAGGAAAGAACTTTAAAGAGGACTTGCACAGATTTCCTCTGGCTGACACTTACATTCATGCTTTCACTCAGAGAGCTGTACACATCATCTCTCCCTCTCCCGAAAAGTAACATTGGGAAGACAGAGGGAAATAACTGACTTAGGAGTCTTTCCCTATATTGGGTGAACTGAAGAATAAGTATATTTGCCTTGCTAGAATAGTGACAAGAACATACAGAGTCCAAATAGGTATTAGTAGTAGTAGCATAAATAAAATATTTTATTGCGTGGCCAAAGGTCTTTGAATTTCATAAAACATAAAAACAAAGAAAATAACATCAAATACATAAGCCATTCATAAAATCAGAGTCAATGCTAATATAACGGAATTATTATTAGTAGTAGTATAGATTTATACCCTGCTCAAGGCAGCTTACAACAAAACTGCATAATAGAAATATAAATAACAAATGTAAATAAATCATATATGCTTCCCCCTATCAAAAAACCCAACCCTCCCACACCGCTCCCACTCCCCCGCCTCTCATCTGGAGGAGCCTCCTCTCCATTATGCCCCTTAATCTCCCCACCCAGCCTGTAGTCCCCTCTCACAGAGGGGTCAAGGCCTACTCATTCTTCCTCGGAGTCATTTTAATAAAACCTCATTATCATAAAATCCCATTCCACCCACTTCACTTATGGGGAATTGCTGTTCCCAACTAGACAACCCACCAAACTTGTACCTCGCAGATGGACCAAAGTTATCCCTGATTTCTGCTCTTCTGTTCACCCCAACAATACAGATAAGAAGTCCCAAGTACAACATCTTCTTACAAAGTTCCCCCCCAACTTCAGTTATAAAAAATGTAAACCCCTTACCATAAAACATCAGCAATAGGTAATAAATACTAAAGCATAATGGCCTGCAGCCACTACCAGCTACTTAATGGCCATCTGCAGGGTTGGAGGCAGATGTTCTATAGCTGAGGGATGAGAGCAGGAGGAGCCCAAATGGCTCAGCCGCAGCCTTCCCACTCGCCAGCAGTCCCAGGTGGGGGGAAAAAGTATAACTGGCAAAAAGCTATCTAAGATAAAGGGAAGGGTAAAGAAGAAGGCCATGGGCTAAAAGGAGAAGCAATTAAAAGAAGCAAAAACAGCATTTTATGTTTTCAGTGGTAAACACCCTTGGCTGTCCTTCAAAGACTCATGGCCACTTGGACTTAAGTCAAAGGTTCTCAGATATGTAGGACTCCACATGGGTTCTCACCATCTCTGGATGTAGTCACAATCCCAGTTGATACTCTTTGCATGACTTTGTTGCTGTCCAAGGTCATGGGATTATGTTTAAGTCTCATGCAGGCAAAATGTTTGGGTACCACTGACTTAAGCCCTCGCAGTTATTCAGTAAGAGTCATTATATAGGAAAGAGCTAAATAGTTTAAACTAGGGATTGCACTTTTCTTCACTCACAGAATTTCAGTTGGAAATTTGGAAACCTGGAACATTTACCAGCAATTCATTAAGTAAAGAAGGTGGCTCGATGTTTGGACTCCTTGGGCAGCTCCAGTATTTTGTATACTGTCCTTTTGGGCCATTTATTGCTTACCCTTCATTTAGACACATTGCACCTAACTCCACACATATCCTCTTGGGGTGTATTTTTATTTATTTTTTATTTATGTAAATTTTTTATCCCGCCCCTCCTACCCACAGGGCAGCCCGGGGTGGCAGACAACAATATAAAACAATAAAACAATTTAAAACAATTAAAAATTCACAAATATGCAGGGAAAAGAAATCCTCCCTCCTCCCCCGCCCAACCTCCTCCTCCCCATCCCCCTCGGAACAGCCAGGTCTTCATAAACGCCAAAATAACAGGAGAGTGGGGGCCAACTGAGCCTCCTCTGGGAGTGAATTCCACAGCATAGGGGCAGCCACCAAAAAGGATCTAGCATCAGTGGCCACCCACCTCGCCCGGGGAACCTCCAAAAAGGTTCCCACGGACAATCTCAAGGGTCGCACGGGCACATGGGGAGTGAGGCGGTTCCGCAGATAAGTAGGGCCCAGGCCGTGAAGGGCTTTAAAGGTTAAAACCAGCACCTTGAACCTGGCCCGGTGCTTTAAAGGCAGCCAGTGCAGAGCCTGGAGTACTGGTGTCATGTGCTCCCTGCAACCCGCCCCCGTAAGGAGATGGGCCGTGGCATTCCGGACCAGCTTCCGGACCGGCAGCCCCACGTAGAGCGCGTTGCAGTAATCCAGCCTTGAGGTGATGAAGGCATGGATGACAATGGCAAGGTCAGAGTCTGAAAGATACGACCGAAGCCACCAGACAAGATGTAACTGCCGAAATGCGCTCCCTGCCACAGCTACAACCTGAGATTCCAGGCTGAGCCGTGAATCGAGGCGCACACCCACTCGAGAGACCATGGGAGGGTGAACCCCCACCCCTCAACAAGTGGAGAATCAACCACCCCCAGGCCCCCCAAGCTCTCGCCCACCAGCATCACCTCCGTCTTGTCAGGATTCAATTGCAGATGGCTCAACCTCATCCAAGCCCCCACAGCTGACAGGCACTGGGAAAAAAGGGAGACTGTGTGACCTGGGTCGATGGAAAGGGAGAGGTAGAGCTGAGTGTCATCAGCATACTGATGACACTGCATGCCCTGAAACCCTCTCACGGTCTCCCCTAACAGCTGCATATAGATGTTAAACAAGAGGGGGGACAGAATGGCACCCTGCGGGACTCCACACATGAGGTCCCGGGGGGAAGATGTACACTCCCCCAAAACCACCCGGTAAGTTCTCACGAGTTTGTGGTACTTATCCTGTTGTTAGGAGAACCATCATCATCTCACTTGGGATCCCCCAATCACATACCTCCCAACATTTCCAGCAGACAAAAAAGGACAAGTCCCTTCACCTCAGCCAATCAGCTCTTTCCCTTGATGAATAAGCTCCACCCTTTCATGCACTTAATGTGCAAACGAACATCTCCCAACATTCAAAGTGCATAAGCAGGGACAGAAGCTGTCCTGATTATAATTCCACTTAGTTTCTTGTCATCCAGTCCGCTCCCCATTGTCTTCTCAAGTGCTTTTTCTGGTAGGCAACCAGGAAAGAGGTGCCTGAATTCTGTTTTTTTGTATCTCTCTGCTGAAAGACTTTGACCCCTTGAAAGAAGGACAGTGGGATTCAACGCCCAAAGAGGGACTGCTGTCCCTTTGAAATAGGGACTGTTGTGAGATATGTAATCATGTTCTCACTGAAACCAATGGAATCAGGTTTTGCATTTCTTTTAATAGAAGTTTTATAGTGTAAAAATAAACATCCTGTGCTATGAAATTATTTTGTTGTTATTTATGAGAGGAGAATAAAGCTAAATGCTGTATCTAAATCTTGTCAAAACAACAACTTTTTCTCCCTGTGGAAACACTGGCAGACAGAGCTGGATTTTGAGCCCTGTCATCCGTGAGTGAAATAATAGCAGAATTGAACTAAATGACGTCTAAAACCCTGTGCCCATGAGCAGAGCTTCACGTGATTCCCCTGCTGTGATTTTGGCTCACAGCAGTTCCCCCCCCTCCCCCCCTCATGTGTAAACTCCCACTGCAAGAGGTTAGATATTAGCTCACATGATGGTATTAGTAAATATACTGGCTGCTGGTAAAAAGTCAGACATTTCCAGCAGAGACCAATAAGTGATACATGAGACACTGCACTCCTTTCCTACTCTGTGTGGGAGTGATACATGTCCGGTGGGATTTCAGGTGGCACTGTCTGCGTAAAAACTAGCAAATATTGACTTTTTATTGTCAGCCACTGCACTGATTTAGTTATTACTACATGTGATAAATCATAGGGTACTTTCAGACATGACGCTAACCACCCTTTAACCACCCTTGGTGGTTATTTATGCATGTTGCAGGGCTGCATAGGGCACCAATACAGCCCTGCAACATGCATAAATAACCACCAAGGGTGGTTAAAGGGTGGTTAGCGTCATGTCTGAAAGTACCCATAGGCTACTAAAAAGAGAGCCTACATTACAAACCAATTAAAAACCTAAACTGCCATGATGCTTAGTCTGTGGTCGCTCCTTTCATGACATAAGGGTCAGAGGCTTCATCCATAGGAATTTTGTCAAGAGAGAATGTTGTTAGCACACTCAGCAAGTTCTCCTGGTGTTCCAGTTAGAGGAAGGAGTGTTGGTTCCTCACTGGCTCAATATTAGTCACTCATGAATGTGTGTTAGAAAGGTTGTGTTATGAAGATAAAGAGCCCCAATTCATCCCTGGTTTCATTGGGTGAAACCTGAGGGTCAGATACAACAATCTGTGCCTAGGTACACACGGACCAGCATGTGCCAAGTGCAGGTTTAGATTTATAGACTCATAGGTATATACTCAATCTATACATTTTATCAGATAAGAAGAGTTTGTAGACGAGGTCATCTAGTCCAACCCCCTGCTCACTGCAGGAAATCCACAGCTACAGCATCCCTGACAGATGGCCATCCAGCCTGTGTTTGAAAACCTCCAGCATAGTCCAGAGATGGTCACTGCAGCTCTTCAAGATAGCAGAATAGTAGAAGATGCAGTATTGCCTGGGATTAAAAGGAGAGATTTTCATAGGAGTTTCTGCTTACACTGTGACTGACTATGGCCTATGGATCCCACCAGCTCAGATTCAAGCAGACAGTAAAATAAGGACCATGCATTATTATTGTTTATCACTTATATAGCACTTTCAGTATGCCAAGTGCTTTACAGTCCTTTCTAGTTGAACCTCACAGCAACCCCGTGAGGTCGGTCATTATTATTCCTTTTTACAGATGAGAAACTGAGGAAGAGAATGAGTTAGCCAAGAGCAGGGACTGTGTTTGCTGTGTTTCCCCGATTGCTGCCAGTGGGGAAAATGTAGTGAACATGGGTCCCTGCTCTCTTGAGTTCGTAGCTAAGATGTGTTTGAACCCTGATCTTCAAGGTCCAAGCCAACACTGTTATTAGGCTATACTGGCTTTCATACCTCAAATATTATTCCTGAAATTTGAAAACTGGCGACCAAGAAGGATAGGGAGCTTCCTATCTATATCACAGACTGCTGACCAAGAGGAGCAGCCCAGAACTACCATTAACCCTAGTTATTAAATTAGTTTGTATTCTATTACTCCTCCTCTAGAAGTGCAGGAAATTCCACAGACTGGGAAGGCCAGTCTCCAAGCTTCTGATTTTTCAGAGCAGTCAGAAGGCAGGGAGTGTGTGTGCAGGAGGTTATTACAAGCTGGTCTACATTTTCTAAATGCAGTTAGATTTTATTTTTGGCTGTCTCCTGCTATATCCTAGTGTGGCAATGAGGCGGTGCCCACGGCTTTCCAGAGGTGCAGAAACCTCTAATATAAACGTTAGGGGTGGGACTGGGGTTTTGACTGTTTTGGTTTATTGCTTTATACGAATAAAAGTGAATATCACAAAATATAAAAACTGGAAAGTAAGAAAGGACCGTGCACAGAAAAGCATTTAGCAGAAACACAGCTTAGTTCATGTGGGGAACACAGCAATGTGAGCTATCAACTGAGCACATTAAAGACATAGGTAGAAATAAGACAGTACAGGGAGTCATACTAGGCAGAAGGGTGTGCTAAATTCAAGTGCAGTTTTAAGGCAAGCATTTTCAGAGCTACAGAGCAGAGGTTTGCTATGGACTTTTTGTCACACACTAAGGGAGAAGAAAGAGTTGCACATTGGCATCACTGTAACATTAAAACATGTTTCAGCGGATCATGATCTGACATGAATACATTCCTCCAAGATAGAGAAAACAGTGCCAAGTTTTTCAACAACACATTGGTCGCCTTGAGGGATGAAGTGGAAAGAAACTAGTAAATATTACACCGCGTCAAGCCCTGAAATGCTAGCAGATATGTTTAAAATAAAGACAAAGATTATTGCATCTGCTAGTTCCTGCTTGCTGTTTTCTGAGCTGCAATTTATTATTACCTCCTCTTTTGAAAGGAAAAAAGTCTCAAATTTCTATTTCATGGCATTCAAAAAGATGTTGTGCAAAGAGCCTGCTTGACTCAGATATAGAAAAATTCTTCATGCTAAAGTTTTTCAGTTTAGAAAAAGACAAGCTTTCAGAAAGAACCAAAATGACTCGATTAGCAGAACAGATGTACTTTCAATGCAATAGCTGCAGAACATGGTGTAGCTTAGTAGTGAAGGTTTTTTGTTTATGTTTAAGTATTGTACTTAGAAACTTACGGTTGTTGCTGCTTTAATAAGGCTGCCACAGGCTGCACTCAAACATTTCTGGGTTGTTGCTAGCAGTAAACATCTCAATTTCTCAAAGAGGCTACTGTAGTCAATGTCATAATATCTTTTGCTGTGTTTGTGATTCTATCGGCTCTCCTAAGGGTGGGTCTGGTTAGTCCTTGGAAGGATTATGTATGTTAATGCAGAAGATAGCACATTTAGTTCTGGATTGGTACAAAAATGTTTCATTGTAGAATTATGGGAACAGTCCTGCTGAGACTGAGACCGTTCTTTTGGAGATTCCATTAAATATTCCATATCATTGTGTTCATTTGAGTGGGTGTCTTAAAACCTGTTATCTTTCACAACTACTTGCTGGATAGGGATGTACAATTTGTTTCATTTTTATTCGTTATAAAACAAATGGAGCCCCATTCATTTTAGTAACTAATGTTTTGAAAACGTATGAATAAGTAAACAACATAAGTTAGTTTTTATTCATTTTCATTGCCCCCTCATTTATTATTGTTATTATTATTGTTATTGTTTTATTATTATTTATTAATACTACTAATATCACTGAGCATGTGTAAAATGGCCACCACGGCCATTCTGCATACGCACGGCTATTTTTCCAAAATGACTCCAAACTGCTGGTTCCATTTTGGAAAGGGGTGTGCACACACAGAATAGTCCAGCAGCCACTTTGCGTGTGCACGTGATTTAAATTTTTTAAATTCTTTTTTAAAAAATCACCGTGCATTCGCACAATGACTGCTGGACCATTCTGCGCATGCACACCCTTTTTTCCAAAATGGCACCAGCAGCACCAGAGCCATTTCGGAAAAGGGCTGTGCATGCGTAGAACGGACCCGGTGGCCGCTTTGTGCGTGTGCAGTGCCTGTTTTATTTTTATTAAAATAAGAGTTTTTATTAAAAAAACTCCAGAAATTAAAATGAATGGGGTTTTTACAACCCCTCCCCCGCCCAAAAATGGATGGGTTTTTAACCTAGGAAACAAAAAAGGTAAGTGCTACACATCCCTATTGCTGGGGTTACCTATCCACTGGAGTTTCAGATGGATACAGTATTCTTCCCTCCTTTTCGCGAATGCTCTCCTGGGTAGCCAGGGTGGGGTTTGATAGGACTTAGCAGCAGAACACAGATCTTGGGTCCTGCAGTGGTGCAGTTTCCTTAAACCACCACATCATTCCATATGATTTGCCAGTGCAGCTTCCTTCTACTTCCCTTTTCTCTTTGCCTCAAACAGGGGAGCTGTTTTTCCTGCATGCATGAAAAGAGAGGGCAGAGGTTTGTTCAAATCTTAGGGGTTGGGCTGTGCCTTGCTTCTGCAATACCATTGGCTGTTTGAGGGACATAAAGAATAAGATGGGCTCCTAGCAGTGGGTGCTATTTAGGGAAACTCCTAAATGAGTGCACCCCTTTTTGGTTCCTGTTTTGTTGCCTCACCCTTTCCCAGCCAATCATTTGTTGGGAAGAACACGGATGGCCCCCTTTCCACTCAACAGAGCTGGCCACGAGCTTTGTGAGATTTGATTTTTATCTTCCTGGTGACATCCAGGAGATGTGCTTAAGTAATATATTTTTTTCTTCATTCTATCTTTTCATAGTTGTAACTTCTGATAGGCTGTCAGTGTTACTTGTGTTGGAAGGAAAAGGTCTGGTGATTGTGGTGCTGGCCTGTGAATCAAGAAAGCCTGCTTTTTCAGAAGGCGAACTGCTTAGGCCCTTTGTGCTTCGGTTCCTTACCTGCAGAATGGGATGATTCCATTCCATAATAGTATCTGAGTGTCTTTCAGTAGTACTTCCCTTACTGTCATTAGCCATTAGTCATCCTAACAGAATGCTGTGAAGATAAATAAAATCCCTTCATTACAGCACACCCATGCTTAAGATGAATTTAGTGGCTCCCTTCCTAGAATTTGATTGTTCTTTTGCTAATATGAACCCTTTACTATAACAAAAAAAGCTCTGTTATAGCAAGGGTATGCTGCCCTATAGTGATGGGAGCCCTATAAGTAAGTACACAGATAAATTTACAGGGTCAGTCATGGACTTTTAATCCCAGAGAACCCATCATATTTGGTTGTGGACACTTAATTGTTATACCTCAGAATCTAGTGCTGCTTGAAGCTCCTTTCACCTTAACACTGAGGGTGTTTTCAGACAGACAGCAGCCCCGGCTCTGCTCTGCCTCACCCCCCGCCCCCCCAGGCAGCCCGTCCTTCTAAAGGCGGTCTGCCAGATGTGCAAGCAGAACCAAGGCAGAGCAGACGCTCTGGTCTGCAACTCAATGATGTGGGGGTGGACCAGGGAACACGCCAGGTCCATTTAAACCCCACCCAGACGGGCATAGATGCGGGTGTGCGTCCCCAGAGCAGCTCCAGGGGTGGCCAGTCCCGTGTCCATCTGAAAACATCCTGTGTCTCCCATGAGAAAGAGATAGGAATACTGGCTGTCCTTGTCATGGCAGTATAAAGAAAAGGATAATATAAGACCTACACCTCTTCTGGTTTTGGTTATCTCTGTGTCTCTTGCTGCTAGCCTGAAATTCGTAAAGGAACTCCCCTGGGTTGTGTTTATTTTATAGAGTTTTGGCCCCCACTTTTAACAATTACTTCTACTGCTGTAATTGCGTCTGTGTCTGTGTCTAGATCAACTCTTGTGGTGCAATTCACTTGACTAACATTTGTTTTGCAAACAGTAAGACGTTCGTCAACACACTGAAAGATGTAATGTATTGCTCAGGGTTGCCTTCTAAATTAAATGCAGCCATTCAGAAAAATGACCCTGGTTACATGTGGACAGGAAAGTGACAACATCTTTTCAGGGTCCAATGACAGTCAAAATAGCAAAGATACGCACGCACGCACGCACGCACGCACACACACGAAAGGAGGTTACATACATTACGCTGGGTTAAACTGGCCGCAACTCTTATTAACCAGTAAATTGGCCGTCCGGGTAAAAAACAAGGAAGGTGGTGATGGGGTCCTGAGAAAAGGTTCCTGCACCAACTAGGGACAACATGTATCCTGCATAGCACACTCCCTGCCACCCCCCAGAGTTGGGAGAGGCTGTGGGTCATTTATTCCCTGATTCCGTTATTCCCTCACCTCTCTAGGAGGTGCCTCTACCTTCCATAAATTCCATTCCATTCCATGTTCTGATCCCAATTCCATGATCTCTCTATTTACTATTGGCACTGAACTACCGCCGCTAGAGCAGCCAGCATATGCTTGACATGCTCGCTCCCCAAATACACCATGAATCCACAGACTGCCTTTAAACTAGCCTATTCAAGGCCTCCTTTAAGGAGCGCCAGTACAAATCAATCCTCAGCTGTGACAAGTGAACCCCTTCTTAACAGTAGAGCTATGGCGTCAGCCAGCTAATAGTCCTGTGCTCCAACCAGTCACAACCATTCATGTCAATAAATTGCTTGGCCTTCCTGTTTACCCTTCCCCAAGCTCTGTTGACTCGATGCATGTTCCCTGCACCTCTCCGCAACCACCTTTGCAAGAGCTGGGTAAACACTAGATGAACCCCTGGGAAGATTTCCTTCAACCACAGCCAGTCGTTTCTAATCAGAATAGACAGGTCCAGGAAGGTACAACATTTGTTCTCCCGTAAGTGCAAGACTGTAGTGTCTGACTGAACTCTTGACTGCGGTCCCAATGCCATTGGTATCAGTTGTGCCTACAACATGCCCTTCTTCCCCCTCCAGAATATTTCTGGAGCTTAACCCCAGGATCAATGCAACCCAGTTTCCATCTGGAACACTCAGACAAAACACATTAATTTATGCCAAAACCATTGAATCAGTATGACAACCCCTCGGGACTTCTCATTATCCATCCCATACAGGGGGGCACTTGGCCTACTGGGGTGGGAGTGGGCAAACGTATGAGCGAAAGGCTCCCAAACACTATTTCCCCACTACCTGGATATCCCTATCTCCAAAACCAGCAACAGCAGCTAGCAACAGCGACCAGCAAGGCAGCTTCAATATGAAAGGAGTGGGTCCCAAAAAAACCTTCCTGAAAGCCCATGCTGTGCAGACGTTTTGTCATGACTTCTATGAACTGATACCTAGTGAGTGGAAATCCTGACTTGTGTATGCATAATGGGCCACCTTTTGGGGCGGGGGGGGGGGGGGCGTGTGGAAATGTACTGCTTTGTGGCCACCATCGGGCAGCTGAGCAGATCACCTGACTCATGAAGAGTGATATGTGCTCCCCTATGTCTCTGCTCAGTCATGGACCAATGAATTTGCAGTGTGGTTCCCTTCTTCCCCAAGGTTAAGTGATCTATCTGGAGCACCCTAATTGATTGTTCAAACCATGAACCCACCACCAGCTCACTTATTCGCAATGCCCTAAATAACTAAAAGATGCACCAAATAAGATCTCCCTTGCTGACATACAAATCCAACCTAACCTGGTCACCATGTCCACTAATAGCTGGGGGGACATGTGCAGTCGGGCATCTGCCAACATCTGCTGACTTGCCCGCTTGACATTGCTATGATTCTAACATGGCCTCCATTGGGAGGGTATCAAAGGGGCCAGCCACCTTCCCTTCTACCACCTCCTTCTGAAACTTTGATTCAACAACAGGCTCCAAACCAAAAAATGATTTAAAATTGGGGGCCTGTAGCAGGGTGAATGCTTCCTGGCGTGAGTAGATTGACTAGAGCTAGAAGACTGCCCCTCAATTTCTTTAATATCATGGAATATAGAAGGATTAAAGGGTAAGCTGAAAGACAGGGACTAGTGTGAGTTCCTAACAAGACATGAAATCATATGTCTCCAAGAAACTTGGCTGGGTAAGGATGAAGATAGTTTCCTGGAAGTATTAGGGTCCAGTCGTTTGTAATGTCTGGAAATCGGATAAAGAACAGGGGTAGGTATTCAGGGGGAGTTGCAGCCTTGTTGCAAAGTTCACCAAAGTTGCAAAACTCTATTAAGATTCTGCCCACCTCTACTGAGGATGTACTGGCTGTGGTTTGGTGCAATACGCAAGATAAAGTTTTTGTGATCTTGAACACCTATGTCCTGCCCAAATCTTCCCCATTTTACAACAGGAATATTTGGAAACAACTTGATTACTTCTTGGAACAGATTGAGACTAGCTATCCAGCAGCTAGTCTTATTTGGGTGGGAGACAATGGGTGATTTCAGACGTTACGGGGCCCATTGGCCCTGTACTGAAATCACCCTATTCATTCCCCGCTGGGGTCACCCCGTAACGCCGCAACAGACGTGCTGGGGGGATCCCGGCGGGGAATCTGGGAGGGGGCGGGGCCGCGCGGCGCAACGTGCGGCCGCACGGCCCCGCCCCCTCCACGCTCCCGCCGCCCGCCCTCCGGGGAGATGGGCGGGCGGCGGGGCCAATGCGGCCGCCGCGTCGGGCCGGATTCGCCA
>QEPC01005117.1:8135511-8163462 GCA_003113815.1 Sphenodon punctatus
GAAATCGCGGAAAACCGCTATTCCGCTATTTTTTGGCGCTGGCGGAATTGCGGAAATAGCGAAAATGTCATGTTTCCACGATTCCACTAAGTTGCGGAATTAAATAAGCGGAACCGCGGAATGAAACCGCAGAATGAAAGCCTCTGCCATGCCGTTCCACTAATTGCGGAAACACTGTTTCCGCCGGAAATAGCTACCGCTGCGATATTCCGCTACAGCCCTATACAGCACCCCATATCAGTGAGGAAAAATTGGTACATTATTATGAAACAATTTTTGCAAGTACCTCTAATATACAAATTGAGGTTGATGATTTTTATTTATCTGTCGGAACTGATGATAATGCATTTATCTGTCAGAACTGATGATGATTATCGGAACTGATGATAATCTATCATTGGCCATCTTAACAGATCAGATTCTGACATGTATTTCAGCTCTGAAAAAAGGGAAGGTGCCTGGGATGGACCATATGCCTCTGGAAATATTTAAAGAATTTGCTAGTTGGTGGGCACCTATTTTAGCTACATTCTTTTCATTTTTTAGTACATCTAAATTCTTTCCCGAGGCATGGAATACCTCTGTTATAGTTCCCATCTATAAGCGGGGATGTAAATCTGACCCTTCTAGTTATAGACCTATAAGCCTCCTACCAATTGTTAGCAGAATTTACACCTGACACATATTGGGACTCTTACTAGAGTGGACTAATGAGAACCATGTACTTGCAGAGGAACAAGCCGGTTTTAGACAAGGTCGATCTGTGTTGGATCACTGTTTTGTATTATCACATTTGATAGATAAATATACATCAGTTAGGGGCGGTAGACTTTTCGTGGCCTTTATAGACTTTTCAAAAGCATTTGATGCAGTGGACCAACCTATTTTGTGGTCCAAATTAGCCAAGATAGGTATTAACCGGGACTTGCTAGAATTGATAATTAAGATACATACTAGTACTTAAACACAAATTAGATTGGATTATGATGGCCACCTTTCCAGCCCATTCCTTATCCAGACAGGTATGCAGCAAGGTTGCCTGCTAGTTCCTGTACTCTTAAACCTTTTCATCAGTGATTTAATTGATAGGATTTCAAGGACTGTAGTAGCTGCTCCACAAATATCTGGTAGAGCTGTGGCATGTCTGCTATATGCAGATGACTTGCTTCTTCTGTCTCAAACAAAGAAAGGTCTACAGAGCAGCCTTCACCAACTATAATAATATTGTACTGAAAATAAAATGGTGGTGAATCCTTCTAAATCTCAGGTTATTTGCTTTGGTCGTCCCCAGATGAGGTGTGTCTGGAAACTTGGTGAAAATATGTTACCCCAGGTTTCAAGTTATACCTACCTGGGACTAATTTTTACAAGTAGAGTTACCTGGACAAAGCATGTTAAAATGCTAATTACAAAAGCTACTGGCCCAATGGCAGGCATCCTAAAATTATACAGGTCATCTAGATGTGTGCCAATTAAGCCAGCCATACAGGTATTTAAAACTAAGGTATTGGCCCAACTTACCTATGGAGCAGAAGTTTCTTTATTGCACTCTGTTAAAAGCTTGGAAATTGTGCAGAACAAGTTTATTAGGGGAGTTTTGGGTGTTCCAAATTGTACGCCTAGTAATTCTACATTCCGAAACAGGGATGCTCCCTGTTTGTGCAACTGCACTCTCCATGGTTTTATGTTTCTGGAATAAGATTTGTTGTCTCGAGGCAACAAAACTCCCGTGCTGGAAGGAGCAGGCTGGACAAACTTGTGCTGGAAGGAGCAGGCTGTACATGAAGGAAGCAGAAAATATAAATGGTGGCAAGAGGTTTCAAGACCTCTGAACGTATTAGGACTCTCACCAGAATTCTGTGCCAGTATAAATGCCTCACAGTTGGATAAAGTGCTAAAAGAGAGACTATGACTGCATAGGAGGAGATTAAAACTGGTTCACATAAAAATAGCTCCCTGGTATCCTAGAGTGAAAACAGTTTTCCAGTTTGAGCCATATGTGTCTCTTCTAACAGATTATAAATTACGTAGAATGATGACACTGGTTCGGACTCAGTTGTTCTATTCGGTGGTAAAAGCAGGGTCACATGGAAAAAGCTGTGATGGAGGATAGACACTGCCTTTGCTCAGATCAAATTGAGACCTTAGAGCACGTGATATATGACTGCCCACTGTATGTAGATTTAAGATTGGAGTGGCTTGTCCTGCTTTTCCCCGAGGGAAATCTACCACCCATACTTCAAGGCATATCCAAGATGCTGACTTTTGACAGGGCAGATAACCTTAAGGCTCTGACCTTGTATTTTCTTTTGGCCCAGCGCCAGAGAACTGCTTTAAAGCAGCTTTCCAGCTCCGGATCTGAATAAACAAAATTTAGTAAATGGCTGAGGAAGAATGGGGAATGATGATGTTGACTCTTTAGGACAGTTTTTTTTTGGCTAGGCCATGAATGTTCTAATGGCTAAACAATTTTTGAGACTTAATATATGGAAATTTAGAACCTAGCATTATCTGTACTAGGTTATGGGTTTTAGTATATTTTAATGTATAAACTTTTATATTTTCTGTTTTATTTTATTTTACAAATTTATATATATGTGATATTCCCTAAATCCATTTTATTTGTTATTTTTGTATGTTGGCCATGGTGAAAGCCCGAGCTCAATAAACTAAACTGAAAGCTTAAACTGGGGGGCCAGGAAGCCAAGCAGGTGCCTAAACCTCATGTCCCCGACCACTGAGAAGGGCTGCCCATCGAGCGCAATCATTTCCCCCAATATGTACGTGGCTTTCAGTTGATGGTGGGTCCTGGGGCTGGTGTGGCTGGCTGTTTCTTGATGCAGTGGAATTACGGTCCTGTGAGTGGAATGACGGCCCCAGAACTCTGACAGTGGGTCCTGGGACTAGAGTGGCAGCTTCTGGATGAAGTGGAAAAACAGCCCTCCCTGCCTGTAACGTAGGCCCCAGAACCCTGAGGGTGGGTACTGGGGCTGGAGTGACTGCTTCTTGATGCCATGGAATGACAGCCCTCCCTGCCTGTAACGTAGGCCCCAGAACCCTGAGGGTGGGTACTGGGGCTGGAGTGACTGCTTCTTGATGCTGTGTAATGACAGCTCCCCGTGAGCAGAATGATGGCCCCAGAACCCTGATGGCAGATCCTGGGACTAGAGTGGCAGCTTCTGGATGAAGTGGAATGACAGCCCTCCCTGCCTGTAACGTAGGCCCCAGAACCCTGAGGGTGGGTACTGGGGCTGGAGTGACTGCTTCTTGATGCCATGGAATGACAGCCCTCCCTGCCTGTAACGTAGGCCCCAGAACCCTGAGGGTGGGTACTGGGGCTGGAGTGACTGCTTCTTGATGCTGTGTAATGACAGCTCCCCGTGAGCAGAATGATGGCCCCAGAACCCTGATGGCAGATCCTGGGACTAGAGTGGCAGCTTCTGGATGCAGTGGATGGACAGCCCTCCCTACCTGTAACGTAGACCCCAGAACCCTGATGGTGGGACTTGGAGCTGGAGTGACTGCTTCTTGATGCTGGGTATAACACCTAAATCTGTGTAATCTAATCTAAATAAATGAAACTATGGAGGTAAATGTGTGGAAATGGGTGAAATAGGAGGATGGCAATGGATTGGGAGGAACACAAACTGCTGGGAGAGGGAGAGTTCTGAAAATGCCTGCTAACAGGATCAGTGGCTAGCTCAGAACAATATGGAAGATGGGGAAGGCAATGACTTTTGTTACTTGCTGCGCCCCCCTTACCAGAAGCCCTATTGGCTCTGTGCAGCCTAGCCTGTGGCCAATCGTAGACTGCCAAGGCAGTTGTCTGAGGAAAAGAGGGATGGTGATTGGGCAGGCTGGCTGCTAGTCCAAGCTTCTCCACCCCTCCTCAGCTGACCCCCCTCCCTGGGCGTGCCAGAGTTTTTCCCGCCCGAACTCATCCGAACACGCCTGAACTGTTCGGGAGTTGTGGCGTTTGGTTCGGACATTCAGTTCGGGCATCCAAACTGGCTGAATTTGGTCCGAACCCCAAACATCTGAACCGCGTTCGCACATCCCTACTAGGCATTTCCCTGTCCTGCATACACTCCAAGCATAGGTCGTGTGCATGCACATCCCACTGGATTCCAGATGTAATTGCCGTGTGCTGGCAAAAGGCTTCATTGGACCGAAGCCAACCAAAACCTCCCCTGGATAGGTAGGCTATGCGCACTATATCAAAATATTTCCACTGTGCCATCACCCTTAAGGGAAAGGCCTACACTACCACTCTTGCATACACTATAAAAGCGGATTCCCAGTTGGTTCAATTCTGTTCAACCTCTCTCTGCTTTGCCCACTCAAACTCCGTGGAATTGCGTTCGGGTCAGGGATGAGATCACTAAATAGCAGGGCAAATATATCATTGTATTAACCCTGCTAAATTTTCTCCCAAGTGGATTGCAGGAGATGTACCCCAGTGGGAGTGGATACCACTGCGTACTCCCCTCCTCCCCTGTGGTGGTGGGGCTTCATACCTGTTGGCCATGGGAGGGGGCTGGCTGGGTTGCCTGCTACCCATCATCTTTACCAATGCTCCTTGCAATACTGCCACTGATGCTATGTGGGGTTTGGGGGTAAGGAAGGGGCATAGGGACTCCCCACAGCCCTCCTTTCGGGGACAGCAAGGTAGTGCCTGGAAACAAACCCTCAGGATCTAATAGGGCTGTTGGGAGTATCAGTCCACAGCCTAAATCATCATTGGGCACTGGGAGGCGTGCACACTTTAATGCTGTCACAACCCACGTACACGCAGGACCAGGAGAGGGAGTGGGGTGAGAGACAGTGCAGGGGGGGGAGGAGTGCCTGAAACCCGGGGAAGGAAGGGGGGACAGGGCTACCACGCTACAATGCCCAGGAGAAGTGACCTATGGGAACACCCCCAAGGATAGAGACTTACCTGATTCACGCAGCACTCACTCACAGATGCACTCCGTCCACGCATACATCACAATCTCCCTCGCACACTAGTAGCTTCAATTATTCTTAGAACACAACGGGGGGGCGGCAGTCTCATGGGCATGAAAGCACCGATCACCAGCAAGGATGGCATGAGAGAACTTCGTTTATATAGGACTGATCTAGGCGTCGCCTCAGCCGCTCTGAGCAGCGCGGGGCTGGAAGCGTGGCCTCTGGGAGCGTCACTGGAGTGCTTCCTGGGTCGCTCTGTGCTGCAGCGTGGGGTTGCGGGCGCAGAGCCTTGCCCAGCGATGTGCTTCCCCCTGCGGCAGCTGCGGTGGCGTCCGCAGGTCCTGACTGCGTCTTGGCCCCTGTAGGGGGTGCAGCCGGCTCGGAGGCATCGGGGGCTTGAGGTGTCCCAGCGGAGTGGGTGAGCGCCGGGTCTGGTGCCCCTTGGCTTCCCCGATGTCCCCTCCCTCCGACTGTGATCCTTACATGCCAGGGGTGCTGCTGCACCTGCATCTGTTACCACTACTTGCCCTTTACCCGGCTGTGACACGAGCCCACTCATCGTCCCCTGTGGGCACCATACATTATCAAGACAAAGCGATCTATTGGAGTCCTGCTGCACCAGCAGTTGCACCTCTTGTGTACGGACTGCTGCACCCCTTTTGGCACCGACTGCTGGATCCCTTGTTGGCTGTGTGCCCTCCTGCTTGCCCAGGTGCTGGAGCCGCTGGTGGCCCTGCTATTCAACCCCCTGGTGACCCAGCTGCTGAGATCCCGGCAGGACCAGCTGCAAGGCCATGTGTCCCAAACCTGTAGCAACTGCCCCCCTCCCCCCACTGATGCGTTCACCTCACCTGGGTTATGTATCACGGTGGGTGGTAGCATGGCCATTGTGCCTGCTGCCTGCCATCCTCATGATGTGCTGCTCCATGGCATCCATTCTTCACAGCAGCACTTGGATGGCCTTGGTGTTCGCCTTTGTGGCGCTCCTGCTGGGACCTGGCTGCACACCATCGCTTTAATGAGAGGGTGTGTGAGTGTGCCACTTGCCCTCCTCTGTGGAACATCACCAGGCGCCACTGCATGTGAGGGGACTGCTTCCTCCAAGCCTATTGCAGGGTAAAGGGGATTTGTCAATTGTGCCATCCCAGTCCCTGTACACTGCACCATCCATCCATCCTAGCCTTCAGGGCCTGAAGCAGCCTGTTGGCATCCTCTTGATTTCCTTTCCTGGAGTGGGGGCTTGCTGACCCTCCCTCGTCTAATGGTATCCCCCCTTGAGTGTGGGTTCTGGAGGTACTCCCCCTCCCTCTCCCCTTTGGGCACATGGGAGGCAGAGGGGAGGTTTTTGGAGTCCTCACATTGCACCTACCCCTGGCTATGGTTGCTGGGTGGGTGGTATAGTCACTCAAAATTCCTTCCAGCTATCACTCTCCTTGTGGGTGTTTTTGTTTCTTTTTAAATTAACACACAGTATACCAAGGGTTGAGTGGGTGGGGGACTGGGCAACATGGTTATGTGGCTGAGGAACTACCGAGAGGGGATGGGGGTGGGGTGAAGGAAAGCCTTATTTGTGTGATGGGGGAGGGGCAGTGCCCTCAGAATAGAAGTCTCTTGTACCACTTCACTGCCTCTCTTTTCCTCCAGTGAGTGGAAACCTTGCCTGCTCTTGTGCCTTGCTCGCAAAGGTCCACCGTCCAACACGCCCTAGACCTCTCTGCAAATGTCCTTCATGTCCTGCAGCCACCTCAGTGCCTGGCAGCCCACCCAGGGATGGAGCAATATATGACCCGTTTCAGGGGCAAGCCCTGCCTTCCTGCCAAAATTTCCTGGATGGAGCGACGGCTCCATTTCAGATACTAACCTCCGTCCATTCCCCTTAAACCGTTTTCTCCCATTCCTGCCACTCTGTAGAAGAAGAAAAAAGGTGAGGAGGGGACGAAAGGTTCCCACCAGCACCCTACGTAGCCTCCCTTCTGCTAAAGTGTGGCATGGACAATCATCCTCCCACCACACAGATTGTGTAGGAGGGGGAGAGAAAAAAATCCCTGAATGCGTACAAGAACAGGACAGAAAATATTACTGACGATGAATAGTATAGTCGTACTGGCTGTTCAAGCTTTCCTACTCATAGGCATGTGAACCCTTAGACTCTGGTTGGAATGGAGTTTCCCATTTGGCAACTTATTCCATTAATTATTCACTCTGGGGTTTCTTGTACCTTTTTCTCAATCATCCAGTACAACCCAGTTCCAGACTCCCAATATTATTTATTTATTTATTCATTTCATTTCATTTCTAGGCCACCCCTCTCGCAAAAAAGCGACTCGGACACAGTACAATATAAATTATAGAACAAAAACAATAATACTGATTAATAATAAATAACACTATATAGTATAAAATACGCATTAAAACAAACCTATCCTATGCAGTCTGTCACAGAAAGCATTTTCCACCCATCCCACTAACCCACCCCTCCCTTCCTCCCACCCCACCAGATGCCTGGCAGAATAACCAGGTCTTACATTGCCGCCAGAACGTAAGGAGATCTGGGCTAAGGCAACTCTCCACCAGGAGCGCATTCCACAGTGATGGTGCTGCTGCCAAGAATGCCCTCCTGTCCGTATGGACCTGCTGATACTGCAGGACCTCTAGAAGGGTGCTCCCAGATGACCGCAGGGGCTGCTCAGGAGCCGAGAGAATGAGGCGGTCCCTCAGATAAGTGGGGCCAGGCCGTGTATGGCTTTAAAGGTCAAAACCAGCACCTTGAATTGGGCCCGGAAGACAATAGGCAGCCAGTACAATGCCTGGAGAACTGGACTGATGTGCGCCCTGTGGCCCATCCTAATTAACAGGCGAGCTGCTGCATTTTGCACTAGCTGCACTCTCTGGACCGTCACAATGGGCATTTTCTCACTCTCCCAGAATACCAACACCACCTACCAACATCATCTCTGTCTTGTCAAGATTGTGTTTCAGTCGGCTTGACCTCATCCAGTCCCTTACAGCTGCCAAGCAACTGGACAGCAACGAGACTACAGGGCCTAGGTCGGATGAAAAAGATATATACAGTTGGGTATCATCTGCCTACTTGGGGAGACCAACTGCATATGACCTCCCCAAGCGGCTGCATATATACATTCTGTCCCCTCTCCGTTGAATAGGAGAGGGGACAGAATGGAACCCTGGATCACCAGGGGACGATGTGCAGTTCCCAAAGACCACCTGCTGAGATCTTCCTGCCAGGTAGAAACGGAACCACTCTAACACGTTGCCGTCCACCCCGGCCAGACGCCACAGGTAAGTCACCAACATCTCATGATTCACTGTATCTAATGCTGCTGATAGATCCAATAGAACCAGAAGGGTCATATGACCCTTATCTAGCTCTACCAGGAGGTCGTCGACCAAGGCCACAAGCACAGTCTATGTGCTGCAACCCGGCCGAAAACCAGACTGTGTGGGATCCAAAAAACAGGTGCGATCAAGATGCGCCTGCATCTGCTGGGCCACTTCCCATTCAGTAACCTTCCTTAAAAAGGGAAGGTTAGAGACAGGTTGGTAACTCATCGGGGCACCAGCATCAAGTGATGGTTTCTTGAGAAGGGGCCAGGTGGTATGTTCTGGTATGACACTTCTTTGTTCTGGTATGGTAATTCTTATGTTCTTTTTGTAGAGAGCATGGTTGTTCTATTGGTCCAAAAGAGATGGAGTTGGAGTATTTCAGACGATATTAAATACTGGACCAACTTCTGTTGATGAGAGTCAATACTAGGAAGTGGAATGTAGAAAAAGGACATTTAAGGAAAAAAGATAGCTAGCATTTCAGAACATGGAATGCATCATAAAGAATACAGCAGGGATTAGGATTAGTATAAACAGCCCGCTGTCTGTTACATGTTTCCTGTAGTAGTTTATGAAGCCCAATTCTTTATTTGCTCCATAGTTTTTAGTATTCCATAGTTATGAATTTTAGTTCCCAGGCTCATATTTTATTTATTGTATACATTCCCTCTCAGGACAAGGACTGAGAGATCAGAACTGGAGTGCTCCCTTTGGCAGAAGTAAACATCCACAGTTGATTGAATGGCTTTGTCCATAATCGTGTGGGGTTTTTTTTGTGCTTCATTCATTAGTTTACGTAAGGATTAATTGGCTTCACCAACAGTTTCAATGGGGGCATGTGGTGCACTGAATGAAGTGCACAACATGCTATGATTGGCATGTGTAGGTCCCTGGGGTGTTGATAATGACTGTGTGTTAGAGATGTGTTGGCAGGTTTTACACCAGCTGCTGGTTTATTTTGTCTCTAACTCTGTGTTCCTTTAAGTATTTCTTCTAAGTTGTACTAAATAATGTTATTGTAATGCATAGGTTTGAATACTTTTGTAGACAGGGATGAATGGTGAATAGTGAATGGGTGGTGTATGTAGAAATAAAGGAGGAGACCTGCTATTAGTAGAGAGGATGAAAACATATTTTGAACAGGTCCCTCATTCACTCCAACTTGTTCACTGAATGAGGCAGGGGTATTCATGGAATGAGGTAATTAAGGATTGTGCCAAAACACATAGGCATGAGAGCAGGTGGGGCCAGGGAAGGGAATGAAGCAGGGTTTCAATGTGCACCTTTAGGCTGCCATTTCTTGACTCCTGAATATTTATGTTCTAACCTTAGTGTTCTTTAATGGAATGTTTAAATTAGTTGCTATAGGTTCTGTCATGCTACTCCCTTCTGAAATGTGGGATGGACTCCTATCTGACTCAGAAATCTTGTCATTCTTATGAGCACATGTTCTGGCATGGTCTTTGATTTCTTTGTGTAATATGTATTTTCCTGGGAAATGTGTGTAGGTTCCTAACACCTACCCATTATTATCCTCTGTGAAGAATACCAAGGAAAATAATCCACCTATTTTGTAGACTTTTTCTAATTACAGCAATTCAAAACCTAATTAGGCTATATGTAGCTGTTCACTTGATTTTTTCAAACTTATTTATATATTTCCAGTCCTGTTTTTCTTGTTGTTACACAGTAAATGTCATGGCACAACAGAGCTGCATAAGTCAAGAAATATCCCTCTGCTTTCAAATGTAAGAGAGTAGTCAGACAACATTCGGAGGACATTATATAGGTTATCTAAAGCTTTAATCGTTTGGGCTCTAATCATGCAACACGTATACTCATTCAATTCACACTTAGAGAGTCCAATCCTCAAAGTTCCCCTCTGACAAAACCCTTTTTTTTTTTTTACTTCAGTGCAGGTTTCAATGTGCAGAGGATAAGTTTCATGTCTGGACTGTGTGTTGAACTAAATGGCCAACTTCATGGCTGGAAAGTTTTTTTTCCAGCTGTATTCCATGAAGAAAGAGTGAATACCATGGGCTGACTACCACGAACAATGCCAAGAAAGGAAAATGATTTTTTTTAAATGGCAGGTTCTTTTAAACCTTATCTCAGCTTGTGAGAACATTTCTGCACATGTAAAACCCAGGAAATGAGCTGGAATTTGACTGAGGCACATCTCTTGACATGCCATTGGGTATTTTCAGATGGATAGAGCCCCACTTCTGCTCTGCTTCACCTCTGGGTGACCTATCAGTCTAAAGGCAGTCCACCAGATGTTGAAGTGGAGCAGAAGCAGAGCCGGCTGTGCTCCCGGAGCATTGCCGGCGGAGTGGGCTGGCCAAACCTGGCACACCAGCCTGAAGTGGAGCAGCTGTCCATCTAATGCGTGGACCCACACTACTGCTCTGCTTCCGGCCAGCTGTTGCCCTGAGTAAACACCATAGTGTTTTAGTCGCTCTGGTGTGTGTGTGGGGTGCTGTGTGAGCAGACTGGTCCAGGGAACCAGCCGGGTCCATTTAAACCTGACCCAGGTGGGGCTGGACGCAGGCAGGCGTGGGGATACCGTTCCAGGGGTGGCGAGCCCTGCGTCGGTCTGAAAACATGAAGTGTCTATGCGTAATTTCCTGCTCCTTGGTTTTCGCTCATGTGCTTTCTAGATGGAACTTCTTCAGCAATCCCATAGGAGACACATAGCTGCGCATACAGACATAATGGCAAGCTATGGGGCAGCAACCAAAAACATAATATCTGATGACACCAGAGCAACTGCTGACAGGAGACATGAACGTTTGTAGGTGACAGCCTGTTTCCTCAGATGCTATCAACGTTACACAATTTGAATCATTCCACTGAGTGTAGAATGCAAAACTTGGCACATGTATCCATTTTTGTAGGAATGGGGCCTTCACTTGCCCTGTTATCCAAGTGCTTTTCATGTACTTTTCTACATCCATTTGCACATTTTTATTGCTTACCTGAATAGGTCATAGGTCTGCCAGTTTCCAAACAGTGTTGCTATTATAGCAATACTCTGTTTTATTTTTAATACAAGTTTGCTTCACACCTAAAACCTCCAGAGACGTCCCATTGATATCAAAGGGCTACAGTCATTATATTTCATTTCTAACTGTATTCTGTGGAGAAAAGTAGTTCAGATGATATTTTATTGGGCCAACCTCTGTTGGTGAGAGCATGCAAGGTTTGGGGCCATGCAGGGTACTTCCTCAGGCTTATAAAAAAACGGAACTACTACTGTGCCACTACAAAACTATTGTAGTTCAGATTTTTTATAAAGTCAGAAATCTAGCTCTGAATGGCTTGGGCCCTGCATATCTAAAAGGCCTGCTTCCCCCATAGGTTCCGCTGTGCTCCCTTAGTTCAGCCGGGGGCACCCTCTTGCAATTTTCACCATTGCACCAGGTCCAGACTACATGGGCACACAGAGAGGTGTTTTTGGTGGCTGCCCCACAGCTTTGGAGCTCCCTTCCCCTGGAGTTTGCCAAAGCCTGAGCTTGAGCATCTTTAGAAGGCATTGTAAGACCTACTTATTGGGGCAGGCTTTTGGCCAGTGTGGATAAGGTTTGAGGATTAGGAGTTGGAGTGGTTTTAATTGGAATTTTTATATGCTTCATTTTACTTGTTTTTTTAATATTTTGGTAAGCTGCCCTGAACCTCTGGGAAAGGTCAGGATATAAATCCAAACCAACAAACAAATAAATGTGCGAGAGGAAGGACCAGGTGTGGTCTGAAACCTTGCATATTCTCTCTACTGGGGTCAGCAGAGTTTCCTAATCCCGAGATTCACATCCATTTACCACAGTGGGACCAAAGACCTGCATGTGACTCTAGAACCACAGTTTGCCATATCTGCTCTGTACTAACTCTATTCTAAAAGCTCTGAATTTAATAAATAAGTGGCTTGGTAATTGGTAATTGAACATCTTGTTCCTGGGTGTGGCCCTAGCAGAGAAAGCTGCCTTGCATGGAATGTTCAGATGGGACTTTTGTGTGTGTGATTGGGTTGTTGATGCATCTCCTGTAATGGCAGGGACCCAGCTTCACCAAGAAGCCTGCTGTAAGATGAATCACTCTGTTATGAGTCAAGGTAGAGTCATTCTCTCTCTTGAAGTAATGTTTCATTTCATATGGTCTATCCTATTTAAAACGCTGCTTAATGATCCTATATACAAATTATGTCGTGATATGAAAAGCATTTAATGATTGTAAAATAGCATTCATCTATAAAAGTTCAGGGATACTTTTGTGCATCCACATCTAAACTTAGTAGGATGCCATTATGATTGAAACATAATCTGTAGAAGATAGTTGCCTCAGAAATAATGTTCAGAATAAAAGAACATAACTGGACACAAAGGGCTTGATCCTGTGGTAAGGTGCAGCCCAGGGCCCCTAGGTGCCTGTCGAGCACTGCAGTTACTAGCTCTGCTGCTGACACTGGATGAAAACAAACGTGACAGTAGCCCGCGTTAGCCCAGGACTCTGCTAACTTTGCATCCTGGGCAAAGGCCAACCAATCCGGGTCAATGCAATGCTAGGCCCGCCCAGTCCCACTGCACAGTGGGGACTTTGGATCAGGCCCTGAGGAGCATGCTCACCCCTAACCTGGCCTTGGCGAACAGCTGATTGGGGGAACCTGGAGAAGGGCACTCACATCGGCTGCCGAACAGCTGATCAAGGGGCCTGGAGGAGCGTGCTCACTTGACAAGAGCAGCGGCGCAAGGCAGGATGCAAAGTTAGGGTCAAGCCAGAGCATCAGAGCTAAGAGCATATCTGGTGGAGTAGAAGAGATCGGGCCCGAGAGTGCCTTGCGCTGTGAGCACTGGGAGCCGCTGCTGTTGCAGCTCTGTCTTTTTTCCCTGAGAGGCAGCGGTGCTGAGCACCATAACAGTGAGAACTGAGCTTACCTGGGGCTAGACTATCCCTGTGAACTGTGGCAAAACCAGAGCCCTGATTGAATTACCAGCTGCACCTGTGCTGGAAGGGGCTGAGAGGGGGTTTAAAAGCCGTGCCCCGCCTGCGGCAGCACTGTGGAGTAGAAGAGATCGGGCCCGCGAGTGCCTTGCGCTGTGAGCACTGGGAGCCGCTGCTGTTGCAGCTTTGTCTTTTTTCCCTGAGAGGCAGCGGTGCTGAGCACCATAACAGTGAGAACTGAGCTTACCTGGGGCTAGACTATCCCTGTGAACTGTGGCAAAACCAGAGCCCTGATTGAATTACCAGCTGCACCTGTGCTGGAAGGGGCTGAGAGGGGGTTTAAAAGCCGTGCCCCGCCTGCGGCAGCGCCGTAGGCACGTGCCGTGGGCTGCACACGCCCTTGTGTGCGCGGCCTTGGGCGCAGGCCAGGTGCGCCAGGCCTTTTTGGTCTTTTTGGTCTCTCTGGTTTTGGGGTTCCAGGGGGTTGCAGGAACAGTTAAATATGAAGTCCTCCAAACGTTCACAGGCTGAAGCAGTTATTCTTTCTCCCCCTCCGGATAAACATCTTAAGCAACGGAGAATGGAGAGTTTTTTGGAGGGGCCCCTTGTCATCTCATCCCCGGTGGTTCCAGGTCGATTGTCGGATCTTCCTCTGACAAACCGTTATTCAGCCTTGTCTGCATCTTGTACTTTGTTGGGAGAGAACTCTGGCCAAGCACTGTCCCCTCTAGGTCCTCGGGCAGTTCCTTTAACATCTACTACTTGCGCATCGCCGCTTAGTCGGCAAGGAGCCTCAGATGAAGCAGGCTTGGCCAGTTTTTTATCCAAGCATGTGACTCTGACTACAGAAACAATGCAGTTTTTGTTTGCTCAACTTAATCAGCTCAATGAAAAAGTGGAGACTTTGACATTGGTTATTAACCAGAATGTTAGGCCCATTGGGGCTAAAGGTTTATATTCTGACCATTCCAAAGCCTTGATGCAATCTGCCTCTGACAAGCCTGTAGCTTCCCATGTGCCTGAGTTAAGTAGAGGGGATTTTTTGGCTGCAGGTTCTATTAATGATCTGAGGCCTACCGCTCTGGCTGCTCAAGGGGAAGTTAAGATCACTCCTGTTGGGAATAATGACTTCGGTTCTGTAGGCCAGGAGGGGGTAGTATCTTTTAGGGCCTCCCCGTGTAATTTGATCTTTTCCATTTATCCCCTGGCCTCTGGGTCATTCCCCCTCTGGAGTACCCCGCTTGACGTAGCGGAACATCTGCGGTATTTATTAAATGAACCCATTACTAGCCACAATGTAGTTTCGATAGATATTATTTTTAGTTGTCAAGATCGTCGTATGGTCAATGTTATGTTTGATTCCCCTAGCTGGGTCACATTGATCCTAGAATGCCATCCAGTACTTAATAGCAATGCGATCTATGTGGCTAGGGCATTTCTTAGAGATCCTGAGCATCTTTCTATGCCCCTGGGGGATTTTTTCCATAGGGAAGCGAGGGTGGGATCTAAAAACCTCGAAGGGGGAGACCCGCAGTCTGCTAGAGGGGCCAACAAAGTGGCCCTTATCCGGAGGAAGCATTTCCCCTCTGGGAGGCTTCAGGAGCAGGTGGTTGATAAAAATGGTGGAAGGGATCCCCTGGTTCCCCTTCGGGGTGGGCCAGGGAAATCTGTACGGTTTGTAAATAAGGAAGGGAAATATCTTAGAGTAAGCTCTCGCCCCTCCTTAGGGAAGAGGGAAGTGCATCTATGTCCCCCGGTTGGAATGGATCAAGGGACACTAGGAGGAAGTATGGAGGTTGATCCTCCAATAACAGGAGGTCCCCCCTGGGCCGGCCAAGTTGGGAACTGCCCCTCCTGGCTCCTCATTACAGCAGCTCCCGATGGGTCAACAAGCTTTACTGGAACGTTTTGGAACTTTATCTAGGAATTTAGGGGACTTCACTATAAGGCTAAAATCACCTCATTCCTCCCCCTATACAGGTAAAGGCTGCTGTCTAGTGACATCTAGAAGGGAGGTTTTATCTTTGCTGGCCCCAGCCAAAC
The DNA here is from genome assembly GCA_003113815.1 of Sphenodon punctatus. NCBI lineage: Eukaryota > Metazoa > Chordata > Lepidosauria > Sphenodontia > Sphenodontidae > Sphenodon > Sphenodon punctatus. Next base: position 8,150,785 of record QEPC01005117.1, read on the forward strand.
CCTTAATAGAGATGCAGGAGGGGGCTAGACCAAAGACTATTAGAGCCTCTTCTCCCTGTTTTGTAGATCTCGGGGGAGGCGATGGGTGTAGCCTTCCTGGAGCTGCAGCTAGCCTTGATGGATCTTTTTCTCCTATTGGTTTGAGGGAAGATGAGGGCCCTAAAGAAAGGCGAGATTTAGGGAGGAGCGAATTTCTTGCCCTCTCCATAATAGATTTAGAATCTAAACCCCGACCATCTGTTTCCCCCCCTCTAGGGACCTCTGGGATCCAGGGGGAGGGGGCTGCCGGTGGTCTCTATTCATCTGTAAAAGAATGACAGTGTAGAGAGGGCCTTGAGGCCCTTAGGTTCCTTAGTTGGAACATTGCAGGATGGAAGGCTCGTTGTTTGGATGTTGACTTTTTTCATTTTTTGTCTTATTTTAGTTTTATCCTATTGCAGGAAACTTGGATATTGGAGGATTTTTTGTGTGCGGGTTTCACAGTGTTCCCTTTAAAGGCCCATGCTTCTGCTACTGCTGGCAGGCCTAGTGGAGGCTTAGCCCTGCTTGTGTCCGCTGGGTTAGATGTACAAGTGACTCTATGTGATTCCATTGGAGCCTATTTTGCTATGTACTATTGTCTATTTCCCTCTGGGTTAGAGGTGCTGTTGGGGAATGTCTATCTGCCGCCCTCCACCTCCCCGTTCTTTATGATAGATGCCTGGGTTCAAATTAGTAGGATATTGTCCAGGGCTTGTGACTCCTACCCTGGTGCCTGGTTAATAATAGGGGGGGATTTCAACATTAGATTGGGGGCTGTACCTCCCGAGCAGGCCCCTATTAGACTTGATGATGATGAATATCTGGAGTATTGTCGTTCCTCTAAGGATGCTGTGGTGAGTCAGGGTGCAGGCCACCTGGAAAGGTTCCTGAAGGATTGGGGTTTATTGGTGGCAAATGGATGCTTTAGAGGGGACCCAGAAGGAGATTTTACTTTTCACTCACCCCAAGGATCTAGTATTATAGATTATTTCCTGGTGTCTGAATTGTTTTTTCAGAATATTCTTGATTTTTCTGTGATCCCTAGATTTGAAACAAATCACCTGCCTATAGCATTGTTTATCTTCGATCCCCAGGCGACGCAAGGACAGGGGTCGGGGCAGGAAGGGAAGGCCATAGTGCCGGTTCGTGTTAAGTGGTCAGAGGACCTCAGAGCACGGTTCGAGGAGTTTACTAGAAGGGATGAGGTGATGGAGTGTGTGGAAAGGATTAAGGATGGGAGGGGGGGACATTTAGCAGCTTTTGAGGGCCTTATGGCCCTCTTGTCCCCCCTGGTTGTGGGGAATAAAACCATCGTTCCTTCCAGGCCTAAGACGTTCTCCTGGTTCGACCAAGAGTGTCGGGATAAGAGAGCAAAGCTGAGACGCTTAGCAAGACGTGTAAAGAGGGACTCTTCTTGGCCAGTGAGGATGGCCTTACAATCTCTGAGGCGAGATTATAGATGCTTGATTTCCTCTAAGAAGCTGGCAGCACAAAAGAAGGGGTGGGAGGGATTACAGAGGGCTGTTTTACAAAATAATCATAAAGCCTTTTGGGATCTTATCCGTTTGGGTAGGACGCAAAGGCAGGAGGTCCGTATCTCTCCTGTAGTATGGATTGAGTTTTACTCATCTATATATTCAGGCCCATTGGTGGAGGTGACTTGTCAATCCTGTGCCGATAATTTGCCAGCCTGGCCCCCAGTATCTAGGGAAGAGGTAATCGTGTTTATTTCCAAACTTCGGACCGGGAAGGCCCCGGGAGAAGACTTCATCCCCCCAGAATTGCTGAAATGTCAGCCAGATTGGTGGGCAGATTTTCTAGCCCCCCTTTTTTCTGCCATCAACGAAGATGGAGAGCTGCCGAGGGCATGGTTAGGGGGAATAATAGTGCCAATCTTTAAGAAAGGGGATCCCTCCTTGCCCAATAATTACCGCCCCATCTGCCTGCTGAGTGTAGTGGGGAAACTCTATGCAAGGTTTTTGCTGGAAAAGGTGCAGCTTTGGTTAAATGAGTCGGGTCACTTGGAATTAGAACAAATAGGATTCCAAGGGGGGAAATCTACGCTAGACCAGATAGCCACTCTGTCCTCGTTAGCCGGGAAGTATGTAACTCGCCAAGGCAAGTTTTTTGGGGGGTTCATGGACTTGAGTATGGCATTTGATTCTGTCAACAGAGAGAGATTATGGATTAAACTAAGAAATACCTCTATGGACCCCCGCCTGATCTTTCTTCTGATAAAGGTCCATACTAACAATTCGATCAGAGTTCGCTCTCAAGACCACCTATTAACAGAGACAATCCCTGTTTTTTCTGGGGTTAGACAGGGCTGCTTGTTAGCCCCAATGTTGTTTAATTTGTTTCTTAACGATATGATCCCCTTTTTGAAGGAGATTGACACGCACGCCCCTAAGATCGGCACCAGGAGGGTTTCGGCCCTCCTGTATGCTGATGATACAGTCCTACTATCTCAGACCTTGGTAGGACTGAGGAGGGCGTTGCAGGGTTTTGGAGAATACTGTGCAAGGGAGGGTCTGCAAATTAATTATAACAAGTCCAAGGTTATGGTAATGGGGGAACATGGCCCCCGAAAGAATCATCAATGGAGGATTGACTCCAATTTAATTGAACAAGTTAAAACTTATAAGTATTTGGGGGTCATATTCGCTTCCTCTCTGAGTTGGGTTCCCCACATGGAGGCTGTTAAACTGCAGGCCAGGAGATCTACAGCTGCTATCCTTGGTTATTTTTTTCATCAGGGGGAAGATTGGTTTTGCCGGCTTTACGGCTTTTCAGAGCCAAAGTCATCCCACAAAGTTTATATGCCTTTCCGGTGTGGGGTGTGGCTTTCCTCTCAGAGTTGGAGGCCATCCAGAACCATCTGCTTCGAGTTATACTGGGACTTCCTAGGGGCACGCCCCAGGTGCTTCTCCGGTTGGAAACATTCAGTCCGACCATGCGATCAAGGGCAAAACTGTCTTTCCTTAAATATTGGGTCAAGGTTTATCTTTTCCCTACCCAAAATAATTCCTTGTTGGCTATGTTGCTGACTGATGGAGGGCTTAGCCTCTGGGTCGACCAGGTTGAGATGGCGTTGAACCACTTGGGGTATTCTAGTGAATCCTTGAGGGGAATTGGCTTACTAGGTTCCCTATCTCTTATACGGAGGCGCCTGGAAGATCAAGAATTACAATATGAGAGTGCTCTTTTAGCCTCCCAGGGAATTGCACCTGAATACCCCCTGGCTGACTCCTCGTGCCCGATGGCCAGTTATTTATTCTCCTGGCTTGACCCGGCATGTAGATGGGTGTACACACGGTTCAGGTGCAATTCTTTTCCTTCGTCCCTGGTAGAGGGGCGTTATAGAGGCATCCCGAAGCATGAAAGAATATGCCAGCTTTGTGAGTTATATGAACCTGATACATGTGCTCACCTTTTCTTCTATTGCACTGCCCTGGAGGCACCCAGACGGGAGCTTTTGGAGCAGTATTGTTTAGGTCATCGGAACCCGGGTATGTTGTTAAAGACCCTTTTGGACTATAAGGATACGGTAATGGCAAGGGCTGTGGCCAGGTTCTGTCAGATTTACCTCCGGATTAGAGAGGCTTGTATGAGATCTCCCATTCTTAGCGGTAACCCTAGTGGATGAGGTCCAGGAGGGGAAGGGGGTCTTATGTTTATGGTTATGTTTATGTTATATGTTTATATTTTGTGTTTGCGTTTTATGTTTTATGTTTTACGTAATCTATGTTATCTGTTTGACCTTTAGGTTTTGCTATGGTGTAATGGATTGTACTGGTGATGGGTTGGTGTGGTTGTATTATTACTGTTATTATTATTGTCATGTCTAGTTATGTAACCCCCAAGCACTGTTGGCTTTTGTTGGTTCTTGTTTTATATTTTTGTTTTATATTGTATTAGCCTTGGCTAACAATAAATCTATTTTATTATTATTATTATTATTATAAGAGCATATCTGAACATGTGACCAAACCAAAAGGGGGGAGCTTGAAAATCACAAGCTCAATGTCCAAGAGCTTGGAAATCTGTTCAAAAGGGGTCATGAGGTGGGCTGGACAAGGACAGGAGACAAAGGCTTGAGCAGGTGAGCTGGAGCAGGGCTGGAAAGCAGGCATGGTGGGAGACAGGCTAGGAACAGGACTGGAAGGTGGGTGAACCAGGCTGGAGGCAGTTAGCCTAGGAACAGAGCTGAAAGGTGGGTAAGGCTGGAGGCAGGCAGGATAGGAACAGGGCTTGAACTGACTTTCATATCAGAGAGGGGCAATCAGGGAAGTTGGGGGAGTGAATGGGCTGCTCTAAGAAGGCTTCAGACCCATAGTCGGGTCAAGGTTGGTTAAGGGACTTCACTGGTGATATGCTGGCCAGGAACACAGGGGATACCAGTTCAAGGCTCATGCTCCTTACTTACCTGCCATCTGATGTTACCTGCAGCTGTCCTTTTTTGTCTGAAAAGGGACAGTGAGGCTGTGTAGTGCTGGAAGTACAATCTGTGTGCCAACTCTCAACACCTTTCTATCCACAATTCCACCCTGCCCTCCAACTTAACAGATGCCCTTGCTTTTCTCTCTTAAAATGTGTTTCCTGCCTCTGCACAAGCAAATCAAAGAAAGGAACTTTTTCTCAGTGACTCATCCTCCAAACCATGCTCCTGTTTGAACATCCCAGACAAGGGCAAGAGCCAATGTGCTGTCTCCTGCAGTCTCCTCTGCTGAATGGAGCCTTTACATAAATAGAGACCAGTTATGTTAAAGTGGGGAAGCATGTGTTAGAAAGACAGCTGATTCAATATAGAACTATTTTCCTTGCGATTTGTTTTTTCTTTTCAGCTTGGTTAAACACACTTTGCTTGGGGTTTTAGAAGTGGGGGAAAAAGCATGAAAAGTGTGTGGTATTTCAGATAGTATGTTTGTTAAATATGAGTATTAAATGTTGGATTGAAATAGCATTTGTTTGTAATTTAACTACTTGATTGTGAGGAAACTCTTACCTCTTATCCTCTTACTTGAAAAGCTTATACTCAGCAAGTTTTAGTTAGCTTCACTGGGGCTACGTGTTGCTTATATTCCTACAAGAAGACAAGGCTTGTCTAACAACTTGCCTTTTCTTGTTCTGAAAGCTGGCACCTTTATAGGCGTCATTTTGTATGTCATGTCTGTTCTTACCAGCAACTTCAGCAAGCATGAAATGTATGGAAAGAAAGAATGAAAAAACCCCAATACATATGTTCATCTGGAAAAAAGATTTCTTTCCAGATACTGTATGTATATACCATTGAAGTAAATCTTCATAAGCTGCTCCAGTGTGACCATGACATAGAAGATTAGTGGCTTCTGCCTTTGCTTCAACAGTTCTTTATAAGTTTCAAGTCTGCTTTATTTTTGCAAAGACAATTTTGTTTTCCTGGCAGAGAGGAATTCAAAGAACAGTTAGTGAGAACCTGACCTAATTGCCTCCATTAAAGTCAATGTGTCAATGGAGGGAAAAAAAATCTCCCTAGAATAGCAATGGAAACAAACGTTGGAATCTCTCATTGTTTTTATGGTTCAGAAATATATCTTTTATAGCACCAAACTGAATGGCAATTTCTATTTTTTAGAGGTTTTTTTAAAGGAATAAGTACAATTCGTTGAAATGTCTTTAAAAGGACTACCCCCTAGAAATTGTAAGGAAAATAACAGCATGTTGTGACTCTAAATGGCTGAAAGAGTTGTTTTCACTTGCACTGAATGTGTAATTAATTCTAGCTTATGGTCACGCTAAGCACAGCAAAACTAGCAGGCTTTAGTCAGTGGGAAAATTCCTGTGTTGGCAAAACTGTTGAAAAACGATGTATTTGCTGCTTTTGCAGAGCATGAGATGTGTTTTGGGGTTTCATTTTAACTGTTGCAGACATTTTAAAAACTAGTTTGGTGAATGAAAATAGGAATTGTTTATCCTGGTGTAATTTTGCTAATCTCAACAAATAGAAACATTCCTATAGTTAGAGCCCGGTTTGACAGGGGAAATGAATCTGTTTTCACTTCTGACAGATTTTGAAGTGGTGCATTTTAAAACCCCTTTGTGGCACACCAGAGGAAAGTGTCTTGGGGATACAATTCATGGCTGTTTCTGTTAGACATAACAGTCCGCAAAACTACCATTCACTTTACTTTGGTTGTAGGGATCTGACTGTAAGAAATGTAAATGGTTTCAGTTGTTGAAAAAAAAAAAAATTAATTGAGCTTGAGCAACTATTTATGTTCCCGTCCTTCTCTTACCTCCACCTCTGTATTTATAAGGTCACTCACTTCAATGTAATGGTTAATATGGCCAAGGGCACAAGCAGAATTACTTCTGGGAGAGAGCAGGGGGTGAGAGAGCCACTTTGCACTGCTCCTTCATGGCGTGGTCATGTCCTTCCCGATCATTGTAGTGTCACGTCGCTTGTGGAAAGGGGCGTGATCACATTCGAAAGGGAAAGGGCAAAAGGGGTTCCTGACTTTTTCTGATGTGACCATATCCCATTTCTGAGTGCCACGACATCATAATGTTCAGAAGAGGTGGGGCCAAGCGGGAGCCAGAGGGGTGCAACTGCACTCCCCTGCAGCCTCGACCACCCCCCCACCCGTACTTATGGATACAGCTATGATGGAAACACAATTTCTTCGTCTAGGTTCTTTTTAAATCATAGGCCTGATTTTCACACACACAGAATACCCACAGCTCTGGCTGATTTCAACTCTAGGTGTTCAGCACATGTGAAAACCACCTTCTCCTGTTCGTATTTTTGTTGTTGTTGTTGTTGATAAGGGCTGTAAATGTTCTCAGACTGAGTATGTAGATGAAGACGATCCCTGTGTTGAGGTACTGACATTCTAGATGTGAAATAAGAGACCATCCGGAGGATAGTGATAACTTATAGAACTTTTAAAAGGAAACTACTAGAGCAGTGATGACATTATATAGACAGGAGTGAGCATTAAATCTCATGAAAAGTGAGGTATTTCAAAAGAGATTTTAGTAAAACGAGGGGAGTGCATTATAAGAGCGCTTTTCTTCTAGATATAGAGCTTTGGAAGGTCTGTGAAAGAAAATATGAAGCTATGGGAAAGGGAGAGGTGACTTTAACCCTCTCAAATGCACAATGAGAGTCAAGCGACCAGACCAAATTTTTTACAGTTCTGTTAAGGCATTGCAGTCTAGTATTTCAACAATAATACTTCCAAGAATGACACTTGTTGTTGTTGTTTTTTGTTTTGTAGGCCAGACCTGATAGACATGAATACCGTTGCTGTTCAAAGCAACCATGCAAATTTAGAACATGCTTTTTTTGTAGCAGAAAAACTCGGTGTCACCAGACTTCTGGATCCTGAAGGTGAGCTGGCTCTCTACACCTTCTCCACAAGCAAGCATTCAAATCACATTATCTGGTAACTTTCACATATTTGTGAAGTGAGCATTCTTATAAACACATGGTAGAAATCCATTATTTGTTACTGTTCTTAGATGTTGACGTCTCCTCACCCGATGAGAAGTCAGTGATAACTTATGTGTCATCACTTTATGATGCATTTCCCAAAGTACCAGACAATGGCGAAGGCATCAGTGCAAACGTAAGTAAACTCAAGGCTAGATTACTGCAACGCTCTCTACATGGGGCTGCCCTTGGTGACGACTCGGAAGCTGCAGCTTGTGCAGAAAGTGGCGGCCCATCTCCTGATGGGGACAGGCCATAGGGAGCACATTACACCAGTGCTCCGGGCTCTGCACTGGCTGCCTATAGCATTCTGAGCCCGATTCAAGGTGCTGGGTTTGAACTTTAAAGCTGTACATGGTCTGGGCCTCTCCTACCTGAGAGACCGCCTCACTCCCCGGGCCCTGGAGCGACCTCTGCGATCTGCCGGGGGCACCTTCCTGGAGGTCCCACTGGTGAACCGGGGGGCCACGATGGAGAGGGCGTTCTCGTGTTTGCACCACAGCTGTGGAACTGCCTCCCCGAGGTAGCTCACCTAGTTCCCAGTCTGTTGGCCTTTCATCGGGCCTGTAAGACCTGACTGTTTGTCCAGGTTTTTGTGGGAGGGGGGTAAGGGTGGGGGATGGGTGTTTACCAGTGGCTTTTACTTCTTTTATGGTTTGTTTTATATTGTGTAAGTAACCCTTTTTGTATATTATGGATTGTTTTAATTGTATTTGTGAGCCGCTCCAAGCTGCCATTCGGCTGGAGGGAGTAGGATATAAATTATTAAATAAATAAATATAAATACAAGTAAGAGACCTCTGTGGAATGTTAGCTTCTTTCATGTGCCATGTCTCTTGTTGACAAAGTTTCAGCCTGGGGTGTAGCTAGGTTAGAGTGGGCCCTGTTGCAGAAGATGAAATAGAGGCCACTCCTTATTACAGGGGATGCAGCTACACGAGGGAGCAGGAGGCCCTCCAGGCTTGTGGACTCGGTGCAGCTGGTCCATCTCTCTCTAGTATAGCTACAGCCTTGTTTTCACCTGTTATACACAGTAGGGACAGGACTCCAGGGGTGATTTCGGTTTCTTTTTCTTTTTTTCCAGTTTCGGTTCTTCATGATTTTTGGATCTGATTTCGGTTTCAGGTTTTTTTTTTTCCCTCCATTGATTTTTTTTTTTCTTTTCATTTTTTAAAAATTAATTTCTCCCATTGAAGTCAATCAGAACAAACCAGAAAGAAATCAATGTAAAAAACCTGAAACACCGGAACCGAAATTAAATTGGAATTTTCAGTTGTTTTTTTTTCATTTTTAAAACTGAAACAGCCATTTTTGGGCCATTTCAGTTATATCCAAAACCGAAATTCCCACCCCTAACACACAGTTGTTCAAGTTCTCCATCAGCTAGTATCACAGTCATAAGCCTTTCATATTGGCAATAACTTGTCAAATTGGTTTTCTAATCCAACATGGGAATTGCATACTTTAAAAGACTGTACAAACACCCTATTTATAATAATGCTCCACATCTTTTACAGACAAAGCAGCTGAAGTAGAAGGGTTAAATTATGTTAAAGAATAGGTTATTGAAATAATTGGTGAAATTATTTAACCTATTATTTAAATGATTTAACCTCTTTATTTAAATTAAAGAGGCTACATTGAACTAGAACTGGGATCATAAATTATTGGTACCCAGACCTGTGATCACCCTTTGCTGTTCATTATAATTATTAAATATTATTATAACTCCAAACATTTTATTTGATGATGTGTATTTGGGATGAAATTGGACTGCATCTGCTGATGCAAATAGCCCTATTGATTTAATTGAAGCTAATCCTGTGGATATAGTTCTGGGAGCAAGATAAAAGTCTATTTTGGGACTGCTAGACTTAGTAATTGCAGCAGCTCAGGATGGTGGGGAGAGAAGATACACGCCAGACCTGGGTTAACACTGGTTGCAATTTTATTAATGTGTGTTGGGAATCTGGGTGGCAGCACCCAGGAAACGAACCCAAGAAGGAAGTCACAATGCCAGTTACGTTACCTGAAGATGAGGAGCCTCCTTCTTATATTCTGTCTGTGGTTTATTTTTCTCTTGCCTACAAACTGCGATGTACTTTTCTAGGATGTTGAAGTCAAGTGGGTTGAATACCAGAATATGGTGAACTACCTCATCCAGTGGATCAGGCACCATGTCACAATAATGTCCGAGAGAACGTTTCCAAACAATCCTGTAGAACTGAAGGTGAGGCAAGGCATTGTGTCCTGACTGTATTTCTTCAGTTGGACTAGCAAAGACTCTTGCTTTTATTCAATCAGTGTATAACATACGTTTATGAGTATCTGACCGTTCCACCATGGTGGGATCTTAATGCTGAGCGCAACCTTGTATGATGGAAATGGCAAAGTACAGCTCCCAGACAAAAAAAGTGCGAGTGTTCAAAATTCGTTCTAAAATGAAATTTGATTAGGAAAACAAACCTTTTATTATTATTCTTAAGCAAAAGCATCTTTTTGTGGGATAAAATGACCACTGTTTGTCTGGTAAAACATTAGATGTCACTTACGAAAAGTGCTCTCCCTTTGTATCAAGACCAATCCATGTGTGTAGACTTCACATCTGTGTGTGAGGTGATAAAACTTAGTGGTATCAGGATTAGAGCTGAAATGAGTAACTGCCGCTTTGGTATCTGACCCAGATCCATGGTTTCTGCCGGTATCCAAAAAGGCCCAGATACCGGTCTGTATCTGATTAACATTTGGCAGATTATCTGATTAGCCGGATTACCAGTTTACCATGATACCACATATTACTGTTTACCACATTATTGTTTGTCCATAATTCCTTTCATATTAACTCCCTGTAGACCTGGTTTTAGAATATTCATGGCAACATTTGGTTATGCACCAATGCAGTAAGCAGGTTGATTTTCACAGTGTCATATGATAATCCAGTTTGGCAGTTAACCTCTGTGGTAACTGACTAGTTAACGGCGGAACTAGCCAGAAATATGGGATATTAACCATGGATAATTTTTTTGTTTCTGTTTCAGCTCTAATGAGGATAGGTTTGATGAATATAAATTCTGTCATCTACCCATGCCAGTGCTAATGCTCAGAAAAGCAGGTGTGGAGTTTTGAATTTATGTAAATAGAGGCCAAGTGGAGACTCGTGAGGGAATTTTAACTTTTACATTTCCCTCTTCAAAGCCAGGAAATGTTTTGGTCCGACATAATATGAACCAAGTTTTTATAAAAAGCTTTTTATGAAAAAGCTAATAGAACTAGCTTTTGATCTTGGTGAACATGAGATGCTTTTCACACAATCCTTGGCACAGCAATGTAAGAACTTAATGAGATGTACTTAAAAATAGTGAAATGTTCCTTTTAAGGAAGGTGATGGTAATGCTTGTTGGTTCTTCTCCAGGCACTTTATAACAAATACTTACAATTTAAGGAAACAGAAATTCCACCAAAGGAGATAGAGAAATCAAAAATTAAACATCTATATAAATTGCTGGAGGTAAGCAACATATCTAGGAATTATTGTGGACTTAGGGTTGTCTCCCTTTCTATTTGGTTCAAGGAGCTGTTCCTTGTTTTTTTAAAGGTCTGGATAGAATTTGGACGCATCAGACTCCCACAAGGCTACCATCCAAATGACATAGAAAAAGAATGGGGGAAGCTTATTATTGCCATGCTGGAAAGAGAGAAAATGCTTCGACCAGAAGTGGAAAGGTATGCTAGAGATTGCTTTAGCAGGAGCACACTTTTCTCACTGCTCTTTTGCCCTGCACTGAAAACCGCCAATGTATTTTCCATACGAAAACATACATTATTATTTTAAATTGATGTCTTATCACTGAATTTTAAAACTATGGATCTTTGTCTGTTTTGGAGTTTTTGTTTCCCCTGAAAATGAGTTTGATAAGCTAAGTGCATGGTTTGCTGAATTGATAGAGCCAGAGCTAGCACTTAGCATGGTTGAGAAAACAGTTGGAGTGTCTGGAACTTGTACCTATGCTGAGTGTTGGTACCAGTGCCATCCCACCAGAGAATCACACTGAAGTCAGCCCATAGGAGAACAATTATCTGTGCCTCAGCTGAGCAATGCCATCAAACACCCTTGACTTCATGGAAATTCCCTTTGAGAACTAGCACAAAGTCAATGCAACACTCCAATCCCTCTTTGGAGAACTTAAATAGAATATAATTAGTGCATTGGATTTATGCTCTTGCCCTCTGCACAAGGATTTGCCAATGTGGTCAGTGCTGGATCTGGGGAAGCTGGATGGTATGAGTCCCCTCTAATAGGAATGTTTTGAAGTCATCCTTGCTGAAGTAAAGGTGACATCATGTGTTTTTCTTTTGTGGTGATGCCACTCCTTCCCTGCTCATCTGCAACAAATTCCTGCTATTGCATGGAACTGACCTAGCTGACGACCAATCTGACTCACCATCCAGTTCCAGTGGTCCTGGACATGGCCCTCTGGTCCCTTATCATTCCAGCAGGAAGTTCATCCCTGCTTCCTATGGACCTGCCCGGGGGAGGGCTGGGAGCATTCTGTCTTTGTTCCTGCCACTCCTCTGAACAGCACTCCAAGCCATTTCTGTTTCTGTTGGCGTTAGAAAGAGCCACCATGCCTGCACTGATGTGCCTCCACAACACATGGGGCCCTGTGAAGTCAAACGCTGTACTCTCCTGAATCTGACCCTGCATATGGTGTCTGAAGGGAAGGGGAAGCAGCCTTAATTTCATCCCTCAAGAATACGCTCTCTTTCAAGAATATACACAACATTCGGATATAAAAAGTTGTTTAGAACAGGCATGTATTAGTTGTGGCCTGTACTACTTGAGCAGGCTATCTCTTTGGCATCTGGCAGAAGGGGAGGAGAAGGATGAGTCTGCTTTCTCTCTACAGGGGCAGTTATTATTATTATTATTATTATTATTATTAACAAACATTTATATAGCGCCAGCAGTGTACCTGGCACTTCACAAAGTAATAAAATAGACACGGTCCCTGCCCCTATGGCTTACAATCTGAGAGACAGGAGCTGGGGGAGAGACTTAGGAAGGGGAACAGAGGGAGAGACAAGGGGTCTAACATTCATGAAGATGCGAGGTCTCAAGTGCACGTACTTGGCTTGGTTACGATGAGAATGACAGCAGGCAGGTCCATGTGGCAAGGATAAGG